>VDFB02086081.1:252739227-252931095 GCA_007258455.2 Sequoia sempervirens | reverse complement strand
TTTTAGGAATAAGGACCACAAAAGTAGCATTCAATTCTTTCAACAAACATCTTGATCCAAAGAATTCCTTGACAACGTTCACCACATCCAGCTCAACAATTTCCCAAAACACTTGGAAGAAGAATAACGGAAAACCATCTGGTCCAGGAGCTTTGTTGCCATCAAAAGAGAAAATAGCTTTCCTTATTTCTGCTTTGGAAGGAATAGCAGTGATCAAAGAATTCTCATTATGACCAATCACTTGAGGTATAGCCTCAATCAAGGAATCTTGAGCTTCAGTAACAATCTCTCCATTACAAGAAAGAAGGTTGCTAAAGAAAAGGACAGCTTGTTCCCTTATATCATCTTCCTCCTCAAATCTAGTCCCATTAGAAACAACATGAGTGATTCTGTTAGCAGCCCTATCTTTCGAAGCAAACAGATGAAAGAATTTGGTATTCCTATCTCCGTCAGTCAACCATGACACCCTAGATCTTTGCCGCCAAAACACTTCCTCTTTAGCAATTATGTCATGCAATAGAATGAGAAGTTCATTTTCCTTTTCTCTGTAATTGTCAATGTATCCCCATTTCTGGATTTTAATTTGAATCTCTTAAATTTTACCCTGAATTTCTGTTTTAGTGCCAAAAAAATTCCCAAAGGCATCCTTTTTCCACCTTCTCACATTGGTTTTCACTTCCTTTAATTTTTTAGCAATCCTGAACATCGCTGTGCCAGTAATATCTATATTCCACCAGCTACGAATTTCCTCAAAAATTCGAGGATGAGAAAGCCAGAATTTTTCAAATCTGAAAGGGAAGTTCTTTTTCACCCTAGTAGGATCCGCCAAAAGACAAATGGGAAAATGGTCAGATCCCACCCTTGACAAGGCACTCAAAGCACAAAAATAGTCTATAAACCATTGACCAGAAACAAGGGCCCTATCAAGCCTCACTTGGATCAAATCAGGCCCTAGTCTCCTATTAGTCTAGGTATAAGAAGCCCCTTGAAGATCTAGGTCAATCAGGGCATTACTGTTTATGAAGTCGGATAGGCCAGATTTACTTTCCCAGTTGATTTGAGAACCCCCAAATTTCTCATCGTTCAGGAGAGGAGTATTGAAGTCCCCCATGACCATCCAATGTTCATTAACAAAACATCTTCGAAAACCAGATAACTCTGACCAAAAAGAATTTCTAGCATTCTTACAATTCGGGGCATATATATTGGATTGAATCCAGCAAAAATTGTCTCTTATGTGGGTGAATCTAGTGGCCACAACATTACCATTTTCCATTAAGGGCTCACCTTTAATAAACATCTTATTCCAAAAAGTAACTATTCCCCCCGAGGCACCCACAGAACTATTTCCATGAACCCCACAGTTCTGAAATTTTTTAAGACTTTCTACTTTATCTTTAGGCATTTTAGTTTCTTGAACAAGAAGAATATCAGGTTTATGGTCCCTAACAAAATTTTGCAAAACATCCTTTTTATGACGGCTATTCAGCCCTCTTATATTCCATGACATAATTTTCATTTCTTACCTGGGGATTGAAGTATCTCCGGGATGGTCATTTGGATCCCATCCACAATATCCTGAAGACTTATGCAATGGTTTTCTTTAAATTTATATGCGATGATGTATTTCCATGATATTATGCTTATGATGACATGTTCAGTGTATCTTGGTGGAAGGATGGAGTAGTACCACTCGCTCGCGAGCGCCCTACTACCCCGCTATTACCTTTCACAGTGTGTTTTCAGTGGAGATTATATGTTACTTGACGTTTATTTGTTTGCAGGAATTGCAGGATTAAAAGTCTCGATTCCACCTGCTTCGGCAGGACAGGGCGAGCACAAAATGAACCCAACGGGTACGATGTTGTTAAAAGGAGTTGTTAAGGAAGATTTCCCATCCCAAGTCTGTCATTTCGTTATGAGGTTGTTGAGTCATGTGTTGGCCTGGTCTTGTCTTGATATTTTGATTTTTGAGTTAAATGATTTATTTAATTTATTTATGGTTGGGGATATTTGATTTAATTATTTTTATAAGATTAAATTAAAGTTATTCTATTAATTATGATTTAGTAAGTTTTGAAGCTTAATTATATTTGATTAAAAGTTATTTATTTACTAAAAGATTGTTTTAATTAAATTTTAGAAATGAGTGGTGGTAATTTAAAAATTATTGTTTAAAAAAATAATAATAACAATAATAATAAATAATTAAATGAGAAAAGCTGGAGATTCTTGTGGGGGTTATTTGGAGAATGAAATTAATTATTTTGAAATCTTTTTCACGGGAGAGGAAGAGGAAGAGACAGGGGGCTGTTGAAATGGGGATTTTGGTATTCTTTTAAAGGGAACAGAAAAGAGGATGTAGGGGAATTTTTGGAGGATGGTCTCAGGTTTTGTTTTGGAAAAAGAAGCTGCAGGAAAGGGGTCAGGGTTGAAAGGAGGAGGAAAGCATCTATGTTGGATTTCTTCTACAGCCGTAGGACGCCAGGTTCCTTTCATATTATTTTTCTGGTTATTTAATTTTTAGATTAAATGAGATACTTCTGACTGTACTGTTTAAAGAATTTGGATCTATGCGTGAGTTTGTTTAAAAGAGGATTTTAAATCTCTGTGCGAAATTGTGGAGATTGAATTAAGTTTCTGTGTGTAGGGGTTTTCCCTGTTTTGAATATGTTTAATTCTGGGTTAATTTGCACTCATATCTTCATGTAATTTAGTGAAAGACCTGCTGTATTTATTTTTCAAACCTCTGGTTCAAGATAACATTTATAGGCTTATAACTATATCGAAATAAGAGTAAAATGATACCAAAATGTTGTGTTAGATCATTGTGCGTCTATTTAATTACATGCATATATTTATTCATTTTGGGTGCTGGTGCGAATTGTTGGTAGGGTGTTAACCCGTTTATTCTTATTTATATCGATATTTTGTTGTGTTTTAGCTTGGGCGTCTGTATACAGAATGAAGGATTTTTGATTTAAAATTTAATTTTACTTCATGTTTGAAATTCGTCCCCTAAAGAATGTGCATTAGGAGTGTTAATGCTTGAAATTTCTCGTGCCCTGTGTAAGGGCGAAACGTTACCCTGGGTGTTGTTGATTTTTATAGTTACATTTGTTTTCCTCACTTTGGAATTAGTAGCCTTTGTTCACACGCAGGCTATTATATGGTGTGTTTTAAGCCCTAGTACGAGCTTATAGGTTATACATGAAAATTTTATTTTATTGCGATGTTGTTTGAAATCCCGTGTTGATTCTTTCCCTTCCGTAGTTTTGTCCGAATAATGAATGGCTTTATTTTATAAGTTTTATAAATCCATTGTTTACATATAGCGTGGATGGACGGCCAGGCCGTACCACCCACAATTTCCTCACTTGGCTAGCGTGTAGTCCTCCCATTTTCCCCGTCTGGCGTATGGTTCTTTCATTTCTTTTTCTGTCTTGCACGTAGTTTCCTCTGTTCTTTCTTTGGATGGCGTGTCGGGTACCGAGGATGCCCGTCCATTTTTTCGCTGTATGGAGTTCGCTGTGTAATGTGTTTTACTATTAATTCTTTCACTAGCATTATATTCACCTGTTACTGTGTGCGTTTGATATTTACTGGAAGTTATTTGTGTTACTTTCACGCCCCGTACTCTTACTGACATATATATTTATAGGTTCAGTTTCGAAATATGTATAAACTAGTTTGGTTTAAATTCGCATTCAATGAGATATGTATTGTAAATAGTTTATTATTATTTCGAATGCCAAAATTTGGGTTATACAAATATGTGTATATATATATGTGTTAATGTTAATGATTAACATATATATATATATTTATATAATTAATTAATTAATTATATTTTAAATTAATAGTTTAATAATTTGTTAATTTTATCATGAGATTTATAGAGATAAATTATTTTATATGTTGTTTTCTTAATATAAATGTACATATACATATATACGTTTGGATAGTATTTATACACATATAGAATTTGTTGATTGAGAATATCAATGTGATAATTTTTAAGAAGGTTTGTAATTATAGTGTATTTGTGAAAATGCTTTGTGCATAGATGGGGTTTCCCCAGATTTAGCAATTGATGAAATTACTGTGTCAAAAAAAAAAAAAAAATTATTTCATGGGTTGTTCCACATCAAGTCAATGATTTATTTAATTGGTGAGAATATTATTGTACTTTATGGCTTTGTTTGCATGAGATTTTTTCATTGATTGATTTACGATGATACCATTATTTGGGTTTTATTTTTTATTGTAGAGGACAACTAGGATTAACAATTCATCACAGGAGCTAAATGAATTCTAGAGGGAATTGGGAGTAATAAGTTTCTCTTGGTTTTGTTTTAAATTTGGAATTATGATGTCGATGGATCGGCTACATTGGATTAATACCAGATTGTGGTTGTATGTTTCCTTGTAGTTGTTTAGATGGTCATATCTCCTTTGGTTATCATTTGATTAGTGCTTTATGGTACAATCCTTGATATTCTTTGTTTGAGTGGTTGATGTTTAGAGGAGTGAGCTCTAAATTGTTGGTCGGCACAAAGGCTAGGATAACTCATTAGAGTGAATCTAATAAGTGATAATTTAATTAATTAACTTCTAAATTGGTGGGTAGTAACACACAAAAGATAATTATTTGCCTCGTAGCGCTTTTAGTTATACCGCTGGGCCTAAAGAAGAGTTGAGAAGGTCGTTAGCATGTCGTTACCTTGTCTTCGTAGAAAATTAGCAGTTAGCATAAAACAACCTATGGGGCAGTTCCTTGGATAAATTGGCACAGAAGCCTGGGTGAGAGTTCTAAGCTGGCAGTTTACTGGATAATCTATGTCGATGAATGGAATTACCTTGCAATGCGTGCCTTTGGAGGAATCCATGTTAAGCCATGCAATGACACTTCCCTCTAACATTCTTATTTATGTTTTCTTTTGGAAATCCTCTGGAATTGGTCACTTGTCTTGTATTGGTGGTTTTTGTTGTTGTATGAATTTGAGTGGTCTCATGTGTTGTATGATTTTCATTAGCTGGTTGTGAGTCTTTGTCTAGATGGTCTTGGTCGGGAACCCTTCCTTAGCAACTCCTAGCACGGGGGTGGTCGGGTGGATCGTGTTTCGCACCCCGTTGGGATTCTCTCTTTTATGCAGGTTCATCTTTCAGTGCTGAGTTGCAGTAGCAGCTGATTCCTTGTTGTGGGTTCCAGATTTATGTACTTATATTATACTTGAACTGATGTAACACTCCCACCTAGTTGGGAAAGTTTTGTATATTATTGCACATGGTGCTATTGTAATGTAATCTCATGTTGAGGCATTGTACTTTTATTGTAAACTTGGTTATGAAATGAATCTACAATGATATTATAACTTTGGATATTATTCCATCTTATGTCCCTATTGTTGTTACTGATGTAATTATATTTATGGAAGTATGAATGTATGGTTCATGTAATGGTTAGTTAAATGTTCATGTTGTTAAGGGTTAATTCTTAAGTAATGTCCTTGTGTACCTCAAAGGATTAAGTCATGCAATTTGGATAATGGTTACATTATGTTATTTAATGTTCGCTCCTTTGTTCTAAAAATTAAAAAAAAATTGGTTGCATTTTACTTAATTCCTTTGGGGTTGCGTGGTGGGGCGTTACAATGTTGATCCTTCCAAAATTCAAGCCATAGTGGAATGGCCCACGCCTAAAAATGTGTTAGAGGTAAGGAGTTTTATGGGACTAGTAGGTTATTATAAAAGGTTTGTGAAGGACTTCTCAAAGGTTTCCAACCCCATAACCTCATTACAATGAAAAGGAAAAAGGTTTGAATGGTTAGGAAAGTGTGAAATGGCCTTCCAATAGCTAAAGAAAGCCTTAACCATAGCTCCCATTTTACAGGTACTTGATCTTCAAAAATATTTTGTAGTATGGATGAATGCCTCATTGGAGAGTCTAGGAGGAATTTTGATGCAGAATGATCGAGTAATTTATTATGATTCCCGCAAGCTAAAGGATCATGAACTCAATTATTCCACCCATGATTTGGAATTAGTTGCAATTTTTCATGCCTTAAAAATTTAGAGGAATTACCTAATAGAGAGACCATTCAAATCAAATACAAATCATAGGGGACTCTAATATTTATTCATCCAACCTAACCTTAATGCTTGCCAAAGAAAATGGGTAGAATTCTTGAGTAGTTATAATTTTGACATATCATATATTAAGGGAAAGTAAAAATCATGTAGCAGATGCCTTGAGTTGCAGGGCTAGTTTGGCAGCAATTACGCAAGTAAAAATCAACCTATTGGATACCCTCAAGCAAAAGAAAGGAATGGATCTCCTTTGCTAGAAAACAAAGCTAGAAATGGAGCAATCAATGAACCTGATAGAATACTCTATGGGAAAAGATGGTATCCTTAGATACCAAGATTGAAATGTGGTACTCGAGGAAGGGGGATTGAGAACAAGAATCTTGCAAGAAATCCATAATGCAACACATTAGGGACATCCGAGAGTGACCAAGATGTATGTAGATCTTAGATCTGTCTACTTCTGGTCAGGAATAAAAAAGGATGTGGAAAATTTTGTGGCCAAGTGCTTAGAATGCCAGAGAGTTAAAGTAGAGCATTGCCATCTTGCAGGGGTATTATATCCACATGAGGTACCACAACATAAATGATCAGTAATTTTGATGGACTTCATAGTAGGTTTACCAAAAACTCATCTTAGACATGATATCATCCTAGTGGTGGTTTATCGGCTAACCAAGGTGACACATTTTATACCTATAAATGTTAATGATAATGCCCAAACCATAGTAAGAAAAATTCTTAAAGAGGTTGTTAGATTGCAAGGGGTTCCAGAAGTAATCATCTTAGATAGAGATAAATTATTCACCTCTCAGTTTTGGACTACCTTAATGATAGCCTTGGGACTTAGCTCAACTTTATCATAGCGTACCACCTAGAAACAAATGGACAGACTGAGAGATTCAACAAAGTTATGGAAGATATGTTGTGATTGTATGTCTTGGACCAGCCCACAAAGTTGGAAGAATAGTTTCCATTGGTGGAATTTTCTTATAATAACACCTACCAGTATTCCATCCGAATGACACATTTTGAGGCACTTTATGGTAAGAAGTGAAAAATGCCAATTAGATGAGATGGATTGGAAAATGGAGTCCACATAGGACATAAGATACTTCAAGAATATGATGGATAGGTAAAGGTTATTGAGGAAATATTAAAAGAGTCCTCAAATTGCCAGAAGAGCTATGCAGATGCAAAGAGAACCCCGAGAGAATTTGAAATAGGGGATACAGTATTCCTTCATGTTAAACCCAAAAAGAGCTCGATAAAATTTGGCAAGGTAGCCAAGTTTTCCCCTTGATTCATTGGATCATTTGACATTATAGAGAAAATTAGTCATGTGACTTATCGACTAGCTCTTCCCCCATCTCTCTCTCACATACATAATGTGTTTCATGTGTCTTTGCTCAAGAATTATGTACCTGACCCGACCCATGTAATTGATTGGCATGCACCACAGGTAGAAGACCCTGGAGAAATCTTTCTAAGTCCACTCGTAATCGTGGACATATACAATATCACACTGCACAACTGCACCATACAATAGGTTAAGGCCCTTTGGGGCCAATATGGGGATCATGGAGCCACTTGGGAAGATAAAGAAATTATGAAACAAGAATACCCCCGCCTCTTTAATTAAGTCAGGATGACTTAGCCTATGGGGGGGAGGAATGTCACATTCCCCATAGACACTAGACTTTATTTTGTGTTAATTTCCTGTCATCCTGATGTAATTTGGACGAAGGTGAAACTTTGAACTAGAACTATGATTACACCCTTATTTTGGATGACCATAAGAACTTAAATATTAATATAATAGACTTAAACACTTTAAATGGTCATTTGGAACAATTACTAAATAATTTTTATTTATGAATGTAATGATGTTATTTGATTTTGGCATGGATATATCTATTTGTTTATCAGAATAACCAGGTACTAATGATTTTACGAGAATGTGGATGAGTATTGTAGCTGCTCTAGGTGCAATAGAATGTGGACCTAACAACCTATTTTGGGAAAGAACCTCAAACCTAGTAACCTAGCCTAATTAGTGGGAAGTTGAGCTAGATACGCCACCCTTAAGAGTCTATCTACCGCCAATAGTAAGGTTTGATTTATAGGCATTTCTTTCCTTCATAGATAGGTTAAATAATAATTTTATTCCCTTGAAAACATTTTCAAACCTAGCCAGTAGGTGTATTAAGGGGAAATAAATAAATAAACAAAATAATATTGAACAATTTAAACCCATAACTTGCTATTTGGAAATAAAATAAACCAAATAAAATATAAGATAAGAATTTACAAGAAATTATAAATTAAAAATAAAATGAAACAAGGAAAATAAGAGCAATGGAAAAGAGAAAGTAAATAATAAAGAATACATGTACCAAAACATTAGAAATAATAGAAAAATTTAATAAAGAGTTGTGAAATTTTGGAAAAGAGGGCAAACACAATACTCCACACCATGGAAAATCAGTAGCCTGCATTAATGAGGAAAGGGGTGCACATTTAAGGGCACAACTGCACCATTAAGGAGGTATGGCATTCAAGCTTCAGAGCCATCTAGAAGGTCAGACACCTGGGGGAAATGGACCAAAAAATCCCTCTTTAAAAACCCTACAACCTCTCTTCCAAAAAAAAGGAGAAGAAAGTAGCAAAAGAGGAAGGCGTGAGAGGAGGAAGAGAGTTGTGAAGGGGTTGAAGGTTTTCTTTTGACCCTGCACATTGTGTTGAGAAGCCAAAGGGGAAAATAATTTCTCCTCAATAAGGAAGATGCCCTCATAGGTTCATTTTGCTACCAAATCTTTGCTTCAAATGTTTTAATACTCTCTAACTTGATGGTAGTTGTCTAGGGTTTAGAAATGATAAGATTTTTTCAATAAGACAAAATGTTATCTATTAGACATAAAATTGTATGATGTACAACTGAATATTGTAGAGAAGGTTTCTAGTTATATGTTGTCCTTAATGTTATGCATAGTTGGTAATGTTGAAATGTTGCCTTTACCTTATCTAATACCTAACTCCAAATACGCTTCTAGCTAACATTGATGCAAAGAAAATACATAATAAGTAATCAAATATGGAACTGAAGGATTCATAGAGGAGATTAATGGAAACACCAAAAAATAGAGATGCATGCCATATCCTCAACCAAATTGCTGCATAAGAAATCACTTGCTTGAGAATTTATATAAAAATTTGTGCAGGCATAACTACATAATTACACTTGCTTCTTTGGGTAGAAATCTTGTAGCCTTGAGCATATAGTTTCGAATAGTAACATTCAATTTAAAAGAGGATCATCATATTATGCTTTTTTTATTTCACCATTTGAAATTGTTACCTATTGGGGATCTTGATTTAACTAAAATATCCCCATTGTAGCCCTATTACTCTAGTTACAGTAGCAAAGCTATATATCCATTGACTACCTTATGACACCAAACAACATTAGATCAGTTAAAAGTAAACTGTAGCTATAAAATATCTTCATCCCTGACCTCGAATGCATAAATTAACTTGTTTTCCACTTTTATTTAACATGCTTATGGGCTTGGGTGTAGGCCTATTCAAACTATACATTATGATAAACCATTAAAGTTTCTAAACAGAAGTGAGGGAGAAAAAATCCAAATAGTCTTGGAGCCTTAGTTCAAGATACTAGTATAAATTTTACACTATCCAAAAAGTAACTAGGTGACGTTCAACATCCATTGAAAATGTTGCTACCCCAAAAGACAGTTGTTAAAATTATGAAGGAAGGAGGAAATTACAAATTTAGTTTGGGAAATCAGACTTATAACTAATAAACACAACCTTGGAGGCCCATAATTAATATGTCTAAAGAGGGGTCTAAGGGTAGCAAATAATGGCCTATACGTGTCTAGACTCTACATAGAGAAGTCACCTAAATCCATTCATTAGTTCTTATCAAAGTACCATAGAGATGCAAAGGGAGTTGTTAGATCATCTATAGGATCAAGCCAAAGAAGACCCAAGTGTGAACCTCTGAGGTTTTGAGCAGTGGCAGGCAATCATTGGACTGTGCTAATGACTGATGTCTAGGCTACTACTAGGGACTAGCCGACACTCACCTGGTTCATGGAGGTGAAGTTTTCTATGGGATACCCTAAATATAAATGATATGGGAATAGTTACATGGGTAGGGACCCATCTATGTGGGTATTGGTAATCTGAGGTAACCATTGTATTAAGGGGGTTCACTAGTAGTCACTGCGGACACTTAAGTGACCGATGCCAGTGTTACCCAGGATTGTGAAGAAGATAGCTGACATTATCACTAAGGTCACTAGGTGGTAATTATCAAAAGCTACTTCTTTCTAGGTGGACAAACTCATTGTCGGTGGCCTATACGTGACTTAGGTCGAAATCCACTAGGTTTGTAAGTTCTCTACTTGGGAATTCTCTAAGAGCCTTGGGACAGAGGATCGACCTATGGTGTAGTATGGGATGCACCAAATCCTCTACCTAGTTGACCTTGACCCAAACCGCCACCCCACCTAGTGTAGAAGACCAAGGATTGAATGGGACCCCCAATGTAGTGTACAATGCACTACCATTCCTTTCTATGGGATGCTCTAGATGGGATAGTGGTGAGTCTCCCCCTTATTTACCTACCTATCTTGCCATCACCTTTGAACTGCGACCATTATGATGAGGTTGGACCCATGGTGTAGTATGGGATGCATTGAAGCCTCTTCATAGCTAAGCTCGACCTTGTTAGTCACCTTTCATGCTCTAACTCAACATTTTTAGGTTTGTCCCATAATAGCTTGCTGGGTCCACTTGGTTGGGGTGGATTGGGCTGTGGTTCATGTGGTTGGGTTTGTTGCACCCCACGAGGAAGTAAAAACCAAGACAATTACACATTTCAACATCTACTCATTTCCAGGTAATCTAAATCAAAATTCTTCCTTGGATAATTGGTTTTTGGGCATCCTAATTGTGTAATCATATCTATATTTTCTACTAATGATTTTGGATACTATGATGCTTTTATGTGAAATTCTATGGTATTTCAAAAAAAGAAATGCTCTCATGGTTGGGTTTTTATAGGTTCATGAATATTACTTATAATGCTAGGGAAGATGTAAGTTGGATCCCTCTAGATGAGGGCTGGCATAAGCTCAACTTTGATAGTGTGACAAAAGGAAATCAAGGACTATCAAAGTTGGGTTACATGATAACAAATCATGATGGGTGCTTGATTGATGTGGCAACAAAAAAATTCAAGAAGGAATAAACAACGATCATAATTCCAAGCTATTTTTTTGGGGTTACACATTTGTAAAAAAACTAAATATTAAAAAAATAAAAATCAAAGGGGATCCTTTTATCACAATTAATGCCCTATGTAAATATTAAACTCCTAACTGGAAACTTAACAATTTCCTTAGGATGAGGAGATTTTAGACATGTTCAATGAATTTAAGCTTGGTCATGTGGTCTTGGAGAAAGTAGAGTGGCTAAGAGATTGGTAAATATGGTGATTGAAATTGGTAAGGACTATCATTTTTCTAGTTTGCTTAGTGTGTGGCAAGATATTGCCTTTGATCTTGTGTCCTTCCTTTCTCACTTGGCATAAATAAATTTAATTATGTCTTAATAAGATAAGGAGCTAGGCTCAATTGTAGTTAGAAACCCTATAATCAAACTCATGCAAGATGGTGGAAGAATTTATGATCCCACACTCCCAACCACTAGATGGAGGAAATACAACCATAAGCTAGTTGTTTTAGCTTTATCTTATCTCACATAGGATGGGCACTATAATTTGTCTCTAAGCAAAAAAGTGCCAAATTGCTTTGAAAGGTGAGGTGTCGTATTTTGGGTTGAAGATATTTAAGATAAAATCAACGGTGGTGAATTGCATGTTATAAAGTTGGTGTTGGGGGATACCTTTCTTTCCACTTCCCACCACTATAGGGTAAATAAGATAATTTCTTCCATGTTTTTTCCAATTCTTTTAGATGTAGAGTCTAAGGAGGATATTTGGGTGATAGTTGACTTGATCATCAAACCTCGATGGTTTTGCAAAATAAAAAAAAATTATGGATAATGTTATGTTTGGCTTGGTTTTCACTCGGGCAGTGGGAAGTGGCCTCTAGTTAACCCACATTTATTGAGCTTACGGGTACCTTTCATTATCAAGGTAATGGAAGAAGATGATAACACTTGCCACCATAAAAGAAAAGTGGGGCATTGAATTCTTAAAGGTGATTGTCGAAGTCTCCACTTCGTTGAAAGTTGGCTGGTCCTTTGCATTGGCATTGTCAACTCTGATTCAAATTATGGTGAAGCAAAAGAAGGTGGGACTATTCCTAAGGTCCTAATTTTGTTGTTAAAAGTTGTATGTTCTTAGCTAAACTTATGTTATAGTTATGAATCCCCTACAAAGTTTCCCAAAAGATACATTTTTTAGTTTTGATATTGATATGAGGGTATGGCTCCCTTAAAACAGTTTCACTCATTAAAAAAAAATTATATCAACAAATCTCATATTAGTACAATTAAACTCTATTGCTATAAAGTAATGTTGTTCAACTATGTCTCTTTATTTATATTTGTCTTTAAAACCATTTAAATTTTTATTTTTTATTTTTTAATAATTGAATCTCTTTAAAAAATTCTTTGTTAAACTAATTCAAATTGAATTATTTTATCCAATATATATATATATAAAATAATTTTTTATTTTTTTTAATTTTTTCCAGAAATAATTTAACATACTATTAATTTATTTTATTTTATTATAAGATATTTATCTAACAATAAATAAATTGTATATTATTATGATATAATTATTATTTTTAATTATTTAATTATTAATACAACAAAATATGTTATATTCGTATAAGTCTGTATCGGGAAACCCAGCACCCACCTTTTAAAAAAGCAGATGCTCGTTTTGCCACGCGATAAAACCCTAGATAAGGATTGGGAGCATTAGCGGGATGATTTGAGGTCAGAGAGCAGAATTTATCAATGATATCTTTCTTGTTGGGATGAAATGACTAGGGAACCTTCTCGAATACAGAAATGAGGAAAATGACGGAGGGAGGGAAGGCATATTCGTTGCTTGCGAAGCAAACGAAACAAAAATTGAAAAAGCGAGAAAACCATCCAACATCGACTTGACGCTGCTCCACTCTCACTCGTCCGTCTGTTGAAAGCCAAAAGCAGCTTAAACCGACCTGTTCGCTTTTCTGTGTTATAAGTACACATAATGCCCCTCTCCCTGTGTGAGTGTAACGTTGTGCTTGGTTTTAGTGAATAGGGATAATGGCCAGTAGCAGCATGGGCGAGGTGCCCACGAATCCGGTTGCCATGAGACGATTGACAGCGAAGTGGTTCCCCCTTCCCTATCCAAAATCGCTCCCATCCTTCGTGCCGCTAATGAAATCGAAAGCGAAGCCCCCGCGTTGCATATCTCTGTACGCCTCTCACAAACACCAACTCCTCTTCTTTGTACACAAATCTGCAGTCAATCATCACGGATCATGGTACTAATGATTATGATGTTAACAGGTAGGTTCCACGCTTTGAGGTGGCTCATAAGGAAGATCCCAAATCCATTGGCCGGTGTTCGCCAGTTCAAAACGGCTCTTCTGCAACGCCTGGAAAAGGTTGGAACAAGCTTTGTCTTCTTTTAAACAAGATATGAGATCAAAACTAAAAAAATAATGAGATTTTTGTTTTTGGGACCCCTGCTAAGTTATGGTTCTATAGATTTTTAAACTAGCAATCGCACCTTGGTGTGCAATGGGTACGCCGAAGAAGTGTGGAAGTGAATTAGGGGAAATTTTGGTTTATTTATTTTGCATATTTATGTAGTACATGATAGGTTATTTTAAAAATAATATTGTTTATATATTATTATTATTACTATTATTATAGTATTAAGTTTATTTTATATTTTTATTATACAATAATATTATTATATATTTTTATTTTATTTTATGTATTAATTATTATATTCACCACATACTTTCTAACATATTAACATATATATAATTTTTTTTCCTAATCTATTCAAATATCAATTAAACTATGAGATATGATGTATAATAATTGTATAATTGTAGTATAATAATAAATGCAATTATAGTATATACAATGTATATATAATGTAAGATGTAATATAATTAAAGTATATTTTTTATATTAATTAAATATTATATTAGATTTATATTGGATAACTCCAAATATAAAAGAAAATATGTAATAATAAACATTAATCATAATTTTAGATATTTAAATTAGAAAATATTATATTTTAAAGTGCCCATAAAAATGCAATTATTATTAAAAATTTCATGAAAAAATAACAATTTTTTTTTTTTAGATATTTAAATTAGAAAATATTATATTTTAAAGTATGCATAAATATGCAATTATTATTTAAAATTTCATGAAAAAATAACAAAAAAAATTCACCCATGATAACTATAAAAATAAGCATAATAACATAATGAAGATTATTTGTTGATTTTATTTATTGCCTTTCAATACTAATTCAATATAGTATTATTTATAAAATATATAATATAATGTAATATATAAATACAAATATAATAAATAATATAAATACAAGAAAAATAATAATAAATATAATTATACAATTTAATGCACTCAGAAGAATGTCAGTGAAATAAAAATATATATCTCTGCGGCGAAATTACTTTTCTCCCTCCACATTGCTTGTTTAATGCTTTATTCGCCACTTCCAAAGTAAGCTTTAAATACAACGTATGCATGACTACCAACTACCAAAATTTTCGGTGGTTGTAAACAACAGGAAAATAAAACGGCCGCATATTATACTGTACAATATTCAAACATTGAAAAATGAGGAAGATTTAAAAATTGATGGAAAACATTGAACGGATCAAATTGATTTAAATATGTAAGTTGTCACATAGACATAAAATTCATTAGGGTTATGGTTCCATATAGGAGAGGGTTACATTAAAAAATTTAGTAGGAGATGTTGAGAAAATTTAGGAGCTTTTACAATGAAGTGGTAACATAAATTTTATAAAAACAATTAATATTAAAAAGTTTAGCTAAAAATATTTAGGGAGTTGGTGGTCCCATGATTTGTTTAAAAATTGTAATATTCTATTCCAATATCATAAATATAAAAAAGAAAAAAAATCTCAAAACTTTCTTAAAAATATATTGAATGTCTTTTTTTTAAAACTTGTAACTCATTCATCCACATATATAGCTTGGAAAAAGGGCTAGCATGCCTCAATACCATTTTTTTTTGTTTTGTTTCATGGATCCTTTTAATTCCATATGGCTCTATTGAGTTATTTATTTATAGGACCTAGATAAATGTATTGTAGTTTTCTACTTTGAGCCTCAGTTAAGCATTCTCTTGAAACTTTGAAAGGTCCTTAAATTAAGGAAGGTATAACTATAATTACCACAAGAGTCAATTTATGAATTTTAATTGCCTAAAAAAAAATAGGAATACAAAATATTTAATTTATATAGTTGATGTCCTAGTTTTCAACAATAGAATAAATTGCATTATATACACATTTATTTTTTGTTAGTCTTATGGTGAAATACACAAAAATGGTTTTTCCTTTTGGTTTTTTAAATGTTATTTGAACTTGTCCTTCGAGGTATGTGGAAACACAATTGTGGGCCATATATATGCCTTCAAATTTATTAGAGTATTTATCTTATTTAATTGAGACTCACCAAGATGGAATGTGATTTATCCAATATAATAAAATCAATTAATCTTTTATAAGGAAATCTTTAATTATAGCTATCTTGGGATAACTAGCCCTCCATAAGGGTGTATATTTATTGTCAAATTGACCTCATATTTGCACCTAATTTAATTGAAACTTTTTTAAGAGAAAGGTTTTTAAAATAAAATAAACTATGTTGAGACTTGTACAAGGGACTAGCTTTGTCTTGTATAGTTTAGTTGTTAAATTTTTCAAAGGGGCCTCTAAATTAGGAAAGTATGCATGTCATACAAGACTCATTCAGTTTAAATATTATTTTGATGTGATGAAATTTTCTTATGATTTAAGTAAATTTTATGTATAATAAAACAACCACTCTATGGGCATGTTACTACATGTGTATGTGGAACTAGTTGTCAAGTATAATATGACACAATTTCCATGCATTTATTTCAAGTGTGCTCAACAATTCCTATGGGGAGAGCACACTAATCTCTAGGAAAGCTAACTTTATGATTCCCAAGGTGAGATTTGAACCTAGTTCATCATTGTGGTAACACTCTATCTTGATCACTCTTTCACTCTTACTTGACTTTAATGTACCTGCACATAAAAGGTAGGATACATATAAATAATGGGCAGCTACAAGGGTGATAAGAGATTATATTTAGACAATGAGGGTATAGTTGTTTATGGATGGTGGTTTTCTAGCATCCAATCATATTCAATCCCCCATAGGGTTGGTCAGTTGCTTTCTCTTATGCACCTACTAGGTTGTTGTGCTTGCATGCTTGGATTGCCAGTTGATAGGGGATGGCCCCCACTTTGTTATCCTAATGGATAGGCTTGGTTAATTTCTAGGTTTGAGGCTAAAGGTCCATTGACACATTCAAATTACCAATAAAAAATGAGTTTTATTTAGTGGAAAACAAATAAAAAACTTAGAATAACTACCATTATATGTTAATTTAAAATTGTAGTGTAGAATATGAAATCTTATGTGTATTATTTTCTTTAAAAAAATGTAGAATGGAAAACAATAAATATTGATTTAAGAAACTCTACAATGTATGTTGTTGTGTTTCTTCAAGTTTCTACGATTGGGGGATGTGGGGACAAGTTTCCAAGGATGAAATTTTTTTTCCAAAAATTTTGAGATAAAGGGGGGCTATATAATAATTATTATAATTGTGTGCAGTGTGTGTGCATGTGTATGTGTGTGTGTGAGAGAGAGAAAAATATATACATGTAACTTATAATTCAAACTGATAATGATAAAGGGGATAAAAAGGGGATGGCAAGGGACTATAAAATAATAATTATAATTACTTGTGTTAATAATTATAGTTGTGTGTGTGTATGTGTTGATAAAAGGGATAAAAAGGGGATGGTGAGGGAGTATATAATAATAACAATATTAATTGTGTGTTGATAAAAGGGGGATGGTGTGGGACTATATAATAAATTATTATAATTATGTATGTTAATATTTACAATTTTTGTGTGTGTGTGTAAAAGGGGGATGAAAAGGGACTATATGATAATAATTATAATTTTGTGTATGTGTGTCAAACTATATACTAATAATTATAATTGTGTGTGTTGTTAAAAAGGGATAAAAGGGGGATGGATGGGGAGTAATAATAATTATAATAATGTGTGTTAATAGTTATAATTGTGTGTGTACATGTGTACAAAATAAATACAATTCACTTATAATTTAAATTGATAATGATAAGTTATAATTTTATAACTTAATGTCAAGACCCTACACAAAATGTTGAGTCATACACTAAAATGAGACATGTAATATTTGAATATCAATGATCATTCATGAATCATCATAGTAGCTAAAAATAGGAATCCATTTCAAATTGAAATATTCAAATAAGTTATAAGTTTAAAGTTCAAATTACCAACTACAGTATCATTATACAATTGATAAGCATTCAAATGACAAAAATAAATTACCAAAAATGATGTGCATAGATGTTTTTGTTTGAGGAAAAATCTCAAAAATTAGATTCATCATCATTTGTAGCTTCATATGTAGGAAACTCCTCATCACTAGAACTATCATAAAGAATTGGAACTAGTTCCTCCAATACAATATGCACATTATGGTCATCATTAAGTTGTTGTGGCTCTGACTCAGGCTCTATATCCCATCTTTTAATTGTGTTTTGCCTATAATTAGGTGTCTTGTGATCAATCATGCAACAAATTATGCATTGCAATGAGCTTTTTTTCTCTCATAGAGGAAATTTTTTTCCTCTTTAGAGAGTGTATAAAGCTACATGTGGACCAATCCCTCTTAGTACTAGACAAACTAGAAATTTATTAGAGAATATGAATGGAAAGTGTCTGTAATGTTCCCAAAGGTCCATAGATTTTTCAACTAACTTAATTGACTTGTACCAAAGTGTGCATTTCAATCCTCATTGAAGAATTGTAGACATCTAGTTTTGTGAATTTGACACACTTAATTTTAATCGAGGAAGCTTCCTTTGAACTATACATTTTTTTGAATACCTTCATGACGTATTTCCTCACCTCATCATTGTTAATAGGTAAAATTTTACCAATTCTTTCCACATATCATTTTGGATTCAAATCATATGCAACCCTATGTAGAGGGATGTACAATTTCTCCCACCTTTTTTGGATGATGGTCTGAATTTTCACATTGCACAACTCTAGGGTTAAATATTTCTCACAAATGGTGACCTTCATTTTTCCAAGCATGCTATCAATGCACTCATATATCTCCCCAAGATTAGGACTATTAAAATATCCAAATCTAATGATAGTGAAAACAAGTTGTATAAAAGATTTAATGTATCTCGTATTCGACCAAAATGTATAACTAATCACAATCTCCTTCTCCCTCTTCCCTTTCTCAATATTTGAATCATTCCACTTGTTCCAATCCAATGGAATAACCATAAGTGTCAATGGCTCTTGCAACTCAAGAATTATCTCTAGTACAATGAAACGGGAAGCAAATCAAATCTCAAATGATTTGAGGAGTTCTTTCTTTGCAAAGGTCTAAAACAATACCAATGAGGAACTTGGTGGTTGTAAATAAACATTTTCACCTCCCTTGCATCCACCACCACCAATTTCACTCATCCATATTTCCAATGTATTTGAGTGCATTGTTCATAGCATGCACACAATAAGAGGCCAAATAGATGTTCAAATGTGTAGATTAAATCAACATACTTGTTTCTTTACAAATATTTGGTGCATCAATAATCACTTGCTCTATGTTTCAATGATCAACCTATTCAATGGTCTCTCACAATATTTGAAATTGAAATTTAGCACCTTTTCATTTTCTTGAGCAATAAATTGCTTGCAAGAATTAAGGTCCATCAATTCTTGAAATTACAATGTTCATGAGTGGATAGTGCCTACTATCCACCCACCCATTCATGAGTATGTTGCCAAAATATTTCACCCATTTGTCCTTCCTCTCCTCCATCAACAAGTTAACCTTAGAATAACCTTTTTCTAAGAGAGTGGTTCTTAATCTAGTCTTTCTAGGACTCACATAACTAGGATAGGCTTTTTTTACCTTGCCAAGCATTTCCTTGTACTTGAAGAAGATCAAGCAACATGGAAACCAATATTGTAACAAAATTAGATATTGGAAATGGTCTCATATTTAGCCTCCCTTCCTTGCACATTGACTCCCCCCTAAACTAATTTGATCATGTCAAATCGCATTAAAAGTGTGAGTTTGTTACAAGGCCCAACTCCCTTACAAGGAATATGCAAAAAGTGTGCATTTTAATCCTTGTAATATTGCCATTCCAATTCATTGGAAAATGTTGCATTTCAATTTTTTCCTTCCACCTAAATCAGATACTCTATTTGTTTCAACTTGCAAATTATTTTAAATGATTTTCTTACTAAATGGGCCTTTGGCGTATTGTGCCAACAACTCTTAAGGATCATTAGACTTTAATGCACTCATATTTGAATTGTTTTTGGTTGTCTTTTGATTTTTCCTTTGGTTGTTTTCAACTGTTCCTCATCAATTTCATTCTCCCAATCAAAATCAACATTAAAACTAAATGTATCCATCTTGACTCTCAAAATCTGAAATTGATGCAACATAAACTAACAATTATATATTATGTAAAATAAAAATAATAAATATATAAAAGTAAAAATAGGTATAATAGACTATTAAGTTTCAAAAAAAAAGTCTTGATAGTAAGCACAGAGTTGTTGTAAACCTTCAAGAGCAACATATAATATATTTAATTTAAATTTTTTTACTATTAGTATTGCTATGGTTTCAATATGGTCCTTGATAAATATCTTCTATTGGCTAATGTGTGAAGTTTATGGGTTTGATTTCAATTGATAAATGTGGTGAAAGATATGTGAGCTTAGTTGATAGATTTGGTGAATGAAATCTTAGTTATTGAATTGTAATTAAAGTATTAATAGTGAGGATGGAAATTCCAATGGAAAAAACAAGAAGTTGCATAGTTATCATTGATCTCTTTTGTCTACTATGGTTTAACCTATTATATTACCCTACTAAACTACACTATTGTTATTCCTTCATGTTGTTACCTAAGTTGGTTTTGGGAAGACAAGAAAGGAGACAGGCTCTCTTACTATTGTATAAGATCATCTTTTTGGCAAGGTCTCTTGTTTGTGTTTGAATTTTTACTAGGGAAGGTGGTAATTTCCTAATGGATAGTAGTTGGAACATGAACCCACTATAATAAGGTGTATACAAATCTTCTTTCATGGTTAACTCTTACATGTAGAAAATTTGGTTTGAATAATTAAAATTTCTATGCAACTATCCACTAAAGAGAAGAAATAGGATCCCAAGTTGATTTAAATGGCTTCATGGCAATCGATGTTTGAGAGGGATCTTGCATAGGAGAAGAGGAAAATGATATATCCTTGAGTATGAAGGATAATGGTATTTCCATGTTGTTAGACAAGCCTACACAGGATATGGATTTTGAGCCTTGATGGAAAGCTATTTTCAGCTCAAAGGGAATAGAGCCTTATTAAGTTATTTGACAATCTATAGTGCCTTATTTAAATTTTGTTGTACTAAATTCTTATCCAACTAGTTAAAGAAGTTTGAAATTTATGTGTGGGATTATGTAATGTCCCCAATAAAATCTTATGGAAATATTTTGGCTATTTAAATTTTAGACTTAATATTTAACCAAAACCTTAAAAAAAACCATAGATTATATTAATATTTACATAAATATAACAACTAAGTATTATGCTTTAGTACTTCATTATTTAACCCTAATCTATTATGCTTGGATCTTACAAAAGGATTTTTTTTTCATTACATGTTCACATTAAAAACAATGAACCCAAAATATTTCATTTCATTCTTTTGTTTACATGGATAACCTAAACCATGAAGTAGACCCACAATTAAAGATAAACCCTAAATTATATTTATATTAAATGGGTCAAAAATAATTTATAAAATATCACTACAACAATAATAATATACTAAAATACAACAATTGTAATAACAACAAAACCACAACTACACAACCACAACAAGAAACTAAGAATATAGTACTTACAAAGAACCCAAATTAGAGGTCATATATTATATAACTGAGATTGTAAAAGATTAAATATTTTGCTACAATAACTGTGGAAAATTGAAACACAAATGCTTACGTCAACAAGTGGAAGTACTCAGATTTGGACACTTGAACAATAAGTACTCATAGCCATTTCTAGCTAGGGTTTGTGTTGGTTTGTTCAAAGATAATCTCCCAATCCCCTCTATAAACTCAAGACACCCAGGAAGAGTGTTGAAGATTGCACATTGTCTTTGTTTTGGCCCTAGTATACAAAAATGGCTTCTTGTACTAGTTGAGCACTATTTCCCTTCACATCGAGCTAGAAATGATGTCCTTTTATGCAGAAAGGTACTTGGTGGGTTTTGAGGAGGGTCCCCTATGACCTACAACTATCCTTAGTAATTATGTTGAGGAGCACCTTTAGATTTAAAACCCTAACTACCACATTAATGTCAGCAATGGGAATCATGCGGTGTGCTTGCTTGAAGTTCATACAACTTAACTTCAAAGGGGTGATCCCACAATAGTGGGTTACACTTTTTGGCCAAACTTGACATTGAACTAATTTTTTATTGAATCACTTTCAGACACCTATAGCTGCTAAACCATGAGGAATTTGAAGATGATGTAAACTATTGATTTGTGATATTTTTTTGTAGATTCTAAATATATATTTAAAAAAAAAATTGGAATAAGATTGCATTTTTTTCCATCTCCTTTGAAAACTAGTTTTTAACAGCAGACATCATTTTTTAAAGAGTGATGTTCACCGCATACAACATAACCTTTTTTCTATGAAGCATAAACTTCTATTTTTTTCGAATTTAGATTTGTAACTACGATATCTAGCACATTCATTTGGTTTCATAGTGTTTTATTGAATATTTTTTCTTAATTAAGTTTTGAAGTCAAACCAATTACAATTTAGACATAGGTGGATCGTATACAACATAATTTTTTTGTATGTATCAAAATTTATTTATTTTTGTTGGATCAAGGACATCAATACGAAGTAGGTAGATATTTTTTTAATAATCTACTATTTTTCCACATGTGCAAAATAGAGAGCTTGATTTTTGGTGAAAACCTACATTCACAAGAAATAAAAATTAATATAATAATCAAATTAAATATAATTAAAGTTATACTTTTTGGGAAGCTTATAATAAGGAATACATACTTACAAAATATAAATTTTAAATGAATTCATTTGATCCCCCAAAAGGTAAATCAAAAGTGGCTTTTTATCAGTATTTTGATAGGTGTAGAGGGGACTCCATTATAGGTATGGTTTAAAACTAGTAGGATTCTATCCAATGGGATTTGATCTAAAAAGGTTTGATCAGACCCTCTTCAATTAGAATCATTTAAATGGAACATTTCAATGCTTAAATCATTATATTTTCTAAAAGAATGTGATTTTCACAAAAATTAGGATGTCCTAGAAAGTGTAACCCACTATTGTGGTAATACCCAAGAACTAGGTCAAATATCAATGCCCATGAGGAGCTACATCATCACTCTACACATTAATGGCACTCTTGGCATGTAGGGTGGAAGGTGGAGATAGATAATAGAAAATTGCAAGAGTGTCAAGGTTTTAATGCTTGGGTTGACTCATGGTTTGTGCCCTTTGTTAGAAATCAAAGTTCAAAGGTGGTGTATGCTTGAAGGAAGATACATGGAGTATTGGAGTTTGGTGGCAAGGGATGATTGTATGCAAAAATATAAAATTTGATAAGGTGAGGAGTGAAAGTGAGGAATGGAAAGAAGGGATGGTAGTATGAGGAATTCCAACATCCCAATAGAGATAGAGAGAGGAGCATACTTGAGAGGAGAGGCATGTCAAGGAAGGTAACTCTGAAAACTTGCATAGACTTGGGAGCTTTCTTGTGCCTTCACATTTAGGAAACTTGGGTGAATTAGGTAGATATATTAAAGTTGAAAGGGTAGAACTTTCACACAAAATGGGATCAAGAGAAATGAGGGAATTCATAAATGGGCATTTTGGTCCATTACATAAGTTATAGAAAAAAGGGACATGATAGATTCTAACTCTAATATCTTCATTTCAATGTATCGACACTAATTTTAGTTTAGTAGGGTGCATAGTAGGATATATTGATCATTTTTAATAGATGATGAATTAGATAAAGTTGGATAGGTTGAACTTAGAAGTAGCCATGAATGAAATGCATTGTGATGTTTCAATTGAGGCAGTTATGAAGGAATATTGATTTAGTTTGGTTTTGACAAACATGATTCAAAAACTGAAGACAACAAGAAAAATCAAAATTAAAATTAAAACATTAAAAAAAAGAAACAATATAAATTTAAATATAAAAAGTTGTAGACTTGTACTTATGTACATTGTAACCTTTGGATTTTCCCTTTCTACTAAAAATTGGGCTAATTGCTAGCACTACTATAGACTATTGTCTCTAAATTTTCTAACCAAGTTGTAGATTAAACTAACTTCTAAGCATGAAATGAAATTAGGAAAATAAAAAAGAACAAGGCATATAAAGTATAAACTAAATCCTAATGTGCTAAGAGGACAAGTATGGCCTAGAGGACACATTAGTGTCTTTTGAGTGTTTCAAAAAAGTCAACATTATAATTTATTTTAATGAAAATTTTCTATTTGTCATGAGGGATATTTATACATCGTTGAATAGGGGATTTTCCCTTGCAAAGGGGATGTCCTTGGGAGATCCCCATTTTTAAAAATAGGGATAGCAAGGGAATTATTTAACCTTTTACTTGCAACCCTAAGGTTTTTTGGTTACCTAGAGCTATAGAAAAATAAGGGGATGTGTTGTTATGGTCCAATGCTAGATTGCCTCAAAAATATTGTGTTTCTTCCTAAACAAGTATACCATGTTCATTGCCTCAAATATACTATTTTTATTCCTAAATAAATATAAGATTTTTTTTTATCGATCAAGTGAGGGAAAGGGCCCTCTCCCATATATATTAATATTTAAAATAAAAATATTAAATAGATTAGCCATAGAGTGGTGAGTGACATTGACCAATCAATGAGAGTATTGTATAATAATAGACCAAAATAGAGAAAAACAACATAAAAAGGGCTCGCACCCACATTGTCTAAGAACCCAATAGTAAACCAATAACAAAAACACAAGAATAAAACTAAGAAAACCCCAACAAGATAATGACCTCAACCCGAAGGAAATTGGATAAGGCCACCATAAAAAAAGTTATAAGACTCATCCTCAATTTTAACCAAAGTAGCTCATTTGGCTAGGAACTTCATAGCTTTCTCAACTCTAGCAATGTTAAATATCTCTTGCTTAGGAGATGAGTTTTTTGGCATTAGGAGCTTGAGCACATTCAAAATTTACTTAAAGGATGAGCTCCCAACATCAGCATGGAGGAATTTTTAAATGCCATCTACCTCTCAAACGAGCATCTCAATACACCTTTCCATGATCCTCATCACATTAGCAAAAGCAACACCATAAAATACAAAACCCATAATAGGAAGAGATGTTAAACACTCAATCTATACTTTATCAACCTCCTCATCCTTATCAACCCTAAATTTATCCCAAATATAATAATGGACCCAAAGCCTTGGAGAGCTCCTTATCACCCATAATAAAAAGAAAACTTTTAGCAAATATTGAAGAAATTTTAGAGTTTACCTAATGCTTTATGATTCCCTCAACAAAATAACTCCCAAAAATTTCCACAATTGCCTCCATGACCTCATCTTCTTGAAAGAAGAATTCCTTCCTTAGCGTCAAAATTGTAATCTCACTACAAAAATACATTTGTCTTATAGTAGCATGGAGTCTTTAGGGAGGGCCCAATGACATGTCAAATATTAATGACAAGCAATAGAGAAATCATTTCCAAAATCATTTCCAACTAAGGTTGGAAGTTCCAACCACCCTGAAAAATCATCGACAACCTTTTAGAGTGGTGTTGATCAATACCCACATTTGATAAAAAAAATTGCCAACATATTTCCTTCTCTTAAACAATGTTATATAGTAAAATTCAAAACAAAATCTAATATGACCCAAGCCTCCATCAAGATATTCATGATTTTCTAATTCAAATATTTTCATTGTTTTAAACACAAAGTGACAACCATTGAGTTTCCTTCAAATGATTAGTATATTATTTAGATACAAGCTTTAAGCAATTGGAGACCAAGAAGTAAAGCTTCGGTCACCACTTTGTTATTAGTCTTGGGGTGAAGTTTCTTTGCTATCACTTTTAAAAGTTAACTAGAGGAATATTGTATGACAACCAACATTGGAGGGGTTCAAATTCCCACATGAGGCCTTGTCAAAATTTAATTAAACTACAAAATGTAACCATTGGTGGGAACCACTTGACTTAGGAGTGATCAATTTGAGAGTAAAGAAGTAGAAATCCCATCAATGGGAGAGATAGAAATAGTGACCTAATTAAGCACCATGTCTCTATCCCAAGAGGAGGAGCACTTAAAATTAGACTTGATCACTACTATGTTCATAGCAATTTTTGATGTATCAACTTCAAGTTTTGGGATCATTGTGTCCCTACTTCAATCCACCCCTTGAAAATTTTTGGTAATTGTGTTCCTTCCAAATAGTTTGGAAATCAGAAAGGATGGGTTCAAATTCCACAACCCCAAGAACATGATTTAGAGTTTCCAATTGGCCAACTTGAAAGAGTTGAAGAAAGGTGCTATGAAGGGAGAAAGTTCCTCTCAACTTGTTGATTAACCACTCCCAACATTTTTGTGAGAAGAGATAGCTAATTAATAAATGTTCATTGGTCTCATCCTCTTGACAACAAAGAGGGCAATGGAAAGGGCTAGATAAACCAATTTTCTTAATCTTGTCATTGGTGAGAAGTTTTCTTTTGATAACTACCCAAGTGAAGGCACCCACCTTGGGCAAGTAGTCCTTATGCCAGCACAACTTCACAATCCACCCTAAATCTTTAGGATCTCTCAAAATAAATTCATAGATGATCCTGACTAAGTATGAGCCACTTTTTTAGTATGTCCACCTAAGCTCATAATTATTCCCATTAATGTGAATACTAGCATAATTGAGAAAATATTGAATGGTAGAGACCTAACTAGCAAGCTCACATCCAAAGGGATATCTCTCCAACTATAAAAATTGATGACATTTGAACTTGAAGCTTTCACATAGTTTTCAACTTTGGAGCCCTAGTAATTTATTAGAAAGTATTTGATCTCTGACACATTCTCCAATTCAATAAGATTATAGTGGTCATTCCAAGAATCCACCCAAAATTCAACTCTCCTCCTATTATTCACTTTCCAAGAGATAAACTGAAAGAGCAAGCATAACAAACTTTAAGAAGGAAATTCTACACACAAAGCTCAACCATGTACCATAACACTAAGCAAGCCCAATCCTAAAAAGCATAAAAAAGAGAACCCTAAAGAGAAACCTTGCAAGTGCTAGCAAATATCAGGATAGCTAGCTATAGGGAAGGAAGAGAGCCATGCTAAAACATCAACACACCAACAATTTTTTGTTGAATCTTTGGAGAAACATTACAGAAGAAAACTTTTGATTTGAATTCATTAACTCTTCATACCAAAATAATTGAGTAGGAGTTAAGGATCCCCTTGATGGTTTTAACTTCATGCAAGCTAGCTTCCCCAAATAGAATAGTGTCATCCACAAATTGAAGGTGAGTGAAAGCATCAAAGTCCTTTACAACAACAATACCTTTCCAAGAGCCCTCCACCTTAGCAACAATAATGCACCTCTTAAGAGCCTCCACCATGATGATGAAGATAAATAGAGAGAGTGGATCCTGAAATATGCCAAGCACTGATAGTGGATAATAACAAAAATAATCCAATTACAGATTTTGAATTGTGTCAAGCAATGATGAAAAAAGTATGTTGATATCAAGTAAGTTGACGGTAAATAATAGCAACAATTTGTTGATTCACGAGTTTGCACATAACAACAAGGGCTAATTGAAATTGTATTCTGAGTTAGACCTTACCCATTAACATAAATACATTAGAACTATTTTTACATAATATCTCTTACAAATCAATTGTCTCAATTACATGATAAATGGATTTGGTCAAATGCCAGTATGAGTGTGACCTGTAAGTACAACAATTATCTCTCGACACTAATACTCTCGGATGATGTCCAAGGCATAGAATGATGCAAAAAGGGATTTTCATTCTTTTGGAATTTTCTCAAATGAAGGAGTAGAATTACATGTGTCGGGATCTCTAATGGATGGGTGGTAGACTTCTCCATGGATTATGATTGGCCAAGTTCGACACCCAAGGTGGCATCTCACAATTTAGGTTGATATGCCTTTGGTCAACTATTGATAGGATCATGTATGTTTGCAACTTTGGTGATGATGACTTACACATGGGAATACCATCGAATCTCTTCCAGAAGTTGATGATAGCTTTTCGTGAATGAGAATATCTAAATTTAACACAAGTCTATGGCCTTGCCACAATTCAATCGATCAATCATCTCCAAGTTGTTGGAAACTAATGTGATATTTCAGAGGGTGTTGTCCCAATCAACTATCAAATCCAGACCTCAACCATCAATCTCCTATGTTTGTCCTCTGTAGTGCAATGAAAATAATGAATTAGCAAACAAGCAATTGAATGAATTGCAAGAGAGAATCTGTATGCCAAAGTAAGGTTTTCATCTTACCAAGGCATTGATCATGCAAAGGGTTTCGTCTTAGCTGATCATGCAAATTCTCTCCCACAATATATGATTCTAACCAATTTCAAATGATTCTACATACATACCTACCTTCCAAATGGTTGGCCTAGACAAATTTAAATATTATTTATAATAGTTTAAATTTATATTATTATTTAATTTTATTTAAATTTTCAAATTTAAATGGTGTTTTTGATAAGATAAGAAACATTTATAGGGTATTGTACCCTTTACACAATGAGCCACAAGGGCCAATAAAGATCACCAAGCATGGTTTTGAGGGGACCAAGAACCCATTATAGAACTAACTTGCCAACAACACCAGTGGAAAAACTGTAGACACATAGCAGAGACAAACAACACTTACAACACACTCAGAACCAATAGTCCCAAGTTAGAACCAAACTAACAACTCATTCCAAGCAACAACACCAGGAGCAATAAAACCTTTAGGACAAACAACAGTCCTAAGTCAAGAATAGTAAGGGTCATGAGCCAACAACCAACCCCTAACACATCAAGTCCAAGGAGATTGTTTGAAGTAACCAAATCACAAACCACCTACAAAAGGTGGACAACAACAAACCTTCCACTCAAATAAATCAAGTTTGAGTCTAACAAACCCATACCAAAAGAGGGGTACAAAACACAAGTTGTAGGGAAATTTCATTAGATTGCACTAGCCAACCAGACACTAACCCCAAGACCACCTTTAAAGGATGGGGCTCCCCTCTATAGGAGAGGAAGAAGTGGGGACCAAAACTATCAAAGAAACCTCCCTCTAGAGCCAACGTGCACCACCTTGATAGGGACCAACTCAAGAGAGAAGAACTTCCCACCATCTCTACAATCTCCAACTCCACCTCCATAGGAGAGGGCTCCACCTCAATAGGAGCAATATTCACCTCTATAGAATACGGAAGTTGTAGAACATTGTAGCAAGAAAGAACTCTAGTAGCACAAGAAAACACCTCCTCCCAAGGCATCCAAATAGAAGGAACAAAAGGAAGGAACACAACAACTTCACGACCAACCACATAATCAGCCCGCAACTTAGAAAAACCATCAACTCTTTCACTAAAAAAAGTATCATTCTTCACAAGCGACAACCAACCAACCAAGGGAGCCCCCAAAAATAGAGAACCCATAGCTAATCTCAGAGAAACAAAGCCCATAAAGAGAACAAGGAAACTCCCAACCATGCCACAATAGTAGGTAGTAGAAGATAACAACACTCCACCAGGGCAGAGCCCCCTCCCCCAACCATTCAAAAACACCAAACCAATCATTTCCATCAACCAGGAATCCTTTTAGAAGCACAAATCCCTCCACAAAAAAGGAGGGTTGAGACTCCAAAATCACCAAAGGAACAAAGGAACTTCCAAGAAAGTTCCCACAAAACACCTCTGCAGAAGGAGGCTAATAACTTGCAGCTGCACAAAACCAAGGAACCATCTCCCCAACAGAGCAACAACAACAGTTCTGATAGGATACACCACATCCCTCATTTTAGGAAAAGCCTAATAGATCAACAGACTCCAGACCATCAAGGCCAAGAAAGAAGTCCCTTTAGGAAATCCACCAAAATCAGAAAGCTTCCAAGGAAATTTAAAGTATTAAAACACTATTTTCCCTCCAATTTACAAAATAAAACTCATTAAGAATGGGGGACATGACAGTCCTCCCCACCCATATATTGCTTTCCCTCAAGAAACTTCAGATTCGAGTGCTCGAAGATCTCCACACTTTTCCATGTTGCGTCCTTGGTTAGAAGGTTCTTCCATTTTACCAAGTACTTGGGAATAACCTTGTTCCTCAACCTTTTCTCCCTCAACACCATTTTGGGTTACAATATCAACATTCCCTCATCAACAAGAGGAGGAAGCTCTAATGAAGGTGTAATTTGTTTTCCAACCACCCTTTTTAGGCATGACACATGGAAAATGTTATGAATGTTTCCCTATGGTGATTCGAGCTCATATGCAACCTCCCCAATCTTCCTCACAATTTGGTAGGGGCCATAGAATCTTGGCTTCAACTTTTCCACACCATTCCGCTTGAGGGTAGATTTCCTATATGGTTGCAACATCAAATAAATCATATCATCAATATCAAAAACCCTCTCTATTTGATCCCAATTTGCATACATCTTCTATTGGTTTTGAGCTTGATCCAAGTTCTCCTTAAGAGAATGCAAGATATTCATACTTTGTTGTACCACATCCTTAGCTCTAGGCACTCTAATGTCGGTAAGAATAAAATCCATCAATGAGGTAGCATCATAACCGTAAAGATATTTGAAGGGTGACATACAAATAGACATATGTTGTGTGGTGTTGTAACAAAACTCTCCCAAATGCAACCACTTCATCCAATTTTTTTGTTGCACCGTGACATAGTTCCTCAGGTAGCCCTCAATCCACTTATTCACAATTTCTATTTTCCCATATGTTTGTGGATGGTAGCTAGTGCTTGGAGTCGATTCTATGTGAGTTAGATAAAAATTTCTTGCCAAAATAAGCTAATAAACCTGCTATCCCTATCACTCACAATGTTCTTAGGCAATCCATGAAATTTAAATATTTCTCTAAAGAATAGATCAACAACTTGTGGGGCCTTAAATTATGAATAAATGGCATGAAAATAAGCATACTTTAGCCCCTTCCATGATAAATTCTCCCTTATTTTCTTGTATGTCTTGTAGAAACCCGGATGACTAGTAAGAGGTATGTCATGGCATACCCTCATAATCCTCTCCTTAACCTTTGATTTTGGCACAAGATAAACATGACCTTTGTAGAGGATGAGATCTTCAACCACCGTATATCTATCATCAAGAAAATTCCATTCTAAAATATCAATAGCAAAAGAATCTTTGGAATATTCAACTATTATTGCAGCCTTCCAATCAACAAATATATCAAATATATTGCATAAATAAGGATTCCTAGAAAGTGCATCAACCACCACATTGTTCTTTCCTTTCACATGTTCAATATCAAAATCATTGTCTTGGAGTTTACTTACCCATTTTTGTTGTCTATCATTCAAATCACATTTATTGAGGAAGAACTTGAGGCTATTATGATCCATCTTCACCACAAATTTCCCACAAACTAGGTACTATCTAAACTTGGAAAGGGCATGCATGATAGCTAGCATCTCTTTGTCATAAATAGAGAAATCCTTTTTTGAATATTTGAGCTTCCTACTCTCATAGGCTATAGGATGCCTATTTTGCATCAAAACTGCTCCAATACCCTCACTTGAAGCACCACACTAAAGTACAAAAGCAAGTGAGAAATCTAGAATAGCCAAAATAGGGCATGAACTCATTACCTTCTTAAGCTTATCAAAAGTGTGTTGCAATGTAGGGATCCAAGAGAATGATCCTTTCTTCATCAAATTGGTCAATAGAGCTACAAGTTGTGAAAACCCTTTCACAATTCTCCTATAGTAGTTGCAAAAACCCACAAATCCTATCAATTATGACAAGTTCCTTGGTCTAGGCCAATCCTAGATTGCCTTGATCTTATCCTCATCAATGATAATCCCTTTAGCACTAATTTTATGTCCCAAATACAAAATTTCAGTCAATCCAAACTCACATTTTGACATCTTGGCATGAAATGAATGTTGGTCAAGTATGCCAAGCACCTCATCTATGTGCTTCAAGTGATCCTCCCATGTCCTACTATAGATCAAGATGTCATCAAAAAAAATCAAAATAAACTTTATCAATTGTAGAATGAATACTTGGTCCATACATGAATGGAAAGTGGCAACGACATTGGTCAACCCAAATGGAATTACCAAGAACTCATAGTGCCCATAGTGACACCTGAAAGTCATCTTGTGCACATCTTCTTCCCTCATTCTTATTTGATGATACCTTAAACACAAGTCAACCTTGGAGAAATATACAACACCATGAAGATCATCTATCAACTCATTGATCCTGGGAATGGGGTAGTGATTTTTTATTGTCCTCTTGTAGAGAGCTCTATAGTCGATGCACATCCTCAATGTCCCATCCTTCTTCTTGACCAACACCCCCAATGAGGAAAAAGGGCTAGAGCTCGGTTGTTTATGCCCCATGTCAAGTAACTCTTTAATTGTCTTCTTTATCTCCTCCTTATATGTTTGTGGATGATGCTAGGGTGTGGTAATGAATGGTTTTTCCACTTTTTCAAGCTCAATCACATGTTGAAAACCCATGTTCAGAGGTAGACCATGAGGTATATCATCAAATATCTTATTATATCTCTCCAATATGGGCTAAATTTTGACATGGAAGGCCTTCCCTTCCTTGGAAGGTTGTGTATCCATGACCAAGCATTCAACTACCCAAGAAAATTGATCTCTATGAAAAGCTCTCTCCATATGCTTAGCTCACACCACCATAGGGCCTCCATTGGAAAGGCCACAAAGGACCTTCCCATTATATTTGAACTTAAGATCCATTTTTTGGTAATTTTGTGTGTATTCTCCAAGTGAGTGCAACCATTACATTCCAAGAACCATCTCGGTGTCACCTATGTTGATCACATAGAAGTAATCTCTCATCTTATGGCCACTAAGAGTCAAATTTAGCTATTGAAACTTTGGTTGCATGATAGAGTATAGCCATCGGCCATTGTGACATTGAATCCTTCATAGTTCATTGTCTTCAATCCTAATTTGGCCACCAACCTCTCATCAATAAAATTATGAGTAGCCCCACTATCAATCAAAATCATCACTCGTTTCCCTTATAAGACTCCCTTGACTTGAAATGAATGATACATGAGTGCTTCTGATAGGGCTGCAAGGGTTCCTCCTAGATGCCCCTCTTTAGATTCGTGCTCTTCTTCAATCACAAATAGTTATGGATCAACAATTTGTTCTTAAGAGTCCTCATCAAAAACTACAATCGCAACACAACTTCTTCCTTCAAAGCTCATTATTGGACATGTATGATTGGTTAGGCTTGGGTGGTGCCATCCTTGGAGGAGAAATGTCTCTTTGAGGAAACTTATTGGCCACAAAAAGAGGTAGTTTGTTGGAGTAAGATCTGCCCTTAGTCGATGATTCTTCCAAATTAAAAGCTCTTCTAATGGAATCTTGTAGTGAGCTAGGATCCAATTCCTTTACCAAACCTCCGAGGGGCTTGGATAGGCCTTCAACAAAGAGGACTATGAGTCTCCTTTCTATCACATCTAGGACCATCACTTTCAATCTCTCAAACTCAACAACATAATTCTCCACTTTACCTTCTTGCCTTAGCTATGCTAATTCCTAGAAATGAATTTTTGGATCCTTCCTATCAAATCTCTCTATCAAACTCTAATTGAATTCTTCCAATGTTTTGATGGAGTTGTGGCCTTGTGTTACTATACCATCATACCACCATTCATGGGAAAAAAACCTCAAGATGTAAGGTTGCAAATTTGATGGCTTCTCCTTCATACATGGGATTCAAAGAGAAATATGCATCTAATTTCTACAACCAAGCCCTTGTTGATGAACTCCCAAATCCATCAAAAACTAGAATGGTGATCTTTCCCATGTGATGTTGGATTTCATTCCTATCTTCATGCCTTCTCCTCCTATTCCCTCTTCTTGTTTTCATGTCATGGAATTTTGTGAAGGTCATATTTCTAAAAATGGTGTCACTTAGAGCTTGGTATCATTATGCAATCTAGCAATATCGTCCTCTTCTTTAGGTGGTGCTTCTGGTTCATTTTTTGCCTCTTGGTCTAGGAATTTGGCATTGAAGAACTTAGTAGAGGTTGTTAACTTTATCCCACCTTAGTTGTTCTCAGTACCAATTTTTACTACCTTACTAGCCCCCAATTGTTGGTTCAACCCTCTCAACAACTAGACTATTTCCATCATGGTTTCCTTCATGCTAGATTGGAACTATTTGGATTCTTGGAAAAATTGTTTCCCTTCATATTCTTTTTCACACCTATATTTCTTATTTTCTTTGGGATAGTATCTCAAATCCCTATCACTCATGAAAAGGTACATAGCTTGGGAAGAGGCCAAGCTTTGATACCATTGAAATATGCTAAGCACTGATAGTGAATAATAACATAAGTAAGCCAATTACATATTTTGAACTGTAAGTACTAAATCTGCACTTTGCTTCAAAAACAAACAAACATTAGCATTGTTATTCAAATTAATCAAACCAAATCAAGCACTCCTATGAGATATTTAAACATACAAGATATGCAAAAAAAACAATGAAACACCAAAGAAACCAATTGAATGCATATAAAATCATGTGCAAACCCTATCCCATAGTGGTCCAAGTGGTGCTCCTTTGATGTGGAAAGGATGCTCTTTCCCACCCCCTTGATAATATTCAAATGTGATGAAGATGCAAGAGATGAATGTCGAATTTCCCTCAAAGATAATGATAGCAATTGGAGGATGGATATGAGTGTGCCTATAGTGAAATTGCATATGATTGTGTATCCATCTTCAAAAGAGAAGGACTCTATAAATAGGTTTGAAGGTTTGAAAAATGAAGAGATTGGAGGAATGGGGGACTAAAGGAGATCCAATGAGATTGTGACACTTGTCACAAGGCTAATGGATTGATGCAATGCTAGGAGGATCACAACTCAACTCAACCAATCATTCAAAACAATGATACAAAATTCTTGCTCTTAGGAATTCTTGGATTACTTTGCAATAACACAATTGATACATCATCAACAATGAAAAAATGCAAAAAACTTGATTCACTTGACAACTTTCATAAATTGATTCATCTCAAACAATGATTAAGTGCATTTTAGATCACATTAGAAGCATTGCCATGGAAACCCGCAATTTAATGCAACAAACTGTCATTAATAAATTTCACAAAACATATAATGAATCCAATAACTCTAGTGATATTGAAGAAAACATAATTATAGATGTTTTCTCCAATTTTAATGAAGATCCAATGGTGGAAAAGAAAGTTATTGTATTTTTCCCAAAACTGCAAACCCTAGGTAGGATTCAAACCTGCCCTCACAAGAATGGTCATAACTTATTCAAATATTAATTAAATTTGATGATACTTGAATAAAATGAAAGTAGATTCACATGGAAACAAAATAAAATTGGTTTTAGATCCAAAATATAGACTATACAATCTATACCATCACATTTTTTCAGACTGCAAATTCTGCACAATATTGTTAGAATAGGGTAGTCTCACGAAAATAGTCATATCTCCCACAAAACTCAATAAAATTCATATTTCCATACATATATTATACTCCATCATAAGAGTCCATAACAGGTAGTACAATGCACAACTTCAGCCTGAAAACAATGTAAGAATCGGAAAATGCACACAAAATTTGAGGTTTCCATTCATCAAACTTCAAAAATAATGTTTCCAACCCCCAATTCGAGTTTTGAAGGGTGTATTTATACATTTTCAACCAAAACCAATTATTTTAAACCACTTTTTGATTAGTTTGTTGACAAAACACCTTAATGACACTTTTTGACAAGTTGCTTGACAACTTTCTTGAGCAACTTCTACAATTTTTACAATATGGAACAACTTCAAAAATTATTTGACAAATGACTTAAAATATGAATTCCTAAGACTCAAACACCTTTAAAATGGTTTGATAAACCTTATTATAAGACCTAATACACAAAATAGAGCAACTATTTACAAATGGCCTCATGGAGATAAGAAATCAAATAGGTGCTCCTACATCATGGATCAAGTTGGAGCACATTTTGGGAAATGTGCAAGTAAAGAGGATGGAAGAGAAATAATAAATATTGTTGAGGATTTGAAAGGATGTAAGAAGAATTATATGAATGTAGTTGAATGTAGTTGAAGATGTAAGAAAATGTGGGTGAGGATGTAAGAGAGATTAATGCATATGGTTGAGAGTGTAAGAGGAGTTAATGTTTGGGTAAGAAAGTCAAATAAGTGGAGTTATTGCAGGAATATTCCCAAAGAATATGCTTTTGTGGGGGAAAATAGGGCAATTAGTTAATAAAAATAGTTATTTTCATGTGCAAGTGGGTTAGTTAATCAGGGGTTGGGTTTGAGCAAGGTTGAGTCAAAAGTTAGATAATGGATAATTAGGATTAGGGGTTAATTAATCCTATGATCTCTTTTATCTTGATGATGAATCACGGAGTGTGATTCAAAACATTGATGCATAAATTTTGACACAATCTAATCCAGAAACTCTTGCAATAATCTACATGGATTATGGAAATCTATTGTTACTAACTTGAGGGAATTAGGGGATTTTGTTAGAAACCAAGATCAGATTTGCAAACCAGAATAATCCTTCCACAAAAAAGAAAAACAGAAAAGGCAGAGAGTTTGCATAAAAACATGCAATTTGATATATTCAAAGTACAATAATACAATAGAAGAGTCTTGCTTATAAAAGCAAGCATGCAAAACCCTAATCTTAGCTTGAGCAAAAAGCTAGCTCAATAAGATAAGGATGATAATAATAAACCTAGGAATTAAAATAATGCCTAAGTAAAGTTATGCAAGGTGTAATAAAATAATTACACCAACACCCCCCCATAAGTGCAACTTAGGGAGAAGTAGATTATTATGCAAATGATATGAGATGGGTCCCGACAACAAAGGCCTGATCAGGTACCCATTTACAAATGCAAAGAGAGAGAAAAATCCCCCCTTCAAATAGATGAACTACTGCAAAGAATCACTGGAAGAACTCTGATGAAGTAACACTAGAACTCCAAATACGGCAAGCAAGGAAAGATACTTCTGTCTACAAGAAACCAAAATGGAATCATAATAATGCAACAGCAGACCCGATGCCAAGGAATACTGGAAACTCACATACTGGAACAACCCTGGAATCTGTAAGCAACAGTAGATGAAAATGAACCCATAATGATAACAAAATTTGGAAGCTGTGTCTCTCGATGCCAATGCCAAACTAAAACTAAAACTGCCCCATAAGACAAGTACAATCAAAATTCTGGAACATTAACCATAAAAACATGGCCCTCAAACTGAGAAGGATTTGAACCAATGCGGATCAATAACCATAAACTCCCAATTTGAAGTATGAACCAATACGAACCAAAGATGTGTCCAGCTAAACAAGAAAGAGGCCAAAAGAAACAACAAGAAACCAGATATAACCCATGCGAGTTGTCATCAAAACAAGATGAGATTAAAGTGCATGCACACTCTAATCAGATTATTATGCAAAGAAACCCCCCTTGATGGAACTTTATTTCAGTTCATTTATTACAATACCCAATGATTGTAAAAGGAGATAATACAAAGCATGCATAAACTATAGAGAAAATGCAAACCTAGTGCATGAAAACAAAAATGAGTGCATGCACAAACCAATGTTCACATCTGCCTCCATGATGGAGAATCTTCAAATTTGATTTTTGAAAAATCTGTTTAAAATGAGTAGAAAAAAATAGAAACCCAAAAAAAATTTGAAGCTGAAAATAAAACCCAAAAATCGTTTTTTGATCCAGCAAGTAGAAGATGAAGAAATAATTTTTTTGAACCTTTAGCCAAGAGAAAAAAATGACGCACAACAGTTTTTGTGCAATTGTTTTCTTCAGATCCATGAAAGAAATTAAAAAATAGAAAGATACCTAGATCGGATTTCGACCCTGGCTACAAAACCCAGAAATAATTTTTCCTAAAACTAAGTGGAAGCTAGATTTATGAAGCAAAACTAAAAACGGCTCTAATAAAAAATGACTTTCATCAAACCTCAATATTTTCCAGTGCTCTGAATCCAATGGAGAAACTCGATTTGATCCAAAATGCTGCATAAATATACTCAAAGAGAAAAACCCTTGAGGGATCCCAAACGAACTCTGCAATGATTTTCTCAAAAATTTGAGAAAGGGCTGCAAATCAAGGCTCTGATACCATGTTAGAAACCAAGATCAGATTTGCAAACCAGAATAATCCTTCCACAAAAGAGAAAAATAGAAAAGGCAGACAGTTTGCATAAAAACATGCAATTTGATATATTCCAAGTACAATAATACAATAGAAGAGTCTTGCTTATAAAAGCAAGCATGCAAAACCCTAATCTTAGCTTGAGCAAAAACCTAGCTCAATAAGATAAGGATGATAATAATAAACCTAGGAATTAAAATAATGCCTAAGTAAAGTTATGCAAGGTGTAATTAAATAATTAATTACACCAACAGATTTGACATTTGATTTAAATAATTTGGTTTATTAAATTAGATGAGAGGACTTTAGGGGACTTAATTAAATAAATCAATTTATTTAATCAAACATGATGGACATTAGTGAATCAATCTAATAAATTTCTTTATTTGATTAATAGAAGAATTGATTATTAATTGATCAAATTTAGATGCATAATGTTAGTTAGGATTATTTGTGTGTCTACATTTTTCCCCTGTTTGAAGTAGTATACCAGTTGTGTTGGTTCAAATACTGATGTTGCTAAGATTGGAATTCAAAAAAATTATAATTTTTTTGAATGCCCCACTATTGCCCTAGTGGAAGGAATTACGCTAGTACACTACCCCCTCGAGAGATTGGGCGAAAATACCAATTTTGGGGTCTTACTCACGATAAAGATGCCTTATGGATGTATGAATGGTTATGTTATGAGATGCTTAGACTAATAGATATATATATATATATATATATATATATATATATATATATATATATATATATATATATATATATTATGATGATGATTCTACAAATGAGATGAATTAAGAGGCTTAGAATAACAAATCTATATTATTCTAAATGTCCCAAATGATGATGCAATGCATGTGATATGGATGATGTTGCCTATTATGATCATATGTATGAATATGCAGGATGGGTATGCTAATGTGTTATGAATGCAAGATGGATGCATTAATGTTTTGGTGAATGTCATGATAGCATGTTAGCATGAAAGAGGGTAGAAGAATGATAGGGATCAACCCTTGATTCCAAGAAGATGCAGAATTCCAATAAGTCTATGATTCATCGAGACGTTATTAGATATGATGATGAATGATGATGTGTTGCTTATCCAGGGATTGAGGATGTAAAGAGCATAACTTTCCTTATGTTTGATAACACACATAGATACGATGCATCAAGGTATAAACAACTAGGATGGCATGGTATCTAGTGCAATGGACTTTGACTTGACAAAGAGATAGGAGTATTCTTGTTCACACCTGACATACAAAACCTTATTAGGATGTACTTCAAAAAATTTGAACATCTCGGACCAAAACACAGAAAGGAAAAACCTCTCAATGTAAAAGTCAACAAGGCATCCAAAACATCCTCCATACAAACCGAACAAAATTAGCATGACCAAGGTTATATGGCAAGAATATCCAACAAGCACAATAGAAAAAAGATAATGATCAACACCCCATTCCTTTCTCTTTAAATCGTTTTGATTAGAGATCATCGAGAGGTCATTGGAATGAGCACAATAAGATAAATCAAAAGAAAAAATCAAGTAAACAAACAAGTCAATATTCTTCATACCTCTAGCCAAGAGTAAACTATGGTGATACCTAATGTTGATGTCCATTCTAGGAAGGATGCATCCTAGGACATGATGTTATCAAATGATTTTGAGACTAATAGGATGATGGGTTAGTGATACCAAGAGTTGACCAACTTGTTTACTTATTGACCTAGACTTAAGACCTTGACATTTGAGTTTTCACTTTTAATTTTCTATACTTGTTTATGATTGTTTTACCAAAGGTGGATAGTGACACTTGATTTATTGTGAGTGGATGCTTATTGCAGGTGAAAGGGAAATGGGATGGATGATTTTGGGTTTTTTGAATGTTTTGAGGTTGTTGTGGTATTTTCTAGATGTTTTACAAATGTTTTGATATTCAAATTTTTCAATGTTTTGGTGTTTTATGAGATTTTGACCAAGAACCTAACCTAAGGACCTATCCTAGGGGCTTCAGGGGCTGATCAAAGATTAGCCTTTCCTACATTATACATGCAGATACCACGTAGTTCAACTGACACACACTTGTTTATTGATGTGATATGAACAATTGGATTGCTAGTTTATTATGATGGATACCTAAAGCACTAACCTAATGTCTCAGGGCTTGATCAATGATTAGCCTTGCCTACATTCAATCTCAAAGATGACATAGTTCAACATGAAGAATTTGTTTTTGACTTTTTCCTATTTTTGACCTGTTTTGGGATTTTTGCATGACTTTGATGATTTGGATATAGATGTGTGTGATGATATTAGTGCTCTGTTTTGGGATTTTGTTGAAAACCAAGCTAGGTTTGATTGATCAGATTGATGGATTGATGATGATAACATTGTTGAGGATACATAATAATGCAAGGATAGTGTTAAGTAACACGAGGATTGGGAAGGATATCCCAAGATGATGATGGATTGATTGGATTTGATTGATCAAGATTGTGAAACTCACTTTGGAACAAAATATGTTTGAATGATTTGATGTGATGCTGAAGTGTAAATTGTTGGAAATATGCCTCAATCATCATAGGCTGAAACCTCTTTAGGAGCCAAGTCGGTGTGATATTCTATATGTCTGACCGACTAGCAGCTTTGGATCTTAATTTTTTGTACAGGTCGCTATGACCTTACAGAAGTCTCGCCGAACAATTTCACATGGGTTTCTTCGGTGTGATAGGTTGAGTTTGGTGTGACCTCTTAGTGCCCGTGGAGACCTTTTGTTGACTATTGGCATTTTATGTTGGAGGCTATCGGGGAGAGTCTTAGTGGATTGCTATGAGCTCTCATCGATAGGAATGTCTTATCGACAGTTATGTATTGAATTCTTCGGGATAACTAAAGGGATCTTGCTATGAAGTCCCATCGAATAGCCAAAGTCTCACCAACAGGATGGTTACACATTGAAGTCTTCAAAGTAACATGTGATGGCTCGATAAGAAGTCTTACTGATGAGGGAATGTTACACCGACCGTATTCATTCAGGGTAGCTCAAAGGGCTTCGGGGAGAAGTCCCAGCAACATTGGTGAGTCTCACTGATGATGAGGAGTCTTTGGTATAAATCTTGGCAAATGGTGGTCATTGGTATAACATATTTGTGTTCGATAAGAACTCTCGGCGAAGGTGATAAGTCTTACTGACTATTTCTTGGTGCTCGGTATGACTTGTGAACACTTTGGAGTAACTCTTAATGTTTCAGTATGATCTATCAGCAAAATTCGATTGTCTGGTCGATGAGAACACGCAGGTCTATGTGACATATTGAACTTCGTTATGATGTCTCACCGAAAGCGATGAGTCTTGGCAATAGTGATACATGTGGTGAACGTCGGTATGAGCTCTTGGCGACATAAGGAAGTCTTAGCGATAGTCTCCTGAATTCAATGTAACATCTTGGTGATAAGGACGTCTCTTGTCGATATCGATATGAAGACTTTGTGGCATCGGCGAGACACTGTTAGTGTCTCACCGAGATGCCAACAAAGTTTGAAGTCATTTGACTAAGTGAAAAACTATCCTATGTGGAGTCTCATGGACCAATAGGAGAAGCTGAATCTGAACAGTTGGAAGATTGTTCATTGTGACGGTACTATGAGGAAGCTCAACAGACATGGAATGACATGGTTATACTCTGTGATTGCATATTGTGATCGGTTGGTTGAATCGACAGATTGCTGGGTGGTTGTATGATTAGTAGATGTATTCTATTTTGTAAAGACTGTAATTTGAAGGTTCCTATACAAGTTTGTTCATGGTGAATGCTACTGTAAAATGACACCAGAAAGATAAATCTGGCATTTGTATGTAATCTCCATTACTGTAATACAAAGTGATTTCTCTTGGTGTGGTGTGCTTTTTCTCCCGTAAGGGTTTTCCCACGTATATCTGGTGTTCATGTGTGATTGTCAAACACTATGTTTTTGTTATTTGTTTCAAAGTGCATCTTAATAGGACTGTAATTGTAAAATTTAAAAGTGTCTCTGCATTTCTTCCCTAAGGTTTTGACTTTAGGAGAGTTGTTTCCGCACCTTGACTTTGCTTACATAAATTAGGTGTGGCTAATATTGATTGTTTGGATTGATGTTCGATCAAAGATAAAGCTTGATAAGGAACATCTTCTTGTCAAAATGTGCCATGGGCTAGTGATTTGGATTTTTGCTTACAAGTGTTTTGACCAATTTGATTTCACATTTTTCAATGTTCAAATCACCATTTAAGTTGGAAGATATAGATCAAGATTTATTCCCAAAGCAAGATGAAATTATCTTCCCCTAGTGTCTAGCAATGTATGAAATGCCATGGGTGGATTCTTGGATAGGTGTATAGATGGATGGATATGGATTATATTGTGATAAGATAAGGTGTTCAAATAAGGAATGCTCATTTGGATAATGCTTCATGGCTCAGATAATGTTGGGTAGGATAGGATCAATGAAAATGACCCATGTCAAGATGTTTACCATAAGCAAGTGTAAAGTATACACCAAACTTTTATCAAGATCAAGATAATGTAGATAGATGGTAATGGGTTTGATAAATTTTTCATGGATGAATGGATTTATTATGGATAAGATAGATGGAATGTTGGATTTATTATGGATGAGATAAGATTCTTTCACCTAAACTAGCACGTGCAGATGCTTGATTCTACACATGACACTTGTTTGCCAAGTTTTCATCATGGTATCTATCCAAAGCACCACCATAGTGGTTTTCACTGGAGGACAATTTTTTTATCTTTACTATTTTCATATTTTTTTATTTTTTTATTTTTTTTGTGAAATATTTTAAGTTCATGTTGAACCACTTGGTGGTGTTGATGTAGATGGTTTTTTCATAATGTTCCATTGGTATCCTACTTGAAGAAGTTGATTTGCTAAGATATGTGCACTTGAATGCAACTTTTGAGATTCCTAGTCTACTTTGTTGATACCAGAGTTAAATTTGTCTTTATGTGCACATCACAATAGAGTGCCTTCTAAATCCTTATGATGAAGGGTTGCTTCCAATGCATGATCAATGTGAGAATTGGATATCATGTGTGGAGGTGTAGATGGTGGAGTGTTTTTAGGAATACAAGATGGATTGGTTGGCAGTTTGGAACCTTTAACTCTCCAAACTTGGTAATATGGGCAATGATGAGTGGATACGAAAGAGTGCTTTGAATTAGGACCAACTGCTTGATAGACTTTGTATGTTGCTTCAGAAGCTTGTTATTGTCTTTGTGGACATCTTTGATGGATACTTTTCCCTTTTTAATTTTTCCCCATAGTTTCTTTGACTGATGGAGTTTGATAGGGATAATATTTCTTTGTATTATTTGGTATCCACTTGTATTTGATTTTTCCTTCATGCTTTACAACTTCTTTTGATTTGATAACATTCTTCATGTTTTGATTCAAATATTTCTTTTGATATTGGTCCCAATTCATGGATGGGGTGATGGGTGGATGAAGATTTGTGATATGGTTGGTTGTAGTAAATATTGGCATTGGTTTAATCAAAATAATTCTTCGTGCTCCCTATGTTGAAGTTTGCTTGAGACGAAGTTGTCCCCAGTATTATGGAAGTAGTACCTTCATGTTTTTATTCTTCCTATTTCAAGATGTCCTGTTTAGCAAGCATTCTTTGATAAATAATCACTATAGATGATGTTATTCCAGTTTGCTACTCTACTGACTTTGAAATATCTTGTTTAGTCCTACCTATTTCCTTGTGTGGATAATGTTGGATATCTTCACACATAATGTCCTCAATCTGAATTTGGGATATATCTGATCCTAATGTTGACAACTCAACCTGACTATAGGAATCAATAACCTCCTATTCTTGTGTAATAATGTCAAGAGTAAAGGAATCTTGTTCTAAATAATCGATGTTCCCATCCAAAGAAAGCATCCCATGGGTAGATGGTGGAGTATGTGCTATATGGATATGATCATCATTTGCGACATCTTGTATACATTAGAAAGAACCCATTAGATCATTGTAATATCTTGGAGATATGGATTCTTGATCTTGGTTAATTTTGGAATTGATTTCGGTGTGCTTTGGATCAATTTCTTGACATGGGTCAATTTCAAAGGATGGATTTCTTAAAAAGGGTTCTTGGATGTCTTGATTAGGCATGGGAAGTGGCTCAATATCCTCTTTATCTTTTATTGGATTTGGATAAAGTGTTGAGTTGAGGATTCCTTCAATATCTGCAACCATGAGGTCAAAGGATGTTAGTATGTCTTGGAAAGGACCATTGCTAGACTTAGGTGAAAGATGTTAATCATGCTTTGGAATAAATTCTTGAGACATGTCTTCTAACTCATTGGATTATGTAGATACATTTTCAACATGATCATTGGTGATTGGATCTTGGATTATGTCAATAGGATCAAATAATGTTAACACTCCTTGAAATAGATCAGTGTTGGATGTTGTTGAGGGGTTTTGATCATGATTAAAAACTAACTCTTGATGTATGTTGATTTTATCATTGGATGAGATAGAAACATCTCCAAGGTGCTCATTGATGGATAGATCTTGATCATTGTCTGCAACAGTTGTGGTGGAGAGATTTTCAATGCTATCATTAGTGGTTGAATCTTGATCATTGTCCTCAACATTTATTTTTCTTTGATCAAGAAGGTCTTGGATGAGATTTTTGAGTCCAATACAATTTGATGTCTTATGAATATTTTCTCTATGATACTCACAATAAGCCCTACCCTTATTCCAAGTGAAGTTTATAATAGATTTGAAAGCACTTACTTTTGGAAGAGGTGAGTTTTGTATTAACTAGCTTGTGTAATGTGGATTCAATTGGCTCTCCAAAAGGAGTGTATTCATGTTTTTTATCTTGTGAGGTTTGTGCTTGTTGAGAAGACTCTTTCCGTGATTCATATTGTTGTTGAGGTTGTTGATTTTGATATCCAACTTCTTGATATTGAATATTTTTTTCTTGATATGGTTGAGGACACAACTCAATGTTTTGATGACATGGTTTAACCAATGGGAGAGTGTGTAGATTTTGGGGTGGAGATGTCTCTTGGCACAATGAATCAAATATTTTGGTAAGTGAAGCAATTTGATGTCACAAAATTTGATCTTGATTTTGATTTTGGCACCGTTGATATAGTTGATTTGGTTGTTGGTCAAGCATATTTAGAATGTATATTTTTGGTGTTTGTATGGGATCATGGACAAAGTGATTTTGGGCAATGTTCTGATTCAGGATGATGTTTAGATTTTGCATTATAGGTTGACATTGAACATTATTTTGGTTTGGAAACACATTGCTTTGATTTAGGTAACCTTGATTTTTCATGGTGTTACCTTGATTTGGATCAATAAAATGAGTTGTCAATATATTCCTTGGATTTTGAACAACATTGGTGTGATTCGCAAACATATCTATCCCATAGTTCACCAAGTATGGATTTGATATATTCATGTTTGATAATTTTACACTTGGTATATTCACATTCAACATGTATTGATTTGATGGGTTAGTGTTGTTTTGTTGTAGACTCATGTATTGATCGTTTGGTTGATAGATTTGTAGGTTTTAACTTTGATTTAAATCTACCATAGGGAATGGTGTTCCAAAATTTAGATTGGTCATTCTCACATTTATTGTATCATTGAGGTTTGTAGGAGATAATGATCCCATGTATGGATTATAATCAATTAGTATTGTAAGGCTTTGATAGTTTGGTTGACTTAGATCACTCATGATGTATGCATCAAGTTTATATTCCATTTTTTTCTTGTGTTTTGATTGTTGGCCTCTAAGAAATTTAGGACCAATGATGAGATGAAAGATGAAAGGGTGAGTGATATGGGTGTTGAACTTTAAGAAATTTGGTCAATACTAGACTTAGGATTTGATTTTGATGTTTTGATTTAGATAATGAACTTTGTGAATCCCAAGATGGACATGTGATCTTTAGGATAAAATTGTTCAAAGGATTGCTAATTTAATTAGAGGTATGAGAAAGGATGCATTCTCACACTCCTAACTAAACAAGGTGATTTTGATGTGTTTTAAGGATTAACCCAAGTCTAGAATTTTGTTTTTTTTCAAAGCTCTAAATTTGGTTTGTGGGATGGAGATGATAAATGTTTGGGATGGATGAAGTGTTTGATTTAATCCTAAATGAACCTAAAAGGGACCTTTTTTACAAGACTAAGATAGTGATGAACATGCTTTTCCCTATGAGTAGTTCAAAACAAAAGACTAATGTTTTTTCTTGGAAGAGCATAAGATAAAAGATAAAAAGCACATGTGTGAGGTTCAATTGATTTAATCTTGGTTAATGATACCACATCCACTTTTCTTGCTTAAATTTTACACTAAATGTCTATGTCTTAGCTCCTTTTCATTCCACAAGGTCCATTGTGTGAAAATCAAAGAGTCAAGGCCATACTTTCTCTAGGTTGACTTTGAAAAGAGAAAAATGAGATATGAGCCCAAATATTTAGAAGTTGCTAAGGAGAAAATCCCTAGGGACAAGCAATAATAATTGGACCCTTCAAATATATTCACTCTTTCCAAAGGGTTTGAAATTTTGATGATTTGTTAATTTTCTTTTCAAAGTTTGAGATCCAAGCAATGTGTTTTGACTAACTCACAAATTGCACAATCCTAGGTTTGAAATGGTCATACTTGTTGATCCCCCACTCGAATTTCTCCAAAAACTGAGACAAAGTGAATAGTTAGAGATTTGGCAACATTGGATCCCCTCCACAACACACACTTCTTGGTACCACCAAATCTGAAAATCCTTAAGATCCGGAGACCTTAAGGATTCTTTTGTTTCTACTTTGAATAGTAAAAATGTGGGGTAGCTTTAGAACAACCATTCTTGCACCAACAAGCATTAAGGAATTTTGGTAACTAAACAATTTGGTTCTTCGTAACTGTATACACATCGGATTTTCCACTTAAGGCTCTTACCACCGTTCCCGTTCCACTTAAGGCATGGTACTAGGTGCAGTATGGTAAACGGTCCAGGATAGAAGGTACTTTCTCACAATTTCCCAACCTTTAATATAGCCCGCTAGTAAATGTGCTTGCAAGAACTTGCCTATGAGTTTCCCATTGCAGGGTGTGTCTCATAGTAAGTCCTCTCTTAAGGGTGAAACAAAGCATAAAAGTGTACTTAAGTATTTCTCTACACGCAAGATCGCACGAAGCGCAAGGGGATTGAATATGTACTATAAGTGCACACAAGAAAGATCACACAATTCAAGCACTTGTTCATTTTAGCCTTCAAATAAATGATCAATTCATTTTAATGCACCAAGCTAAGTGTGAATTTTCCTTGTTCAATTTTAGCCCACAAAGTAAAGTCTAGTAATTTTCTAATGTTCAATTTTAGTCCAACTTGAAAAAATCAAATCAATGATTAATTTTAAACCCAAATTGATCTAGTTGGCCTAAAACAGAAAATAAAAGCAACAAATGGATGTTCTAGACTATTACAACAAGCATTTAAAAATTATTTTTCAAGTTCAATGCCCACTTCTCAAACTCAAATCTATCTGGATTTATCCACCTTGATGCAAAGTAGGTTGCCAAAAATCAAAATCAGAAGCACAGTATCAATCAACTCCTCGATAACCTGCAAACCCACTTTCAACCTGCAAGTATAGTCATTCAAATCAAATTTAAACCTGCTTTATGATTCACCTATCTTAATTTGTTATTTTCTTCTTAAAAATCCTACTTTGTTAACACTCAAATCATTTCTATGCATAGTCAAATCATACATCAAATATCATAACTTGGATAGTTGAGCTATAAAGTCAATGCCCATGAGTTAGTTTTAATATTGAATGCATTCCAACTATGATAAAAAATGAATCATGGACCACTTGTAATCTAAGATATGATTTTCAATACAATATTGGTGAGATAGTCAATATTGATATTCAGAAGCATGGACCACTTTTAATTCAACTGGGTCTCCTCATAAATGTAATATTGGTGAGACAACAATATTGATATTGAGAAGTAATATCAATGTACTTCCTTAGCATAGCCTCAAAGGGAAGACAACAATATCGATATTCATTCACTACCATGTTAGTTAAAAGAGAACACATTTTTTCCACAGAGCTTCAACGAAAAAATTCAATGAAATTCATTGATAATAGCTCCCAAAATATTTAACTCCCTCTTTTATGATGCCCCAAATAAAATTTGCATTCAAATAAAATCATGTGATAGATTTAGCATTAAAAACCAAAACACAAAGTTCTATAACAACAAAAACTTGCAAATTTAAACTCAAATCATGTGAGAGATTTAACATTAAAAACCAAAACACATAAAATTCTATTACAATCAAAAATTGCAGCCCATCAAAGATTAGTCCAGGCAGAGCAAGGACATTCCCTTCATGCTCTTTACTGCCCAATCCAATGCCCAGAAGGCGGTCAAAGAATCAAACTTCTATAAGACCTCTAAGGACCTCGATAGCGATAAAGATAGAATGGAAGGATAAAATGCCAAAGAAATATGAGGTTTTGTATTTGACTAAACCAAGATGGAGGGAAAACAAAGGATTGTGCTATAAGTTGAACATGGTTTAATGGAAAATAGAGACACAAAGAGGATCAAATACCCATGTTGGTTTCCATATAACCAATCTCCACTGGGGCTTATCAACTAAAAAACACATTGATTCTGAAGGATCCTACCATTAATAATTCTAAACATTTTTATCAGTAGCACTAGTTGGTATTTATAAAAAATAATAACTCAAGCATTTGAAATCAAAAATTTTATTTCAAATTACTAGATTAAAGTTGATTTTGATGTTTTGGAAAAGTAAAAGCAGTTGCTACTTTCACTGAATAAATCCCTCTTGCAGCGGTGATACCAATGTGCGGGTTCCAATAACTTCAACCCAATATAGCCTGAATGCTTTGGGGCTCAAGATAAAAGAAGAATGAAGCGCTTGGTTCTACGACATGGGAGACTTGGAAGGAAACAATAAGCCATTACTTTCAGTAGTTTGGAGAAATTCTTGAGGTTGTGGTGATCACAGACAAGAATATGAGGTGATCTAAAGGCTATGGATTTGTAACTTTTCGTGATTTGGAGTCTGCTATGAGAGATTGTGTAGATCCTTCACCGATCATCGATGGAAGATGGGAAAACTAAAATCTTTCTTCGCTTGGCTCCACACAATCTTGTCCCTCTACTCCACAACATTGAACCTGCAATCAAAGTGTTGAACCTCTAGTCGATCTGAATCATCAAAGGTTCCAACATTAATTACATAATCTTGTTCGATCCACACCGATTGCTTTAACTATGCCTGAGACGGAAGTGATCTCTGATCTAGGATAGGTAGATATTTAGGATAAATAACATTGCATTATCTTATGATAATTTTAGGACTTTGAGAAAGAGTGCACTGACCAGTGGTAGCTAACACCAATAGTGTCCTCCTCTTCACACTACAAACCAGTGACGCCTACCTAGAGGAGTGACTCCCTTAACTAATGGATATTGGTGGATGCATCGACTACTTTAAATGTAATTAAATATACCAGTTTATTAGCAATAGGAGGGGGTATTTAAAAACTGAATGAGCAGCATAATAAACTGATTTACTGACAACACAAGATTAGCATTTATTAACACAATCACTTGATTTGATTTACTTAATAAATGACTTTGAGTGCAACCAACCAAAATCTGTAATCGATATGGAATTTAGAAATAATTAGAGTTTTGATAGTGCAATTCACAAGACATAAATATCTTTAAAAAATATGAAAGGGTAAATAAAATTCGATCAATATCCAAGCAAATTAGATAATGTCCATAAACTATGGATTGCAAATAGGTTGAGGTGGGGACAACTACGTCTTGAAATTAAAGATGTAAGGTTGCCTACGTACATGTGACTACTAACTCCCAGGCTTCCAACTAGAGATATTTTGAAAAGGTATGCTACTCTGCAATGATAGTGTAGCAACAAACATATGCAAGATATTTAAAAATAAATATTATGGAGATCCCCATAATAATGAATGCCTACAAATCAATTTTTTTATAATGACGTTAGATGTTACCTTGAAATTCGACAAAGAACAAGTATAATAAAAGATCAAAGACTCCTTATTTCATAATTTCAACAATAATCAACATAGAATAAACAGAGTAGCAATTCCTTTGAGTTAAATTGAAACTAAAAGTAATGACTTTATTCTATTTGAACATGGTGGGCACCAAATGTAAGTACTAAATCTGTACTTTGCTTCAAAAATAAACAAACATTAGCATTGTTACTCAAATTAAGAAAACCAAATCAAGCACTCCTATGAGATATTCAAACATACTAGATATGCAAAGAAAATAATGAAATACTAAAGAAACCAATTGAAAGCATATAAAAGCATTTGCAAACCCTATCCCATAGTGGGAGTGGTGCTCCTACAATGTGGAAAGGATTCCCTTTCCCACCCCTTTAATAAGCTTCAAATGTGATGAAGATGCCAGTGATGAATGCCCAATTTTCCTCAAAGATAATGATAGCAATTGGAGGATTGATATGAGTGTGCCTATAGTAAAATTGCATATGATTATGGATATGATTGTGTATCCATCTTCAAAAGAGGAGGCCTCTATAAATAGGGTTGAAGGATTGAAGAATGAAGAGATTGGAGGAATGTAGGACTAAAGGAGAGCCAATGAGATTGTGGCACTTGTCACAAGGATAATGGATGGAGTTGGAGCACATTTTGGGAAATGTACAAGTAAAGAAAATGGAAGAGAAATAAGTGCATATGATTGAGGATTTGAAAGGATGTAATAAGAAGTGAATGAATGTAGTTGGAGATGTAAGAAAATTGTAAGGAAATCTAGGGAGTGCATCTCATAGAAACTCCAACCAGTAGTGCCTTCAGTAACTTTCATTTTGATTAAGTTGCCTCAAAGACACGTACAACTATGTCTGAAAGCGGGAAAAAACACAATTTATTTCCCACATTGATCCTTCTGAGAGAATCACATGTAAATTCAACAGCAAGCAATGATAGGTTCTAGAAACAGAATCAACACAGATGAAAGATAGACAGAAATCAGAACACAAAGATTTATGTGGGGAAAATCCTCTCGGATAAAAAACCCCACACTCCAAAGATCGAGCCATTGTATTATTCAACAACAGAACAGTTACAATACAAATTCAGGCTCGTAGCCTCTTCAGAGATTCATCTTGTTCATTTTGGAAACAACTGGTAACAAACTCAACATGAGAGATCAACCATGACATTCATGGTCAAGAGAGATTTCAGCAGCAAAAAACTTGCTTCTCTCTTCTACTTCGATCTCATGGCTTCGGCCTTTTGGCTAGCCACTCGGTCCTCTCTCTATCGCTCTCTCTCTAGCTCTCTTACTAGCACTATCACCCTTTTCAGAACATTCAATGCATACGTATTTACATTTGTTCTTCAACAGGCTCTTTGTGAATCGGTTCAAGATCACAAAACACCAATCTCCAGCTCAACCTCTTTATCATCATTCCATTCTGGTGTATATTTTTCCTTGCAGACCGTTCAGTTCCATTGTAACTGCTGCAAAAATCCAACTGCCAATCATTTGAATTTTGCTTCCTATGATTGGTCCACGAGCCACCACATAGGGTAGTCAAATGGTTAAGGAAACAATCCACTAAGTTTGCATGGCGGTGAGACACGAGAAGTGTCTCCCCGATGCTCAAAGGATTCACAGATGATATCGGCATAGGTTCCACTAGTCGGCAAGAGGTTCTACCGATATCCACAAGTCATACCGAAACCACCGACATCCAATGCATTTCTATCGGCAAGACTCATACCAATGCTCACAAGTCACATCGAGTTCAACTTTTCTATCGGCAAGACTTTACTATTTGCCAAGAGTTCTCATCGAGTCCCCTCAAGTCTCACCGAAGCACCTGATAGTCGGCAAGACATTCGTCTTTCGCCGAGACTTCACATCAAGCACCCCAAGTCATACTGAGTATAACATTCTCATCGGCGAGACAATCGCCATTCGATGAGACATCACACAGAGCTCTTTGTGTCATACCGAGCCCTCAAGTCATACCGAACACTGAATAGTCGCCAGGAGTTATACCGACAATGGACTGCCTCATTGGCGAGACAATCACTCTTCGCCAAGACATCATATCGATGCCTTTAAGTCATATCAAAGACCTACCGTCGGCCAAACATTCCACATTCGCCAGGAGATCATACCAAGATTCCAAAGTCACCCCGAGTCTATCCTATTGGCCAGACTTACCACTTTCATTAAGACATTACTCCAAAGTCTCCAAGTCATATCGATGTGTTCCATTGTTAGCGAGAGAATCATCCTTTGGCAAGACTTCTTACCGAGGCTTCCATGTTATCTCCACACCACTCTTCACCAAGAGTCACATCGAACCGATGACCCCACATGTTGTCGGTGAGAATTGCCACATTCGCCAAGACTTCATATCAAAGCCTTGTGTTACACCGAAGTCTCCAAATGTATACCTATCGGAAAGACTTTCCACTATCGATGAGACATCACATCGAAGCAAGTCTCTCATCCAAGGGTCTCCTCGAAAACATTAGTCACCATGGGTCTCCCCGACATCTGCTAGGAAACAAAACCGTCGGCCAAACATCTCCTAGTCGCTAAGACACATTCCGATAGAGGCAAGTCATACCGATTACTACATTGGCCAGATAGACCAAAGGTCATGCTGATATTGGCTAGACTTTCTACCATCACTGAGACATCATTCCGACTGTCCAAAGGGTACGCTGAAGGTTTCAGATGCCGATCGCCAAGACATTCAAGAGGTCATAGCGATAGTCAGGATCAACAAGCAGGTCGGTCAGACATCTCCACAGTCTCACTAAAATTGCTCACAAGAGGTTTTCAGCCTGTGGGATTGAGGCACACAATTCCAACAATCTCCCACTTGACGAAGATTACACAGGCACCTCCAAGCAACCAAAAACTAAGATCACACTAGCTCCACTAGTTCAAACCCTGCAACCCTCAGGTCACCCGATCAACATGATTCAACAGATAACTGTCCACCAAACAATCTGCAACAAAGACTAGGTATCCAACTGCAACTCACTGTCCAACAAAGCAACCGATCACAGCCTTCAGGAAACCACATAGATCTGAACATGTTCTCATGCTCCATCAAGAATTCTGCTCCAACATCCAAGATTTCCACCATTCAAGCAACAATCCTGTCATCTTCCACGTTTGGAAGAAAGATACATCGCCAAAGTGAATAAGAACCATTCCAACGAACACAAGCAAAAGATCCCAGTGACATCTTCAACAAGATACTGCTACCAGTTCACTGTGCTCAAAACACTATACAAAGGAAATATCATCTTCAAAGCTTCAAATAGAGCACAACCAAGAAGTCATTCTCCAGAAACAAGATAAACAACACTAATTAGAACAACAATCTGACTGACTACATCCATCCAACTGATAAACCCACGTGACTGAAACTAGCACCCACAACTCGTGCTATACCATCCAATCTCTCATACCTCAAAGTATCAACATTAGTAAACTTCTGCCAATCCATTAACAAAAAATACAAGTTCCAATGTCAACCAGTCGAAGAAGACAAGACACATACAAGAACTCCCACTGCCTGAGTAATCCAGATCTGAAAGATCAAAGGCACCACAAGTCTACCAATAACAACACATAGGAAATGTAACCATGTAGTACCAAGGAAATATCCACAATGATATGCACAACCTGCAACAACCTATCACAAGAAACATTTCTCTCACCACAAACCTTCATGGCCACAGAGAGAAACTCTGCACATCATCTTCCTATAGAGCATCCTCCTACATACACCTCTAATAGCCAGTTGTGTCAAGAATGATCTTCTTCACATCCCAAAAGAAAACCTTAGCAACATCCATCCATTCAATAACCAATATCAAACCAACTTTTAAAAACAACATGGATGTAAGCATCTCAAAGAAGATCAAACTAGTTCATTCCCCATTTTAGGAAATCAACCCATACACCATCTCCTACCAATTTTCATTAGTAACAAGGAGATAAAACAAAATTGTATAGCTTCCACTATGAATCCTCCAGAACCATTAGACAACAGTTCAAGATCCATATCATGAAAAGTAAACTTAAAACACATCTGAAAAATATAATGAGCCAAATACCTTTCATATAAACTGCCGAGCAGACCAAGAGTGGGAACGAGAATACTCCTTCAAGATATACAATTCATCATGACTAATCCAAGAGCAATCTCCTCATAGGTTTCTTATTGAACTCTCATTCAACCAAAATGTAGGCTTCTCGTACTTTCTGCTAAAAAAATTTAACAAGAGTAACAAGCAGCAATACTTCTCTCATAAGAGAAAAATAGCTTCACCTTATTCTTCATGTATCCATGAGTACTAGCAACCGATCATCTCATGCTAAGCTCCATCTGCATTACTGCACTATCATGAAGTATCAAGCAAATAATCAAAGCACCCAATACACAAAGAATTACCAGACCATTGTCAAAGCTCCAATCATCTGAATCAAGAACTTATCATGACACCATGATCTACACATCCCCTTAGGAGATTCCATGCTTCAAGTGACTTCTCCATTGTCTCAAGTGCAATGCACAATGCAAAAACTCCAGTGCACAAAGAGTATACCATGACATACAACAAATAAATTCAAAACCAACATCACCTGTTAAGCACCACCAACACCTCAACCAAAGACTCCAAGCATCCTCCATGGATCCAAGATGTTGTACATCTTCAAATGATGTCCATGCAAATACGAAAGAACCCTTATGCAGTAACAGGATCGAAAAGCTCTCCCTAGAAACATCTGCAACACCAAAGAAGACCATTCACCACCATGTGATGAATCCACTGTCACTACTACAGCTCCCACTAAAAAGTGACATCCGAACTCTCCAAGCATCATGACCAACTGCTTCAGGTTCCCATAACCGACTATTTAGGTACTCTATATTATCCATCCTCTTCTCTCAAAAAAATCACATCAAGGCACAAGTGACCAATGACAAGGCCAACTGACAAGTCTACACCAACAATGAATCAATCCTCGTGGATAGAGATAGTCCACATCCAAGTTATCTCACTGCAAGCAATGGGTAGCTAATCCATCAACTGCATAACTCGCAGATCACAATCATCAAACATGCAAACCCATCATCAAATTTGAAAACTGCAACACTAAGATTTCAAAGAGAATATCCACATAGACAACATGACTCAAACACCAAATTATGCCAAATCTGATTTGCCAATCAAATCCACAACGAGCACCATAATCAAGGAACCCTCAAGCACCACCACAAGAATGTTGAGTGACAGGACACTTACCAACACTCCCATCCAGAGAAGAAATCATACCTCCTCAAGCCATGCACCAAGCATGCATGCAGAACTGCAACTATCTCATCCAGTAACACCCCAAAAAACTAGTGTCTAGAAAATAGCTTAACAACAATTCCACAATAACCACAAGTTTTGCTTCACCATGTAAAACCTGCAAAACCACATAGCCATGCAAGTACAAAACATCCTTAGAAGGAAAATAACAGTTCAGGGGAAAATAGGCCCCTTTCAGGCCAAAACTGAACCACCAACATGTAAATGCATCTGAGAAGAAAGAAAGGCTATTTTAGAAGCTTGCAAATCATATAATGATTAACTTCATAGCCTTTAAGTATTCGAGGTTGACAGGAAACTGTTCCTTCCAACACCAGGAGCCACCACCTAGCATAAGCACTTTCTTCCATGACTGAGAAACAACATAGGCTTCTCCATATCACCCAGGATCTTGTCATACATACATCAATATGAAATCTTTACTGCTGCACAACCACAGAGCAAAGAAATCCACCTCATACTCCAAGGTTAAACCTCTACCAGCCAGGAGACATAGATCACAATATGATCAACTCCTTTTTCCATCTTGACCATCCTTCAAGCAGCATGCTGTCTCAGAATACCACAAGGCTTCCACTCATCAAAAGGATCAATACATTAGTCCATTCCTCCAAATTTCCTCCAGCAGAAATATCCAGAACCAACAACCAGAACAAGGCTCTAATACCACTTGTAAGGAAATCTAGGGAGCGCATCTCATAGAAACTCCAAACAGTAGTGCCTTCGGTAACTTTCATTTTGATTAGGTTGCCTCAAAGACATGTACAACTATGTCCTAAAGCAGAAACAGACAGTTTATTTCCCATATTGATCCTTCTGAGAGAATCACATGTAAATTCAACAGCAAGCAATGATAGGTTCTAGAAACAGAATCAACACAGATGAAAGATAAGACAGAAATTAGAACACAAAGATTTACATGGGAAAAATAGTCTCGGATAAAAAACCCCACACTCCAAAGATCAAACCATTGTATTATTCAGCAACAGAATGGTTACAATACAAATTTAGGCTCATAGCCTCTTTAGAGATTCATCTTGTTCATTCTGGAAACAACTTGTAACAAACTCAACATGAGAGATCAACCATGACATTCATGGTTAGGAGAGATTTTAGCAGCAAAAAAAATTGCTTCTCTCTTCTACTTCGACCTCATGGCTTCAGCCTTTCGGCCAGCCACTCGGTCCTCTATCGTTCTCTCTCTGGCTCTCTTACTAGCACCATCACCCTTTTTAGAATGTTCAATGCATACGTATTTACATTTGTTCTTCAACAGGATCTTTGTGAATCGGTTCAAGATCACAAAACATCAATCTCCAGCTCAGCATCCTTATCGTCATTCCATTCTGGTGTAGATTTTTCCTTGTAGACCGTTCAGTTCCATCGCAACTGCTGCAAAAATCCAACCGCCAACCATTTGAATTTTGCTTCCTCTGATTGGTCCATGAGCCACCAAATAGGGTAGTCAAAGGGTTAAGGAAACAATCCACTGAGTTCACATGTTGGTGAGACATGAGAAGTGTCTCCCCGATGCTCAAAGGATTCACAGATGATATCGGCATAGGTTCCACCAGTCGGCAAGAGGTTCTACCGATATCCACAAGTCATACCGAAACCATCAACATCCAATACATTTCTATCGGCAAGACTCATACCGATGCTCACAAGTCACATCGAGTTCAACTTTGCTATTGGAAAGACTTTACCGTTCACCAAGAGTTCTCATCGAGTCCCCTCAAGTCTCACCGAAGCACCTGATAGTCGGCAAGACATTCGTCTTTCGTTGAGACTTCACATCGAGCACCCCAAGTCATACTGAGCACAACATTCTCATCGACAAGACAATCACCATTCGATGAGACATCACACTGAGCTCTTTGTGTCATACCAATGTCATTGTCGGCAAGACTTAGGCAAAGGTCATACCGAGCCCTCAAGTCATACTAAACACCGAACAGTTGCTAGGAGCTTTTCTGACAACAGACTGCCTCATCGGCGAGACAATCACTCTTCGCCAGGACATCATATCGATGCCTTTAAGTCATACCGAAGACCTACCATTGGCCAAACATTCCACATTCGCCAGGAGATCATACCGAGATTCCAAAGTCACCTCGAGTCTATCCTGTTGGCTAGACTTACCGCTTTCGCTAAGACATTACTCCAAAGTCTCCAAGTCATACCGATGTGTTCCACTATCATCGAGAGAATCATCCTTCAGCAAGACTTCTTACCAAGGCTTCCATGTTATCCCGACACCACTGTTCGCCAAGAGTCACACCGAACCGATGACCCCACACGCTGTCGGTGAGACTTGCCACATTCACCAAGATTTCATATCGAAGCCTTATGTGTTACACTGAAGTCTCCAAATGTATACCTGTCAATGAGACTTTCCACTATCGATGAGACATCACATCGAAGCAAGTCTCTCAGCCAAGGGTCTCCCCGAAAACATTAGTCACTATGGGTCTCCCTAGCATCCACTAGGAAACAAAACCGTCGGCCAGACATCTCCCAGTCGCTAAGACACATTTCGACAGAGGCAAGTCATACCGATTACTGCATCGGCCAGACAGACCAAAGGTCATGCCGATATCGGCCAGACTTTCTACCGTCGCTGAGACATCATTCCAACTGTCCAAAGGGTACGCTGAAGGTTTCAGATGTCATTCGCCAAGACATTCAAGAGGTCACTGCGATAGTTAAGATCAACAAGCAGGTCAGCCAGACATCTCCACAGTCTCTCCGAAATTGCTCACAAGAGGTTTTCAGCCTGTGGGATTGAGGCACACAATTCCAACAAAAATGTGGGTTAGGATGTAAGAGAGATTAATCCATATGGTTGAGAGTGTAAGAGGAGTTAATGATTGGGTAAGAAAGTCAAATAAGTGGAGTTATTGGAGGAATATTCCCAAAGCATATGCTTTTGTGAGGGAAAATAGGGTAATTAGTTAATTAAAAGAATTATTTTTATGTGCAAGTGGGTTATTTAATTAGGGCTTGGGTTTGACCAAGGTTGAGTCAAAAGCTAGAGAATGGGTAATTAGGATTAGGGGTTAATTAATCCAAAATTAATTAAAATGAAGGAATTAGGGGATTTGACATTTGCTTTAAATAATTTTGTTTATTAAATTAGATGAGAGGACTTTAGGGGACTTAATTAAATAAATTGATTTATTTAATCAAACATGATGGAAATTAGTGAATTAATCTAATAAATTGCTTTATTTGATTAATAGAAGAATTGATTGTTAATTGATCAGATTTATATGCATAATGTCAGTTAGGATTATTTGTGTGTCTACATGAACTATGCCAAGCAATGATGACAAAAGTATGTTGATATCAAGTACTGATAATAAATAATAGGAATGATTTATTGATTCATGAGTTTGCACATAACAACAAGGGCTAATAAAATTGTATTTTGAGTCAAACCTTAACCATTAACATAAATACATCAGAACTATCTACACAAAAAATCTCTTACAAATCAATTGTCTCAATTACACGATAAACGGATTTGGTCAAATACCATTCTAAGTGTGACTTGTAAGCACAACGATGAGCTCCTAACACTAATACTCCTGGATGATCTAGTCAAGGCACAAAATGATGCATAGAGGGATAGTCGTTCTTTTGGAATTTTCCCGAATGAAGGAGTAGAAGTACATGTGCCATGATCTCTAACAGATGGCCAATAGACTTCTCGATGGGTTGCAACTAGCCAAGTTCAATGCATAAGGTGGTGTCTCACAATTTGTGTTGAGACACCTTTGATCAACAGTTGATAAGCTCGTGTATGCTCCATGAATTTGGTGATGCCTACCTACATATTGGAATACCAACGAGTGTGTTCCGGAATTCGTTGATAGCTCTTCATGAATGAGAAGATTTGAATCTGGCACAAGCTTGTGGCTCTACCACAATTCAATCAATCAATCACCTCCAAGTCACTGGAAACTAGTGTGATATTTTAGAGAGTGTCATATCAGTCAACTATCGAATCGACACCTCAACTGTTGATCTCCTGTGTTGAATACACCAAATACTGAGAGGGATTGTGAATAAATATTCATCTAACAAAATTAATTATTAGCCATCCAATTATCAATCCACATCTAGCTGCAATAGTGAACCAAAACATAAAAGAGATCATAACACTTTTACACCAAGATTTTTACTTGGAAAAACCAAAGTGGCAAAAACCATAGTGAGGATTAGCTCACAATATATTATAATTGGTTATAACATATTACAGCGCTCACTGCCTGGATGCACTGTCCTTGAAAGGCCCACAACCTGAATACAAAAGATGGCTTATAGACAAGATACAAAAGGTGTGGCTCACTACCAAAGGTGAATTGAAGAAGTGCACCTACAAAGTGCAGAAATCATTTCTGGTTAAGCTTTGGAAAATACCAAAATTCTGCTCTAATTGCAAATATACAATCACTATCAATCACTTTGCACTATTTCATTTGTTGCATTGCTCGCATACCATATTCCATATCTACATATCCTTTTTTCCATCATACACACATATATATACACAGTCATATCTTCCTTCATCAGTTAGGTCAACCTAATTTAATGTGAACACACAAAATTAAAAATGACTCGTCAACCTAATTCAAAATTCCTTTTGGCACACAAAACAAAACATGTCATCCAAACGCTAGGTCGGCTCAGACCTAATAAGGAATACACAAAGGATAAATAGTTCTTAACCTTGTCAGCCAAAAGAATATTGAACTTTTGTCACTTAGGTAACTCAATTAGATCACACAAACTCACTGAAAACTTGTTTATACTTGTAACTGAGACTCTTGAGCAACATATCAAAAACTCATAGAATTTCCTTTTACTAAGAGGCTTTTAGGACCGAAATACTAGATCAACATAAACACCCAGTTTACTTATCTAGTTACCAAGCAATGTTGGCATCAATGACAACAAACCCGGAGGTCACCTTCTTCATTCTTCCAACAATCTCCCCCTTTGTCATTGATGGCAACATGTGCCAAAAATGAGACTTGCTTCAAAACAAAATTGTGCTCAACTCCCCTGAACATGTGTACAAGACACAAACACATAACATTTTTCATACTCTTCTCCTCTTCTCCCCCTTTGACATCAAAGACAAAGGACCGTGAAAAGATGAAAACTTCAAATCAAGAAGTGAGGGCACCCTTTAACTCCTTGAGAATTGCTTCCCAAGCTAGCTTTCCATCATCCCAAACTCCTTTTTCCCTGGAAAGAGTTTTATGCAGAGATTCTAATTCTGCTATGTATTTTTCTCCTTCTTTTGGAGTGGAAAGAGCAATGTTCATCTTCTCAAGTTCTTATGCTTCCATCAATGCATTTGATATAGAGACATGTCTAGACATAACTAGCTCTCCAAGCTGGGTATACCGTCTCATAACATCTTCCTTCTGCCTCTGCAGAATAAAAAAATTACTTTGAAGATTTGTAATAGAAACCCACCTGACATATTTTCTATCCTCTAAAATCTTATAATCTCTAGAGGCATCATCAAGTTGAGACTCAATTGAGTCCATTAAATCCTTGATACCTTGAGTGGCTTCTGACCACTTCATGTAGTAAACAAATAGTAGTTGGGCTTCCTCATCGCATTCTTTTACCTCTTTCAAAGTTTACAAATCCTTTTCACGTGCAATTGTACACTTGTCTTGCAGAAAAAACATTCTTTTCTATAGAAAACTCAACTCCACTTTGTTTACAGTGTATACCTTGAGGTTAGATGTGTACTCTTTGACTTAATCAGCTATTAGCCTCAAGTTTTCAATTAGAGCTAAAGAGTTGTATGATGTAACACCAGGGGTTGTCTCCTATAAAGCTTTGATAGCTTAATTTATTAATTCATTTCCCTTTTGGTATGACTCTGTAACTTCTTGTATGACAAAGCAGAGAAAAGTGCCACTTAGTTTTATTTTGTCACTATGTGTAATATTTTTCAAGTCCACATAACTTGGATGTGATAGCAGTTTGACTAGCTGTGGTGGAAGCACAGGTTGAAATAAGGTTTTCCTTGAAAGAATACCTTTAAGAGTACTTTCGGGTGATTCTCTAGATGGCTTTAATGGTTCAAGGCCTTTGGAATTTTCTCCTTCAGCTACAATGGCTTTCTTGTCTTCTTTCTTCTTTTCTTCTTCTTCTTCTTCCTTTTCCTTTTTTTTTCTTCTTCTTTTTCCTTTTCTTTTTCTTCTTCTTCTCTAAATGACTTTCTAGAGGGTTTGTCTTGGTTTTCTTTCTCCCTTCTATTGTCATCATCCTTGTCATTATTCTTCTTTTTTTCCTTACTCCATTCACTTGGTTTTTCTTTCTCCCTTCTATTCCCGTCATCCTTGTCATTATTCTTCTTTTTTGTCCTTACTCCCTTCACTTTCATCGTTGTTTTTCTCTTCCCTATTTCTGGTAGATTCTTGATGTTCTTCTCCCTTTTCACTAGAATGATCTCTATGATGATCATTAGACCTTTTGTTGGTAGTTTCTTCTATGTTAATCAGGGGAGTAGGGGTCTTTGAAACACCAAGTGTCTCATCAACAGTCTCCAAGGCTGGATTATCCATTACTTCTGCAACAGTAGCATGTTCCTATCCCTAAGAAATGTGGGGCAAAGAGCTAGTTCTTGTCCCATAGCTCCTTGCTAATTTCTTGATTACATCTTGAGTTTCTTTCCTTAATTTTTCCACATAATCATCTTCCTTAGTCATCAACATATTAACTCTCTGCTTGACTCTAAATAATGTAGAACATTCTTTCAGCAGATTTGCAGCTTCTATCTCCAAAAAACTAGAGCTAATAGATTTTAAGGCCTCATTTCTCATCTTTTCTTCAACATTCAAATCCTCTTTCCTTCTAAGTACTAACTCTTTCAACACATTTTCAGTAACTTTTGACTGTCTGGTATCCATATTTATATTACAAATAACTATATAATGAATAAAATAACTTATAATAGTTTTTTCCCTTCATCATTAACCTTATCGTATAACTCATCAATTGGCATAAGGTCATTGTCAATCATATTGTTTACTAAGGCTCCAAGAGTTAAGGGTGGTTGATCACTTACCGGAGGAGATCCAGGCATGTACTCCACAAGATCATATGAGCCTTCTTCATTCTTCTTTGTATGTACGTGGATCCGGTAAGCCTCCTCCTCTTTCTCTATCTCCTCATCAGTGGAGATCTCAACTCTGGTTTGGCTCCTTCACCGGAGATACTACCCTTTTTGTTTCTTTTCAGTTGTTTCTCTTCTTCTAATCCAAGTTCTATTTCTTCCTCAACAACATCACTCAAAATTCTTTTCTTGTCATCCTTTTGTTTCACTCTTCTTTTTCCTGAAGCAGTAGATGGTGCAACAACAAGTATGTCCTTCTTCTTAGATGCCCTTGTAGGGGAAGCAACATCAATAGATGTAGGGAAACTTTGTTCTTTCATCTTCCCTTTCACAACATTAGCAGCATTGGGGGTGGAAAAACTAGAGATAGGTGCTGGTGTAGCACCAAAAGATAGTTTTCCTTATTTTTTGGGTCTTGAGGGTTGTTCACCAGATTTGGATTTCCTTTCATCAAGAGAATCCTTCAACTATTCTATATCATTCTTAGAGTATGTTTGACCTTGGAAGAAGGCGTCAACCTTCTTTCTTCTTTTAGATGCAGTAGCCTCCAAATGAATTTCAGTATATTTCTCCTCATATGTACCATGCCTAGGTAGGGAGGGGTCTTTAGGACTAGCCAACAAAATCTCAATGTACCTCTCTCCCATTTGTTCTTCAATCTCATATCCCAAAGGTTCAATCCATTGAATTTTGGGTTCTATGGCCTCAATGATGCATTCATTTGTAGACATAAGAAATATTATCTCTTTCTCATACTTCATAAAAATCCTTCTAATCTGTTCTCTTTCATGTATTTCATTCTAAAATACTAGAAAGAAAGAAGTTAGGGCATTGTTTTGTGCCCTAAAATCTCCTAGACTGCGTAGATGATCAAGCATTTGATGAGTAACTAGCCTGGTGTTATCCTATATTATGCCTTTTCTTCTCAGTAACTCCTTTAGGAAATAGAATAACAAACAAACAATTAAAGTGCCAAATTTAAAAACATGCTTCTTCACCTTTTTCATACTTAGGTTTTCCATAAGTTGCAACCTAAGAAACTCACAAAGATCAAAATATTTTCCATTCTCCACCATTTCAAGCAGTGTGAATTATCGTAGCCAATACTAAATTTGCTTAGTTGGTGAAATAGATTTTCTACCCTATCATGATGGAAACATACGTGATGGCAAGGTTTATAATAGCCTTTATAGTTAAAGCTCTTTTGTCAAACTAGCACCAGTCAGCCTTGTGACTTCATCATTTTCACTACCTTTAGAACTAGAATGGGTCCAATATCACAAAGACCAGTTACAACTTGAATTGTCTCCTTGTTGATAACCCCTAATTCATTTTCCCACACAAATTTTCTATGAACCGTACTGAGATCCATTTTGAAAAAAATTTCCTCACTCTCACTAGAAAAGTTCAGAAACCGGTTCCAAACATTCACCTTCATTCGAACTAGGTTTTCATATTCTTCCTTAAGCAGTAGGTCATCTCTCGTCAACTCATTGTCCCACAAATCCTTCAACTCTTGGTGATTGAATTCTTCTAGCTTCCCATAAATGTATGTTCTTTGATCTTTGGTGGGTATCACATGGCTTGGGATGTGCGAGAATGCACCCGTGAGGTCATTTTCATACACTTTCCATAAACATCTTCTAAATTTGGGTTTGGGTCTCTTAGAAATTTCCACAACACTAGGAGTGGCCATATTCCCCAAAAAATCTTGAATAAGCTTAACAAAGAGTTCCTTTAACTTTAAAATCTACATAATTCAGTTAACAGAGAATACCTTTTCTTCTTGTCAAGAACTAGGGTTTTGATGTATGATGCTTTGAATCATCTTCAATCTCACTTTAGCTTGCACTGCTTCTTCCAAACTGTGTAAATCTGATTTTCCTTAACTTATTCTCTTGATTTATTACTTAAATTTTTTTCCCTAATTTGCATTATTTTCTTTTTAGCTTTAAAACTACCAACCACTTTATGAAACACACTGTAAACCAAAAAAAGTTCCACAATTCTCTTGATTTGCCTATTTTCTATTGAAAATTTCTCCAATGCCTTCAAATTGATGACCTACATCATATATCCTTGTGTCACAGCTTGACACCTCATATATCAGGGGATTTTTAGATTTTTCTATGACTACTCCCCTTGAAACCATTAGTAGGTTTAGTTCTTGGAAGAGGTATCTGTGTCGGATGTAGATACAAGAGTATTTAATTTGAATCCTTTTTCTTAGGTTATTCCTTCTTCCTCCAAATTTTTTCCATTTCTTTTCTTAATTTGGCGGGATCTACTTTGTTCACAAACTTGTTTTTCTATTCCAGATTAGGTTTCTTCCCAATTTTTCTCTTACAAAATTTTGAGATATGTCCTAGTTTGTTGCAAGTGTAGCACACAACATATCTTTGATCAAACTGAATTGCATTCATCCTTGCTCTACACTGATTAGCCTTGTGTCCAAAGATATTACATGTGTAATAGTAGCCTTGAAAAGACTAAATCCTTCTCCTAGTATTAAATATGTCCATCATCATCTGGCTTCTACATTCAATAGCTCTATGTCCAAACTTGTTGCAAACATAGCATTGTCTAGTAAAGAATCCAACATTCTAACTCATTCTATTTTGGTTCATCCTACTTCTACACTTTGTTGCTCTATGACCAAATTTATTGCATGAAAAACAAAAGCCATTAAAAGATGGGTACCTTTAAGCATTAGGCTGTTGGATAGGAATCCTTCTGGTATTGCTTCTTTGATTCTTGATTTGATGAGTATTGCCTTGAAATTTCCTGTGATTGTCCACTTTGACGTTGGAAGCCTGTTTAGCCTTTGAGTTTTTTCCTTCTTCAAGTCCTAGACCACTTTTATCCTTAGAAGGTTTCTGAGATGTAATCAACTCATCAAGCCTTGTAGAGCTTGTTTTGAATCTTTCTTCATGAGCTTTCGCCTTTCTAGATCAGCTCTTAGGGTTACCACTTCTTGTTCAAGCTTTGTACATTCATTAATTTTTTATTTTGAATCTCAGCTTTTTGAAATTCCTTAATTTGCTTCTTTTCTTCTACTTGCACCTTCAGTATGGTAATTTCCTCATTAGCCTTTTTCAACTAATCACTAACTTCTTTATGCCTTTCCTTGAAATTTTTGATCTGCTCTCTTAACTTTTGGATGCAATTGTTTGCTTCCTTCAGGTTTCCTTTCAGAGTTTCCTTCTCATCTTTGCTTTTTTCCAATTCCTCAAGAGCAACATTGATTTCCTCAAATACAAAGTTTTCTTTCGAAGGAATAGGATAACATTTGTTAGCCATGTATTCAAATTTCAAGACCTTCCTCAAGTTGTAAGACTTCTTCAAAGGAACCAAGCTCTGATACCAATTGTTGAATACATCAATTATTGAGAGGGGAGTGAATTAGTATTCTACTAACAAAATTAATTATTAACCATCCAATTATCAATCCACATCTAGCTGCGATAGTGAACCAAAACATAAAAGAGATCATAACACATTGACACTAGGATTTTTTGCGTGGAAAACCCAAAGTGGGAAAAACCATGGTGAGGATTAGCTCACAATATATTATAACCAGTTATAAGATATTACAAGGCTCACTATCAAGACGCAGTTTCCTTGAAAGGCTCACAACCTTAATACAAAAGATGGCTTATAGCCAAGATACAAAAGGTGTGGCTCACTACCAAAGGTCAACTGGAGAAGTGCACCTACAAAGTGCAGAAAGTAGTTCCAATTAAGCACTTTGGAAAATACCAAAATTCTACTATGGTTGCATATATACATTCACTATCAGTCACTCTGCACTATTTCATTTGTCGCATCCCTCACATATCATATTCCATATCTATATATCCTTTTGTCCATCATACACACACATATAAACATACACAGTCATATCTTCCTTCATCAATTAGGTTGGCCTAATTGAATGTGAACACACAAAATTCAAAATGACTTGTCAGCCTAATTCAAAAAAAAATTTGGCGCACATAAAAAAATGTGTCATCCAAACATTAGGTCAGCCTGGACCTAATACGGAACACACAAAGGACAAACATAACTTCTTAACCTTGTCAGCCAAAATAATACCAAACTTCTGTCACTTGGATAACTCAACCAGATCACACAAACTCGCTAAAAACTTGTTTATACCTATAAGTGACACTCTTGAGCAACATATCAAAAACTCATAGAATTTCCTTTTACTAAGAGGATTTTTAGACCAAAATACCGGATCAACATAAACACATAGTTTACTTAGCCAGTTACCAACCAATGTTGGCATCAATGACAACAAACTTGGAGGTCACCTTCTTCATTCTCCCAACACTATGTTGGTCCTATACATAGTGTGATGAAAGGAATTAATTAGCAAATGAGCAATTGAATGAATCACAAGAGAGAATATGTATGCCAAAGTAAGGTTTTCATCTTACTAGGGCATTGGTCATGTAGAGGGTTTCATCTTAGTAGATCACACAAATTCTCTCCCACAATCTGTGATGCTAACCAATGTCAAATGATTCTATATAAATACCCCTTCCAAATGGTCGACCTAGAGAAATTTAAATATTATTTATAATAATTTAAAATTATATTATTATTTAATTGTATTTAAACTTTCAAAATTAAATAGTGTTAATAAATACTATTTTCCCTCCAATTTGAAAAATTGAACTCATTAAGGATGGGGGACATGATAGGTCCCTTTGTTAAGGACCACATGAAGAATCAAAGAATCCTTCTAGTGTCCCATTCATCAAAATTGAGAATTGAGGGGTGGAGATACAATCAAAAATAAATTCTCTGTGATGCAAACAAAAACCCAACTATTCCAAAAATTTCATGAGAAATCTCCAATTTCCCTATCAAGCTTTATTGATGTTTACCTCCATAGTCATACTTTTGTTATTTTTGTTAGAAATTGAATGAATTATCTCATGAGTAGTTATGATTCCCATAGAAATGACTCTCCAATGGACAAAGCTACTCTAAGCATCATAAACTAAACTAGGAAGAACAAATTTGAGCCTACTGGACAAAGTTTTAGATAACATTTTGTATGAGTGTTGCACAAGGAGATCAGTTGAAAATCTAATAAATAATTTTGAGGAACTTCTTCAAAATGAGAGAAATGAAGGTGTTATTCAAAGCCTTTAAGATTATTCTATACTTTCTTGATTCATTGCAAGTCTCAACAACATCCCTGGCAAGCACATGCCAACATTTAAAATAAAAAGCCATAGGAAATCCATTTAATCTAAGTGCTTTATTTGGTTGCATTTGTGAGAGTGCAACTCTAATCTCCTCTTCTAGGAAGGGGGCCATTAGCTATTCATTCTTACTAGTTGAGATGACCTTTGGGATATACTTAAAAAACTCCTTTTGTTCCCATGTAGGCCAATCAAGTTGACACCACTAGTAAATTTGATCCTACAAATCTTGTTTCAACTTCTATGAGGTTTGGTTGAATAGCAAACCAATTGTATTATTATCCTTGTATTTTAATCAAGTTTCTCTCAACTTTTGATGCTAATTAATCTCTTTGTTCTCCTGCAACTCCACTAATTCAAACAAAAGAGTATTCTCTTAAAAAAATGTTCTTGGACCATAACACCTTGAAAGACCTCCTCATTGAGAGTTAAAAATCCACTTCGAGCCTCTCCTTTTCAACAAAAATATTTTCGAAACTACAGTTTTTCCATTCCTTGATCTTTTCCTTCAAATCATACAATTTCTTTACAAGAATAAACATTTTCCCCCTTAAATTTAGGAAAATATTCCAACCAACTTCTGATCAACTTGAAAAAATTTCCATCTTGGAACCACATGTTTTCTATAAGGAAGCTAAGGTAGCCGAACAACTTCCTACACTAATCTTGAGAGGACAATAATGCAAAATTTTTACAAATCTTTAACAATTATAGAAAATTAAATAGAAATAAACATAAATATCATGCATACCATGACACAGTGATTTATGTGGGGAAAACCCTTTTAGAAGAAAAACCCCACACTCCAAAAGCTGCCCAATATATTATTTAGTAAATCACAAAGATTACAATATACTTGCAGAGCAAGCTTCTCATAGGAGTATCACCACTTAGAGATCAAGAGATAACACAACTGCTATCAGACTCTCATAATGCATCACCATCTCTCTCTATTGCATTTGTAATGAAGTGCCCTTATAAAATAGGATTACATTCTAGGGCAAGACAGGCCAACAAAATATCCACCATTAGATTTAAAACCTAATAATTAACAACCTAGATTTACAATGTATCATTTATCTAATGTATGACGGCCATTTTAGAAATTTCCTAAAAAAGTTAACAAAAAATTGTTTACACACATCCCACTCTACCCCCTTGTTGCCATTGTATACATCTATCAGTGTAACTAGGAAATATATATATATATCCTATCAACAATAAATCATTATATAATTGCAAGGTTGAGACACATTTTACCAACAAATCTACCACTTGTCGAACACCTTACAAGAGCAACGGGAGGGAGTAAACATTGTCTCTTCATTGCTAGGGGCTAAAAGGCCCATAATCTTTGAATACCATTTGAACGTCACTGTGCTCACAGAATTAGTTAAATAATCAACAACATTCATCAAAGTATCTACCTTAACTAGCTTCATGCTGTCATCTTCGACCATATCTCAAACGAAATGATATTGTACATCAATGTGCTTGGTCCTGGCATGAAATGTTGGGTTCTTGGCTAGAAAGATCACACTTTGACTGTTGCAATAAATTGTCATTGCACCTTGTTTTATTCCAATATCTGAACACAGTCTCTTAAGTGAAATGGATTCTTTACAAGCATGAGTAGCTGCCATATACTCCACTTCAGTAGTGGAAAAAGCAACCACAGCCTGTCGCTTACTTATCCTATTGATTGCACCACCAAATAAAGTAAACACATAAGAACTGGTGGATCCTCTGCTATCAATATCACCTACCTATTTTGAATCCACATAACCATGAATATCAAGGGAAATTTCATCTTCAGCCATATTACTATGATAACACAAGGAATAATCTAAAGTACCACACAAATATATCTAAAGACCCTTTTAACTGCACCCTAATGAACTCTACCAGGATTAGACATATATCTAGAAAAAACTCTCATTGCTTGGGAAATGTTTGGTCTAGTACAAACCATAACATACATCAAACTTCCAACTGCACTCTAGTAAGGCACTCTACTCATGTCTTCCATCTCTGATGGAGATGTTGGAAAATTTGAAATAGATAATTTTGTTCCAATAGAAAGGGGAACACACAATGGTCTACAATCCTGCATGTTAATTAATCTTTGTAAAATTGAATTGATATACTTACTTTGGCCAAGCCATAGCTTTTTGTTCACTCTATCTCTTTTAATTTCCATCCCAAGAATGTGCCTAACTACACCAAGATCTTTCATTTCAAATTTAGCAGCAAGATGAGATTTTAGTTCTGAAATCATACCTTTCCCTTTGCCAATAAATAACATATCATCAACATATAATGCAATAAACAAGAAATGATCACCATCACTTTTATAATAAACACACTGATTTGATTTAGAATGCTCAAATCCCAAACTCAACACATATGTATCAAATAGTTGGTACCACATCCTAGGACTCTGTTTTAAGCCATACAAAGATTTCTTCAATTTGCAAACCAATTTACTTTTACCTTTCACCACGTAGTGCTTTGGATGTGTCATATAAATATCCTCCTCCAAGTCACCATGAAGGAAAGTAGTTTTCACATCCATTTTCTCAACCTCTAAATCATAAGCAACAACAATAGCAAGAAAAAATCTAATGGATGTCATTTTTTCTACTAGAGAGAATATCTCACCATAATCAACACCCTCCACTTGAGAGTAACCTTTCGCAACCAACCTTTCTTTGTACTTCTCAATACCTCAATCTGAACCAATCTTCTTCTTGAACACCCACTTGCAACCAATAGGTTTTTGTCCTTCAGGTAATGGTACAAGATCACATGTATCATTCTTTTTCAAAGATGCCATTTCTTCATCCATAACAATCTTCCAAGCTTTTGCATCATTCATACCTAATGCCTCTTCTACAGAGTTGGGTTCATCCATGTTAGTATTCAAAGAAAAAATACATCTCCAATCATCAGGTGTATACCTTTCAGGTGGTTGTCTATGCCTTATAGACCTACAAAAATGCTGAGTTGGAGGTTCTTCCTCCTCTTCTGAAGATCCAAAGCTAGATGAGCTCTCCTCAACTTCTGGTCTATCCTTGGGCCTCAATTCAACTTTCTCGGGAGTAGAAGGAAATTGAACCACATCTTCCTATTTACTTTATTCTGGCTGCAATGTAACAAAAGAAGGCTTAGTTTTTCTAAAAATAACACTTCCACTATATATTACCTTTTGTGCAATAGGTTCCCAAAGCTTGTATCCTTTCACACCATAACTATATCCAATGAAGATACATTTCACAACCTTGTTCTCCAACTTTGTTCACTTCTCCTTTGGCATATGTGCATATGCCTCACAACCAAAAACTCTAAGATATCTTAATGAAGGCTTGTAACTTGACCATGCCTTTACAAGCATCTTATCAACAAGAGCTGATGTAGGAGACCTGTTAATCAGGTAACAAGCAGTGGCAACAACTTCAGCCCAAAACCTTTGTTCTAGGCCAACGCCACTCAACATACTTCTAGCCTTCTCCATCAATGTCCTATTCATTCTTTTTGCAACTCCATTCTGTTGTGGAGAATACAGAGTTGTCTTCTATCTATGAATGCCACAATCTTTACAGAATCTATCAAAATCATTAGAGCAAAATTAATTGCCATTATCAATCCTCAAATATTTTGTTTTCTTTCTAGTATGCAACTCAACCATTGCTTTGAATTCTTTAAATTGACTAAAAACTTTAGATTTACTCTTTAGAAAATATACCCATGTCCTACTATAATCATCAATAAATGAAACATAATATGTGGATTTACCAATCGAAGGAACATCTACATGACCAAACACATCAAAATGAATAAGATCCAATACACCACATGATTTATGAGAACTCGAGCAAAACTGAATGTGATTTTGTTTTCCATAAATGCAATCCTCACAAAAATCAAATTCAAGATTACAATTAGAAAAACCTTCAACAAGGTTTTTATTTTTCAAGGTCCTTAGACCCTTTTCTCCAATGTGGCCAAGTCTCTAGTGCCATAACATAGTTTTCTCCACATGTAACTTTTTTTTAGAAGAAAGAGCACCCTTGGGTACCCCAAAACCATGACCATCTATTGAAAGTGAAACTCGCACCTCTTCCATAGACTTTATTTTCATAGTACTATTGCACTCAACAGTGCATGCATCAAGCTTATACAATGTGTCATATCTGACACCTCTAGCAATCACCATAGTACCTCTAACCATCTTGCATCTTGCATCAGAAATACTACTTGCACACCCACATCTATTAGTTTACTTACAAATAACAGATTTCATGCTAATCCAGGGATATGCAACACACCATTAATCCCTTTTATTCTACCATTAGGAAACCTGATTTTAACTTTTCCATGGCCAACAATGTCTAAATGAGAATCATCACCCAAGTACACCTTACCTCCATCAAATTCTTCTTTATATTCACAAAACCAATCTCTATTAAAGGTCATATGGAAAGATTCACCTGAGTCAATTAACCATGCACATCATTACCTACACGAGTTGCCAAAGTTGCAATGAATGTGTCACCATCTTCCTTCTCAGACTCAAAATCATAATCAAATTTCTTATATTTTTCTTCTTCTTTTCTTCTTTGCATTCCTTACGAACATGCCCAAGCTTACTGCATTCCCAACAAATAACTTTGGACTTTCCAAGAGATTTAGATCTCTCCCTAGATTTGGATTTGTCACACTTCTCATTTTTCTTTCCTTTTTCCTTAGGTTTTCCACAAACATTTAGGGCCTCCTTGGCAGAGATGGATACCTTCCTCCTCATCTCTTCAAAAATCAAAGAACCCACCGCATCTTCAATCTTCAAAATAATAGAAGTACTCCAAATAGCCATAACAAGAGAATCCCAAAAATTAGGAAAAGAACAAAGCAAGATCTGGCATTTCTCCTCATCCATTTTGACACCAATTGATGTCAATTGAGCCACCAACATATTGAATACTTCTAGGTGGTTTGTGATTCATTCACCCTCTTCCATTATCAAGGAATAAAACTTCTTCCTCAAGAAAATCTTGTTCACTAAAGATTTGACCTGATACATCTCACCAAGCTTCTTCCATAGTTTTTGTGCAGAGGTCTCCTCATGGAATTTAATTAAAACAGTCTTCCAAACACAATCTGATTAGACCCTTGGCTTTACGATCCATAACATTATATCGAGCAGCCTGAGTAGGATCTGTAGGCCTTGAAACATTCTCATCAACAACATCCCACAAATCTCGATCTATCAATAGATCCTCCATCTTCAACTTCCACATTTCAAAATTATTTCCAAAAAATTTATCCACCTCTATTCCCCTTGATGAACTTGCCATTTAAAAATTCTTGCAACAAGATCACAAAGTATCTTCTGAACAAGCTCCCACTCAAACCTGGATTAGTCCAAAAAACCCAACAACCCACAACTGAAACCAAAGGTAATCAAGCTCTGATACCACTTCTAAAGAAGCTAAGGTAGTGAAACAACTTCCTACACTAATCTTGAAAGGAGAATAATGCAAAACTTTTACAAATCTTTAACAGTTATAGAAAATTAAATAGAAATAAACATAAATATCATGCATAACATGACACAGTGATTTACTTGGGGAAAACCCTTTCAGGAGAAAAACCCCACTCCAAAAGCCGCCCAATATAGTATTCAGTAAATCACAAAGATTACAATATACTTGCATAGCAAGCTTCTCACAGGAGTATCACCACTCAGAGATCAAGAGACAACATGACTGCTATCATACTCTCAAAATACATCACCGTCTCTCTCTACCGCAGTCGTAATGCAGTGCCCTCACAAAATAGGATTAAGTTCTAGGGCAAGACAGGCCAACAAAATATCCACCATTAGATCTAAAACCTAATAGTTAGGGCCTCCTTGGCATTTAGGGCCTCCTTAGTAGAGATTTACAATGTATCATTTATCTAATGTATATCGGTCATTTTAGAAGTTTTCTTAAAAAGTTAACAAAAAATTGTTTACACGCATCCCACTCTCCCCCCTTGCTGCCATTGTATACACCTATCGGTGTAACTAGGATATATATATATATATATATATATATATATATATATATAATGTATGTCGGTCATTTTAGAAGTTTCCTAAAAAAGTTAACAAAAAATTGTTTACACGCATCCCACTCTCCCCCCTTGCTGCCATTGTATACAACTATTGGTGTAACTAGGAAATATATACATATCCTATCAACAATAAATCATTATATAATTGCAAGGTTGAGACACATTTTCCCAACATTTTCAAACTTGAAGAGACTTCTAGAAATGCCAAAATCCACATGCCAAGAAAGAGAAATAGTAAAGTGATTAGAGTTGGACCCAAGTATAATGAGATTTTCCATGATAAAGCTCTAATTAATTTGAACTAGGGAGAAAAAAAGGGTCCAATCTCTCCACAACAAAATCAAACCTGTCTTGGTGATTGTTCTAGGTGAAGCTACCATTCTTTGACCTAATAACCATTAAAGAGTTATTTTGCACATAATTAGAAAAATTATGATAAGGGTGAATATTTTTATTAAGTCCACCCTTCTTGTCACATGGACCCAAAACAATATTGAAGTCACCACACAAAACACCAAGTTTAAGTTTAGTAGGCCCAAAACATTAGAGATAGAATCCCAAAGGAGCTTCTTTTGAGGGGGGAATAGGCCCATAGATATTAAGGAGAATAAAGTTGAGATTAGAGAGCAAGCATGTAATATGTTGTTTAATTCTTTATAAATATGAAATCCTTATTATTTAGAAATTATTGCTAACAATTAATTTTGTAAATCATTTTTAAAACTTAGAAAATGGTTTAGAATGATTGAGTTGTCTCTTTCCACTGACTAGTAAACCAATCCCTCTTTTGTAACAATTTGTTTCTTAATGAAGAACCTTTTTTTGCCTTTGATACTGCTTGATATTTAACCTTAGAGAGTCACAGTCTACTACTGAGTGTAAAGATATTTTAAGTCAAACTCATATTTGCATAATGATGATCTTTGTGTCAAATTACCCTTAAGAATTGTGGGTTTTCATCCTCTGGTTGGTTGGACCCTAGTTCTTACTCTACAAGGAGTACCAATCAAATTTAAAATGAATTCTCAATATGTTACTCATTCTCCTTACATGATCTTCCTTAAATACCTTTGTCCTCCAATAGACATAACTCTTCAAGTGCTATTTGATATTATCATAAATATTTTTTTTATTATAAGCTTCATTTTATAATATTAATCAATCCTTCCTTGAGGCTAGAAATCACATTTTCTTGTAAATGCACCATGGTTATATGGTATATTCATCCATTTGGCCATGAATCACTGTGATATGTCTTTGGCGATTTCTCCATAAGTTGTGATCATTTACAATCCACGATTTTCTTCACAAGGGATTTTAAACTTTGTGGTGGCTAGGGGGGAGGACCTAGTAGTTGAGCACCCTAACTTTGCACTTCTCAAAATCCTATGTGGAAATCTGAAAAAAATCCCAAATTTTTATAGTAGCTTGCTTGACAATGCCTCTACTTATAAGTAAGGTTTCAAGGCCACATCATCAAATATGATGCCACATTAACATGTTTTTTGTCAAGGTGTCCAAAAAGGTCAAAAAAAAAAGTGAGACCAATACTTGTACACTAAATCATGTTTTATTGGTGTGTTGATGTGACATCACATGATTTGTTGCTTTTTAGATCTAAAGAATACATATTATTCAATTATGATAGTTATCATCAACACTAACAACTTTAAGGTCACAACTATTGGTTCAATAGTGTCACAAATATTGAGCATTAAATCAACAAATGCTATAACAACTATTGGAACATGCTCAACTATTAGGTCTTTTCCCTTATATTGTAGGTGACTTCATTTTTTTTGTGATCTCTTTGTCACTTACTTTTGACTTGTGGCGTTGGTTTCACAAAGTAGTGCAAACTTTGGAAAATGCCACAACTTCCTTCCATGGTGACCCAAACCAACTATCTTTCTTTATGCCTGATCCATTGTTTGGTGGACTTTTAAACCCTTAGTGATTGCTTCAACAACTATCAAATCTATGGGCGACTTTGTTTCTCTTGATTATGTTGTCAAACAAAAAATAATATATTTGCAATGAAATTTATCATGAAGTCGATCAATTATATTAGATTTAAGAGGTAGGCTTTATAATTAGCAACTTGGTATGTGTCTTGTGTAGTTGAGGTTTAGGTTCGAAGAAGGAACATTACAAAACAAGAGAGCTAACATACTTCCCAGTTTGAGCCTCGATTGAGAGGAGGATCAAACCACGAGATACCCAAACCTTTACAGGTGCCGAAGGTCAAGGAGAAGATCCCCATCCATCTAAACCATTTCTGCAAGAGTTTGCCAGCTTCTTCCATATTCAATTTAGTTTGTTTTTCAAAAAAAGATATCAGATTTTAACAAATCTAATTAGCAATTAATTGTGTCTTTTTTGAAAGGCATTTAAACGACTAACATTCCACGATAGAATCTTCATGACAATGAAGGGCCTGCCCTTTCCCTTTCACTTTTCCTTTTCCAAATTGAGAATCGACTGAGAACCTGCTTTTATTTCCTCTCTTGTAACCTCCTCTGTGGATTTCTTGCCCCACATGGCGAGGGTCCCATAATTAACCTGGACTTTCTCTGATTCCTGTTGTGAGATGTTACAAATAGCATCACCATCTTCCAAAATATCAAGAATGATCAGTACATTCTGAGAGATGCTTGGAAGGCTCTTACCCATTGGAGAGGACGGGGGAGAAGAAGCTTGATCGGCCTTAGATCAAAGGCGGGCAGAGGACTGAGGCACAACCGCTACTTGAGGAGAGAGGATAGCTTCCGAGAAGGGAGCCAGGCCAGGGGCCTGAACATCCAAGAGATGGGATTTGTCGAAGGGAGGGCCATATTTACAATTTAACAAAAGAATGCTCCCTAGATTTGCAAAATCTACAAAAAGAATGTAGAATCTCAAGTTCCACAGATTGGTGTTAGTTCGACATACCTGAGATTAGGGAGATTTGCTAAGGAAGGGTTTTAGGAGGATCCTTGAGGATGCAAACCCAAGCGTAAACTCTAAGAGTCTCCGTTCAAAATATCATCACACTTCAAAAACCTTACCAAGGAAGAGCCGATTTGTTCAAGAAAGGAAGCATCTCAATACTCTGTTGGTAAGTTATAGAGACGAATCCAAGCTAGCAGCTCCGGGATGTGGAAATGCATTGTGTCGAAATTCGGGATTCATTTCGTGATGAAAAGACTGAAACCCTCCATGAACCATAGCCCCCCAGCCACAATCTTATCCCGGTCCACATTGGAAGAGAATTCAACAATAAAGAAACCTTTAGGCAAAAACATGAGCTTGATAGAGGGCCTCCAAGAGTAAAGACCCATTTTTCAATACTGCCCCTTGTCGGTCAAGCGCCGAAAAAATTCCCAATCACTGCTCTGCTTTCAAAATCTGCCAATGTTTGCTCCAGAGAGGAAGTGGGGAGAATGACTAAACTTTAATCAGAAGCTTGGTTCCTATCCTTATCAATTCAGGGAGGGTTCGAACTAGGATCCCTGCTTCCTTTAGTTACCTGATTGAAGTCGCCCCACTTTGGGGAACTCGAGGGAGATGGTTTTGAGCTGGAGCCTTAGGGCCAATGCGCCCAACCAGGCCCTTATCAGACAAAGGAGGGCTCCCATGGAACAAAGGTTGAGACCTAGGACGTGCTAGTTCTCTTGGACAAAATCATCATGATTGCGGCAAGCCCTACCCTGCTCCTGAGAGAGAGGAGGAGAGTGATACAAGTTCTCGTGAACACGGAAAGGGTTGCGACCACACAGATAATGGGCATTATTTTGCTAATGACCAGGACCCCGATCCTTTGCAAAGTGTTTTGATGTCGTTCTCCTGCCAATAGTTTGCCCTAAAGTCCTGACCCAACAGGTGGCCAAACCTGCTGTTATCAATGTCGAACATTCGATCATTCTTTTACCAAGGCTTTGCACCTTCCTTTTGAATCTCTTCGCTCCATTTTTACTTAGGTTTTTAAATTAAATGATTTAAAACTAGCGATTGCACTTTTTGTGTGTAATTGGGTACGCCAAATTTTTGGTTGGAATAGTTATATTGTTTGAAATGGGTCAACCTTAGTAAATTTGAAAAATATAATTTGATAATTATTTGCTATATGTGACAAGTGGTCATTGCAAATCTTGAGCACTTGTTGTATAGTTGTAAAGGTATTTTGTTATTTCATTTTGAAATTATTATTTTGAAATGAAACTTTTAGGTTTCTTTCAAATCTGTGTTCCAACTCCAATTTAAAAGGCTAACATGTATGGTGGCATTGTCCACAGTGGACGCTACAGCTAGCCCCCTTGCTCGGTGGAGAAAGTTGTCTGCTCTAGTGGAAGAAGAGGCTTTCGTTCTCGAACACCAGAATGACCCTCTGTTTACCATGAAACTGTTCTCAATCTTCTGTGCATTTCACTTCTGTGCAGCGTGCCATTGTCGATGATTTTGTACAGTGATTGGGAATGGGAGACAGCAAGCAGGGCTCTCCCTCTGTGTCCGGCTGGTGGAAGAAAACAAAGGACAACAAAGGATTTACCCCTTCCCAGTCAAACTAAGACCAACCAGTAAACTTGTTCTCTTGAAAATTCGTTGAAAAGAAATGGCATTGTCGTGCTGGTAAAGAGTGCTATGGAGTACAGAGCTCTGTCGCTACCTAAGAAGACGAAAAGCAATGGCGAGGTAGAGTTAAGTTACAGGAATAGAGGCGGCTTACTCCCAATGACTTCGAGGCAAATTTCAACGGTCACAATCTGAATGATCGTCTCCCGGGTCTATTTGAAAGAGTCGGCCGTTGATTATTAATTTTATCTCACGCAAAAAATCCCTTACTATACATTTAGCAATTTTATATAGAGAAGGAGAGGGAGAGATAGCTCAAAGAGATAGAGAGGGAGAGATAGAGATATATAGAGGAAGTGGGATAGGGAGATATAGAGTGATATAGATGGTGAGATAGACTGAATATAGAGATAGAGATATAAGGAGATGTAGAGAGAGGAGAGGGAGAGAGTGAAAAATGGAGAGAATCGGAGATAAATAAATAGAGAGGGAGAGAGAAATAGGGAGATAGAGAGAGGGAGAGCTAGAGATATATGGGAAGAGAAAGAGAGAGATAGAGATATGTGAGAAGAGAAAGTGAGAACAAGGTAGAGATAGAGAGATAGGGGATAGGGAGGGAGCGAGGGAGGGAGAGATGGAGAGAGACAAAGAGAGGGGAGAGATAGAGAGGAGGGAGAGAATGGTCAATGAGGGAGGGACAGAGAGAGGGAGAGATATAGATAGAAAGAGGGAGATAAGGTGGGGGGAAGAGAGAGAGAGAAGGCAAGGGAAAGATAAAGAGAGAGAGAGGGATAGATAGAAATAGAAGAGATAAATATATAGAGGGAGAGTGAGCAAATGAGAGAGGGAGAGATAGAAAGATAGAAAAATAGAGATAGAGATAGGAAGTGATATATAGAGAGATAAATATAGAGGGAGAGATGGAAGAAGAAATATGGAGAGATAGAGATAGAGAGGCAAAGAGAGATATAAAGGTATAGGAAGAGAGAGAGAGAGAGAGAGAGAGAGAGAGAGAGATGTCTAGAGATAAAGGGGGGAGGAAAATAGAGGTAGAGATGAAGATAGAGCAAGAAGAAGAGGGAGACAAATAGATAAATAGATATAGGGAGAGGGCGAGGGCGAGGGAGGAGAGATATAGAGATATAACATAGAGAATTAGAGATAGATAAATAGAGATGGAGAGAGTATGGAGAGATAGAGATATATGGGAAGGGAAAGAGAGAGATAAAGATATATGAGAAGAGAAAGGGAGAGAGGGGTAGAGATAGAGATAAATATAGGGGGATAGGGAGGGAGAGATGGGGAGAGATAGAGTGATATAGAGAGAGATATAAGGAGATATAGAGAGAGGAGGAGATGGAGAGACAAATAGAGAGAATTAGAGAAATAAATAGAGTGGGAGAGAGAAAGAGGGGAGATAGAGAGGGAGAGATAAAGATATATGGGTAGAGAGAGAGATAGAGATAAATGGGAAGAGATACAAAGGGGGGAGATAGAGAGAGGGAGGGAGAGAAAGGGAGAGAGAGATATAGAAGAGGGGGAGAGGGAGAGAGATAGGTCGACGAAGAAAGAGAAGATGGGGAGAGGGAAAGCGATAGGTAGGAGAGAAAGAATAGGGGGAAGAGAGATACCTCCTTATCAATATCATTGAATCTTTTATCTTGTTTGATTTTGAAATGTTTGATTCTAGCTTCTTTTTTTCATCAAAATCTCATTTGCATTGGGTCTTCCAAAGCACACCCATATCCATTGAATTCATTTTTTTAGTTGACTTTCTAAGCCAATTCTTAACTTGACTATCGTATTCTAGTTAGATTTACGACTTTTGAAGGAAGAATTTATATCCTTCACAAAGTTAACAATTAGCATAATACGAACCATTATATTGAGATTAACTCTTATAAAGATTGTATAGTACATTTATTTTATATTATAATGTATATCATTATGTATTATTTATCATATTTATATATTATATTATACAATATATAAATAAAAGAACATATATTGATATATAGGATTTATATATTAATATTTTAGTGAGGATTATAATTTAAATTGTACTGTAGAATCGAAGACCTAAACATAAGTTTCTATTCATTATTTACCTCTATTTAAAAGAATCTATTTTTAGTCTCTGCCTATAAGATGGGGAGCTAATGTTTTCACTTTTCATCCAATCAAATTGCTTATTAGATGTTTTTTTAAACTGTGGCATGAGAAATAATTTTCAACTATCTACTAAATACTCCATGTGACAGATACATCCTATTGCAGTGCAAAGCATTAAAACATAACTTAGAGACTAGACAACATTGAAGATATTTTTTCTGGTAAATTGGTCAGACTTCAATAAGATCTGAGTCACGACTTCATAGATATACCAAATAATGCACTATACATCTACCTACAAAGCTCATAAATTCTTATTCCTTGGGAAAATATATAATTTTGGGTATTAATTCTCCCTAGGAAATGAACATTTCTAATCTGAACTTTTAACTTCTGCCTATGAAAAAGGCAGATTAAAAGATTCGTAATGACTATAATACAAACATAATGAGGCATCATGACAATAAAAGCCAATCAAAACCGCATGCCATTGTCTTTTGGCTTTTTTATTGGGAAAATTTTCTATATTTAAAAGTAAGCAATAAAGGCAGACACCTAGCTCATGGTAGTTGGACGTGGCATCTACAGAACAGTTCACGTGCCTCGTCTATTCTTCCACATTTTGCATACATGCCTACTGATGGTTGTCCATGGTGTGTTCCAAAGCTCGCATTTCAGCAATCCTTTGATGCATTTTCAATGAATTTGAATCATGAAATTTTTTGTGTCCTCCAATTAACTACACTTTTATGTGCTAAGGATCTGCAAATCATCATTCTAAGAGTTTAATTTAATTTTGATACCTTCATAATCACTGAGCTCATCCATTGTTGCAGCTTCATTTTCACTTGTCAACAAATGTGATGCCCTGAAAAGGCCAAAACAGGGGCCAAGTCTGTCAGTCTACAGTCCTTGTAAGGCCAAGTTAAAGAAAGCAGTGGTGGTGCTGATCGACAATAGAATTATGAATGAGGAGAAGAAGTAATCACAGGCCATTGCAGTTGTGAGTAGCCTAGCAATGACCTTGGTAGCCATGGTGATTCCCGAGTTGAATTTCTTTTATTTTCCATTTTCATTTTTACTGCAACAAATTTGAATTTCTTCAGAATTCATGGAGCATGTTAAAGTGGAGAATTTTAGGTAGCAAACCCTCACTTTGCATTTTACTGAGAGTGGATTTGATTTGGTCCCATTGTACCTACTGCACCAAGAGAACACCCATGTTCCAGCATGACTTGAAATATGTGCATTGCACGCTCATGTTGGCCAGCCCTGCAGTGACAAGCTATGTGGGTATTTCATGTGATGTCATTTGGCTCAATGCCCTCTGCCATCATTCTCTCGAGTGCCTTCACTGCATGTTCCAGGTAGTTGTGCTTGGGAAAAAGTGTCAATGATTACATCATAGACATGTCTATCAGGAGAAATCCCAGCCTTCTTCATATACTTGAGCAGCTGGAAAGCTTTCTGGCATTCCCCACAAACGTGAAATATGGTCAAGGGTTTCGCATAAATGAAAGCAGTGGGTATAAACTGAAGAGTCTCTGTTTCCTCCATCACAGCCGCGCTCTCTAGAGGCTCCTTCACTTTTGTCCTTTTTAAATTAAATATTTCATTCACTTTGTCATTTCTGAGGAAAACTCCAGTTCGCGCTGGAATTTCTCGTGGAATTTCTCGTGGAATTTCTCGTGTCGAATAAGCTTTGATATGGCCCATTCTACAGTGGAGGAAGCGATGAACGGTCTACAGTGGAGGAAGCAATGAACGGTCAGAGTGTGGAGAGTCGTTATTAAATGCTTTCGATGTTCGATGCTAACTAGCGTGGTTTAAAAGCAATGAAAGGTTAGAGTGTGGAGAGTCGTCTCCAGGATGGCTTCAGCCGTCGATTTAAAAAAATAGTTTGGTGTAGTTCATAGTAGGATACGCCTTCAGCGTAAAAAATATATATATACTTTTGTTTTAACAAATATACTAGCTATGTTCGTTCCTAAACAAAGATACTAATAGTTGGTTTCAAAGATGTGGAAAAAACTTAGCTATAAGAAGGAGATCTAGAAAAGACAAAAGATAGATAAGAGAAGTATCCTTGGTATCAAGTTTGGTGTAGAAGATGATTGTTGATGAACTGCAAATAGATGTATGAGAGTTGTAGCAGAGGCTCTATTAGTACATTATTGATTTGATATTTAAAAATATATAAAATTAAGCAAAATTGAAATTGTTGTGGTGTCAACTTTTGTATTGATAACCATTAGACTTATGGGTAGAGTGCAAAATGATCTGTAGATTCTTCATATGCTTGTAGGTTTTTGATTTGGTACTATATAGAAAGATATTTGACATTATGTATAAAGATATTTGGCTTGAATTTGTGTAGTAAGGACAAGAAAAATGTTTGGGATTGCTTGGGATTTTGTCTTATGCCCTTATTTGGCTTTTTTCAATCCTACTTGCAATCTAAGGAAGAATGGGAACATGTACAACAACCTAGGTTCTATATTCTAAAGTATAACAACAAATGAAGATTTAGAGAATAAATACCCAACAAATTTCCTGAGATGCATCTAGAGTACACTTTGTATGGAAGGGATAAAGGTTTTTGAAAGAAGCATAGATGCCAAGGGGCTATGGTATGATATAGGTTTAGTTTTTGGAAGGGCTATTACAATGGTAGTAAAAGAATATGTAGGATTAATGGTAAAGGTTCATGGGAATAAGAGAAGAAATAGATAGCAATGGAAGCAATGAAAATAGTATATAGGACATAGCACTATAAGAAAGGAAACAGCTTCAAGAATAATGTTCATGGTAGTAAGGTTGCCATGTTCAATCCAAAGAATAGCTTCACAAAGATTGTTTCTTCAAACTTCTAGGAAATCTTGAGGAGTAGAAAAGAATAATAGATAGCTTCAAAAGATGGGCAAGGATTGCAAAAGCTAACAAAAGATGATTATTAAAGGATTGGATTTTTAAATTTAATAAGTTGGCACAAATGAGAGTTGTTTTAAAAGCAAAAAAAACCAAGAAATTTAGCTTATGACTGTTTTAGAATAATTAAAATCTAGTGGATGCTACTGTGATGACATGATGGAGATTGGGTCACTACTATACTTGCACAAGTTTCTAGAGAATGCATAGAAACAAAATTTGGGAATGTTGGGCTACTTTGCATTTTGACATTTGGTAAAGGATAAAGAATTGGTTTCAGTGTAGCCTAAAACATGCTATGAGTGTGGACACCAAAATACTTGTGCAAAACATAGAGTAAAAATTGTGAAGTAGGAAATATCTAGCTCTACATCAACAAATATAAAGAATATAATTTCATTCTCATTCATAATTATTCATATTGAGCTATGATACTATTCTCATACTTATAGGGTTTAAAATTACATTGATAGGTAGATTTGAGCCACTCCCATGTGTTTGGATTTTTTGGTGTAAGTTTACACCTTTTGTCTAGTGTTATTTGAGCCCCAATAGTTTTCTTTGTTCTTCTAGGTTTTAAAAATGTCCAAAAAAATTGAGATGTTTTTTAAGGGAGAGATTCACCAAAACAATTTATTTCCTAGAATTTTTAATGGTTAGTAAATTAGGGAAAATGTAAACATTATCACTAGAATTAATTTATATATACATGGTATAAAAATTTATGTATCATTGAAACATAAGGGAACACATTACATTAGTTGCATCAATTCCCTTCCATATGTTTGAACTAAATCTATAACATCCATGTGCAATTTTGAGGCCCTTAGGATTCTATGATATTTATGGGTTAAGCACCTACAAGATTTAAAATCTATTGAAGATATTTAATTTTGATCTTGTAATGCCAGAATTTGATGGACATTAACAAATCAAAACATGGTCAATTTTTTTTTGCATTAATAGTTTCAACACAAACATTTCACAAAGCACATTCATGCACAAAGGATGTTGTGATACAACACAACACATCCAAGCATGAGACAATAATGCATAATTTCATAACTCCACAAGAAAAATACCTACAAAGTCATCATGAGATGGCACCATGACAAAGAATGATAGGGGAGATGAGGTCTCACCCTATATTGATGATAGTGTACTTGCCACCAATCACCAAGATGCACAAAAAAAAATGTATATAATATACAAATAGCTTATAAGTGAAGTGCATAAGCATGTTTACCTCTTTTAATGCATCATAAAAAAATATAAATCATAATAAAATGAGAAAAAGTATTAGTCTTTCACAATTACATGCACAAGAGGTTAATCACTAGGGAGATTCACTAGTTCACCTAGTTCTTGCAAGGTCATGATTAGATCCAGTCAAGAGCATAAATACAACTCAAAACATGTTAAAAACATTTTAGAAGGCACAATTACATAATTCCAAGCACAGGAGGTGAAAATGTAGGTCTTTAGTTTGTCAACCTTGCTTAAGGGCAATTTTTTGAAAAAATATTGTTTTCAATCCCTTGCCTCACATTCACCCCTTTTGAACATATTTTCCCTTTTGTCAATTTTACATTTGTTATGACAGAGATGCATTTTCCCCCCACGTTCATCCCTTATGATTTTAATTGAATTTGAACAAAGAAGAACAAAAAATAAAGCAACTCAACCCCATTTTCACAATTTTTTGCACACGTGTTTGGAAGATGTCCTCTTATATGTTAGCTCAGTTGTCAAGCCTACAACACTATGATTTGATCAATAGAACCCTCTCCCAGACCCAATTGAATACAAATGACTCTAAAATAAATTTTCACACATAAATTTCTATCATATGAATGTGAAACTAAACCAATATCACCATTGAATTTCATGTGTCAACAACATTATAATCATCAAATAAAATGTTACTTTTTCATTATTTTTAATTTTCAAGAAAAATAATGTTCTCGTTGCTTGAATGGATTTTCATGCTTAGGTATATTCATAGCCAAATTTTTATATAAAAATAACATCACAAATTTGTATCCACATCCAATAAATGCATAAATGGATCTATTTCAATATTATTCACATACTTCAAAATATCACTTACTCAAATATACAAACTTGCTCAATTACAATGCATAAATGAAAACCAAGTAACTTGAGGACTTCACCAAGGTTTTTTCAACACATCACCCCATGGCTTCAATCATGTAAAACAATGACATTTGCATACAACTTGACCATATGGATCTTAGAGGTCCACCCCACTAGAATATAAGGTGAGCATGTGGGTAGCTAAACACACTCACATCAAACACATGGGATTGGCAACACAGAAGCACAACCATCATAGTTTCTCAAACAAAAGTTGGATACAATAAGATATAATTGCAAAAGAGGAAGAGAAAATAGATTAAGGAAAATGTAGTGTCATCACTTTGGTTTTCCAAGGTACAAAGTGGGTTTGAGGTTGCCAAACTAGCTCGAGCAAATGTCTATCCACTATGGATGTTTCAACATCAAGTCATAGTTTTTGGAAATAAGTGTCCTTCACTATATTACATCAGTTCCTTGACAAGATTTGGCAACTAATAGTGCGGTTTATCTTATTAAGGTTTATTAAATGAACCCCAATTGTTTTTAATACCTTTAATTAATCCCACTCTAGCCACAACCATGAGTTTCAATAAATTGACATCATGGCTATTAGGAAGGAACAAATAGGGTTTCAAGCAATATCAATGCCCCAAAGTTAAGCCTTCCCCCTTTATTTCATTTGATAAATACTGACAAAATAAAACCTTAAATCTCAATCACAATTCCAAATTTAAATTTCATTTTTTCTATAAATCTCATAAATTTGTGTGACTTCCATTAATGGGATCTCTTAAGTTTTTTACATAAACTTGGAAAGCACATGAAAATAATCTTTTGTCTTTTCTTTTGTACAAGAAAGATATACAATCTTTCCTTAACCTACATACAAAGTCACAAGAAAAGGTACCTTGACTTGCTCAAATCACATGCTACAAAATTTATGGATTATCCAAGCTCAAACAAGCAATTATCTTCAACAAAAGGATCTTCAAATATCAAACACACCTCTCACATTTGAATACATAACTCTTGCTTTCTTTCTCCAAAAATTGCATAAGATAAAAGGATAGAGTAAAAGTGGACTCTTTTTTGAATATAAGGTAAAAAAAAATCCCTTTTTTTCCTTTTCACATTCACCAAACTCATTTAGAGCTAATATCTTTTCAAAATAAATAAAATAATATAATCTTTCAATTTGCCAAGGAATTCGATTTTAAAAAATTTAGAAACAATCCCAAAGCATGTACATATACAACTCACGTTATTTTTGTAAATAAAATATGAAGATAACATTTCCCAACAAATAAAAAATCACTATTTGAAATCCAAACTACCTCAAGTATATTTCTAAGAGTGTTTTATCATTTCAAAAAGTTGTTAAACTTTTTTCCACATTCATAACAAACATAGATGCATATAAGGAATTATTTTAAGCACAAAGAAAGAACTCATTTGAGGGTAAATGGCATTATATGGTTATTTAATTACAAGTGATTAGGTTAGTGGTCTTATTAGTTTGATAAGTGACATGTCTTTTATTTCTAATAGAGCAAGATAGTTAAACACAGTCAATCATTCTCATGCAAACACTTTTGAATTAACCATTGTTGGTTTTATTTTGTGCCTTTACACTCAATTACATATCAAGAATATCCACATAATTGTTGAAAAGAAAAGGTATAACTTGCAAAAATATGAACTTATTAAAGTGGTTTCAAATCTAAAATTATGTTTACAAGATTACCATAAAATGATTAAGTGATTGACAATTGAAAACATGAAAGAAAAATCTGCAATACCACAAGTCATCAACACAAAGTGACACGATATACATGGAGAGAACTTTGTAGGAAAAAAATCCACACCCAAAGAGATCCAATGTTTGTATTAATCTTCAAAGAAGTACATAAATACAACAATCCTCTCTGTAATCTAGCAACACTTTGTCACTTTGATAACCTACAAATAAATCATACCAAACCACCATCTCAAGGATCCAATAGATAGAAGTTTGTGGGAGAGAATACCACAAATGGTATCCCAAAACAACAAGCAAAACCACTTGAAAAAACCCACGCCCCCTAGTGGGCAACCCATAAACATGGAATAAAATATTGAAAATCACATGGCCTTCACATGGGCACCTAACTGAAATCCAATCAAAATTGGTCAATACCGAGTGCTCCTTCGACAGATTCATGCAAGAACATGCACCAACATGCAAACCTAGGTGCCCAACCATGCAAGAGCATGCAAAACATGCAAGGACATGCACACCAAAGTGGTCCCCACTCACAAATTTTTACACCTAAGATGAATATTCTTATGGAATGCTCTATAACCTCCACCATAATGGTTCCACCTCTTTGAATACATTTACAATTTTCCATAGAAAAATACATAATAATAATGTTGTCCCTCATGTCCCCTAAAACACTTTCCATAGAACATGGAGACACATAAATCAATTTAGGATAACAATAATAATGTCACCTATCCTAACATTCTCCCACTTGAAATTACACATTGCAATTACATCCATGAGATACAAATAAAATATAATCAAGTACAGTGATCAAGGCCCATGGCCTTCTTGCACCAAGAGAACTTATTTGTTGTCATTGGCTTTGCTAGAGAATCTACAACATTATCCAAAGTGTCAACTTTCTCAATCAAGACCTTACCATTATCGATAATTTCTCACACAAAGTGATACTCAACATCAACATGCTTAGAACAAGCATGATACATAGGATTCTTAGCCAAACATATGGCACTCTAACTGTCACATCCAGTCCTCGCTGTCCTAAAACCAAAATCAATGCCATTACCAATTTTTTGTAACCAAGTTTCCTCCTTAGAGGCATGTGTAGCAATTGTATACTCTTCTTTGGTGGTGGAAAATGCAATCATAAGCTACCTCTTACTCATCCAACTCACTGCACCTCCTAACAAAGTAAAAACATAGCCACTAGTGGACCTTTGACTGTCCAAGTCACTTGCCAAATCTGCATTAGCAAAACCTTGTATATCTAATGACTTAACCACATCATCATTACCATGTGATAAACTAAATAGTAATTTGAAGCACCACAAAAATATCTAAACACCCTCTTAACAAAAGTTTGATGCCCTCTACTAGGGTTAGACATAAACCTTCTAAAAAATCCCATTGCTTCAGCTATATCTAGTCTAGTGAAAACCATTGCATACATCAAACTACCAATGACACTAGCATAAGGAACATTAGACATCTCTTCAAAATCCTCATCATAATTAGTACACATGTCTAAACTCAACTTAGTACCAACTAGAAATGGAATATTTATTGGTTTATAGTCATGCATATTAAACCTCTACAAAATGGTATCAACATACTTACTCTAACTTAACCAAAGCTTTCTGTGAACCCAATCTCTATTGATCTCCATCCCGAGAATATATTTTGTAGCCCCTAAATCCTTCATATCAATGTGCTAGAAAGATGAGTCTTAAGCTCCTTAATCATCACCTTGTTGTTACCCATAAACATGTCATCAACATACAAGACAATGATTAGTATCTAATCATCAATAACCTTATGTAAACACAATGATCCTCCTCACTTCTAACAAAACCAAATTTCAATGCAAAGGAATCAAAATTCTTGTACCATGTACCTTGGGTGACTATTTTAAACCATATAAATATCTCTTTAACTTGCAAACCAAGTGTTCTTTTCCTTTCACAACAAAATTGTCAGGCTGTCACATATAAATTTCTTCCTCAAGATCCCCATGCAAGAAAGTAGATTTAACATTCATTTTCTCTATTTCAAAATCATAAGCAACAACAATAGATAATATGAATCTAATATAATTTAACCTAGCAATAGGAGAGAATATTTCACCGAAATAAACTCCCTCTATCTGGGAGTAGCCCATGGCCACCAATTTGGCCTTGTACTGCTTTAACCGACCATCTGCACCAAATATTTTTAAATACCCACTTGCATCCAATGGGATTCCTTCCTTTGGGAAAACTCACAAGATCTCAGGTATTAAAACTATCCAAAGCCATCATCTCCTCTTGCATGGCATGCATTCAAGAATCACTTTCTTCTAAAGAAAGAGCCTCCCTGTAGGATCTAAGTTCATCATCAACACTCAACAAAGAAAATACACAACATAAATTAGATGGGATATACCTATCAACTAGATTATGTTGTCTTGTGGATCTTCTCAAGGTAGGAGTAAGGGGATCTTGTTGTTGTTCTTCTACATGCTCATCTTGCACATCATCTGAACTCTTTGAACCCTCTTCTTCCTCTCCATCCTCAAATCCATTTGGTTCTTCTTCCACATGTGCATCTTCCTGCTTTTCAATATTTTTCTTGAAGTGCATTGTTTTTGTCTTTATCTTTCTACTTTGGTTATTCTTCACCTGAGTAAGCTCTAAACTTCCTAAAAAACACATCTATAGAGAAAACCATTTTATGAGTTAGTGGATTCCAAGGATTGTAACCTTTTACATTCTCACCATAACCAACAAAGATGCATTTATGTGCTTTTGGATCCAACTTAGAACACTTCTCTTGAGGAACATGAACAAAAACCTCACAACCAAAGACCCTTAAATGTGAAAAAAAAGGCTTTCTATCTATTCACACTTCATAAGGAGTTTTATCAACAAGAGTTGAACAAGGAGATCTATTAACCAAATAACATGTAGTACTTATAGTTTCTGCCTAAAAGCATCTTTCAAGCTTAGCACCACTCAACATTATCCTAGCTCTTTCCATCAAGGTTTGGTTCATTCTCTTTTCTACCCCATTTTGTTGGGGAGTATAAGGAGTAGTCTTTTGTCAAACAATACCTGCATGCTTACAGAACTCATCAAATTCCCTAGAACAATATTCACCCCCATTATTTGATCTCAACACCCTTATCTTATAATCCATTTGCTTCTAAACTAAGGCTTTAAATTCCTTAAACTCATTGAAAACCTCAGATTTTGAACATATAAAATAAATCCAAGTGTATCTTGATACATCATTAATGGAAGAAACATAATAATGAGATTTTTCAAAAGAGTCAACATCCACTGGTCCAAACACATTTTAATGAATGATTTCTAATAATCTCTTATCTTTATTGGTCCCATTAGGAAATGATGATATATTATGTTTACCAAACACACAATTCTCACAAAAATCATTTTTACCAACAAAATAATCAAAAAGACCATCAACCAAATTTTTATTCAATATAGTCTTAAGACCTTTTTCACTTATGTGACCCAATCTAAGATCCTTTAGCTATCACCAAGCTCCCTCTTACCAACCTACAACAAGAATTTTCAAATGTCACATGCATTCTAAAATCATTCAACTTGGATACTAAAAGTAAATGTCTCGCAAGTCCTAGAATATGTAAAACATGATAATGGGTTTTAACCCTTCCATCACTGAAACACAACTTTACCTTTCCCTTACCAACAATATTCTTCAGGTTGTTATCACCAAGGAAAACCTCTCCCACATCACAAGTTGAATATGAAGTGAATCGCTCCTTGTGAGGATTCATATGGTAGGAGCAACCCAAATCAATAAGTCAGGAATCAACATTAACAGTGTTAGCGAAAATCAACAAAGCATCATAATCACCATCTTCTGAGGACTTTTTTGTGGAAGTATATGAACTCTTTTCTTGTTCCTACACTCTTCACATGCTCTCTCTTACCACAATTCTAACACTTTACTCTACTCTTCCTGGGGGTTTTAGAACGTCCTTTAGATTTGTCTCTCTTCTTGTCCACTTTATGCCCTCCTTTTTCTTTGGATCTTCCTCACACATGCAAGGCATGTTGGGAGCCCACATTCATGGAATTTCTCCTCATCTCTTCCAAAATAATTATCGCAATGAGACTATCCATCTTCGGTTCTATACCACCACCACTTATGGCAACAATTAGATTTTCCAAGATAAGGTAAAGAACAAAGCAACAAAATACATTTATCTTCCTCTTATATCTTAACATCTATTGATGCAAGTGAACTTATAATCATATTAAAAGAATTTAAATTTTCCACAATAGAATCACCATCCTTCATTTTCAAATAATACAAATGTCTTTTGAGATACAACTTATTATTTAAACTTTTGGTTTGGTATATTTCACCTATCCTTCTCCACAACTTAAATGTGGTAGTTTCTTCCAAAATATTCAAGAGGATGAAATATGAAAGACATAACTGAATGGTTCCTCATGCCTTCTTTTCCATTTTCTTCTATCTTCATCAGACATTGATTCTAGCTTCTTTTCATTCGAAATTGCCAACCACTAATCTCTCTCATCAAGGAGATCCTTCATCTTCAACTTCCACATCTCATAACCAGTGACATTGAACTTTTCAATATCTATACAGGAGGTAGAAGCCATGGTTTACAATCTTCTTCACAAATATGTAAAACCCACAATGCATAAGCTCCCACTACAACCAAAGAACCTTCAACACTCAAAAGAAAGGTGTCCCTCTCTTAACAAAACTATTAGCTCTGATACCAAATGTTTGAAATCAAGGTATAACTTACAACAATATGAATTTATTAAAGTGTTTGAAAATATGGAAATTATGTTTACAAGTTTACCATAAAATTATTAAGTGATTGACAATTGCAAACATGAAAGAAAAATATGCAATACCATAATTCATCAACACAAAGCGACACAAGATATACATGGAGAAACCCTTGCAAAATATCCACACCTAATGAGATTTAATGTTTGTATTAATCTTCAAAGAAGTACATCAATATGAAATCATCTTTGTAATCCAGCAACACTTCCTCACTCTAACAACTTGCAAATAACTCATACCAAACCACCATCTCAAGGATCCAATATATAGAAGTTTGTGGGAGAGAATACCATAAATAGTATCCTAAAACAACAAGCAAAACCACCTGGAAAAACTCACACTCACCCTTGTGGAAAACCCATAAACATGGAATAAGATATTGAATAATCACATGGCCTTCACTTGGGTGCCTAACCCACAACCAATTAGAATTGGTCAATACCGAGTGCTCCGCTGATGGCTTCATGCAAGAACATGCACCAACATGCAAACTTGGGTGCCCAACCATGCAAGAGCATGCAAAACATGCAAATAACATGCAAGTCGTGCATACCAAAGTGGTTCCCACTCACAAAGTTGGATTCCCAAGAGAAATATTCTTCCAAAATAATGGGTCCACCTCTTTGAATGTACAATTACAATTTTCCATAGGAAAATACATAATAATTATTTTTTCCCTCATGTCCCTTAGAACACTTTCCAAAGAACGTGGAGACACACAAATAAACTTAGGATAGCAATTATAATGCCACATGTCCTAACAATAATAATAGTAATAGCTAAATAACTTCATATAAATAACCAACATGAGCATAAATCAAGCAAGAAATATACATTTGCACTAGCATCATATACATCTAGACCTTAATGTTAATATTTTAATTAAACATAATAAGTATAATACAAGTATGCTTGATCACACTATGCTTCCAAATAACAAATATTCAACTAGCAAAATAATCAATTAGCATGACATTGGAAAAATGAAAACAATGAAGCAAAATACATCACACTAGTTAAAGAATAATGTAATAACATGTATCTCAAGCATAAATATGTCGAATATCCATAATGATTGCAAAATAATATACACATAACTAATACGAAATTGTGTAACAATAAATGAAGGCACAAACTCTTGTTAGCCTTACACAATTGTCATCATCAAGAGTGAATGTGGTGTTCACATATTTTATGCACATGCTTGATTTTCAATTTAGATGGACTATCTCAAAAAAATCAAGTTGGTCCAAAAATGTGTCAACTCTAGCTTGATGAAAATTGATACAATAAACTAGTAACTTGGTCGCCTTGATTATATGAACAAAATTATAGTTATGTTTTTCTTTTAATTAGAAAAAAATTATGGAAGAACATAAAACCATGCACAATCTATAGTACACATGTGTCACAATGTTTAACATGGAAAACCCTTTCAATAGAAAAAGCTAGCAACAAAAGAGAGTTAACAATTGTATTAATCTATGAATATAATATTCAAATACAATGAATCTCCTAGTTTTATTTTCTTCAAATTGTAAACTTATAGCATAAAACCTATACATGCTTCTCAACACCATCACATCATCAAGCATTTCAACCTTCATGTGTCATATAACAGATATAGACTGAATCATTTCTACTAGAATCCCAGCCAACTCAACATTTTAAATTTCTTGGAATATCAATTCTCACACAGTCATACATGACCATATCATGATGTCAACTTTCCACATCACTCCCATGAGACATTTCCAAATGGATAAAATATTTATTGACTTAGATACCCTCATGATGACTAATTCATTAGTTGTTTGACCAAACGCTTGAATAGTGAATCATGTCTTTTTTAGTATTTCCAAGACAAAACCTATTTCTTGTAGTATTAGAGAAAAAATTCTTATTAGTTTTGAAAATATACAAAATCTTTTAAAGCATCTATTCAGTGTTAGATATTTCCATGTGCACTCTAGTAATGCCTCACATACATTAGTAATTACAGCCATACTCCAACAATATGCTTTGTATATGATATCTATAACATAGCCAAATGTCATGTTGTTGCTACCATGGTTTTACGAAGATCCAAGAAACCTCTTGGCCATTCTATGAATTCTAACTCCCATTAATTTTTCTTTTAAAAGCTTATAGTATTATTTTTAGTTTTTAATCAAAATTCAAAACAAGAATTTGTCAAAGTCTCAACTTTCTTCTCTAACTGAAGAAATATTTATAGGTTAATAGCACATCAAAGTTCCAACATTCACCCACTTGATATTTATTGGAGGAGATTTTTAGCATAATCGAGAATAAAATAGGTTTGAGAAGGGGATAAACCCATTACATTCCTACCCCAATTAGGCCTTTTAGTTCTTACTATTTTTGTCAAAGAGTTTACAACATTTCAAGTGTCATCTTTTTCCATCTAAACATTCTTAGTCTCTACCATGTCCCTAAAAAAATGATATTGCACATCTACATGTTTGGTATGATCACAGTAAATTGGTTTCTTTGCTAGACATGTTGCCCTTTGAATGCCATATTTTATCATTGCCCTACTCTTAAAACCAATTCCAACACAAAGTCTTTGTAATCACACTATTTATTTGCAAGAATGTGTCACAACCATATACAATGCTTTAGTAGTGGATTACACATTTTCTTATTTCCACTTACTCATCTAGCTCATAGCTTCTCCAAATAGAGTACACATAGCTACTAGTTGACCTCTAGCTATTAAGATATCCAATCCAAATAGAGTCCACAATTTTTTTATTTTCAACACCTTATCTCCATTATTAGTCCCATGACAACACAAACATTAATTACAAGTTCCTCTCAAGTACCTAAAATACCTTTTCATATGAGTCCAATGTTCTCTACTAGGATTTGAAATGAACCTCCTAAGAACTCCTATTGCTTGGGAAATATTTGGTCTGATACAAACCATGCAATGCATCAAGCTTGCTATCATGCTAACATATGGAACATTACACATCCTTCAAATCTTCTTAAGTCTTAGAACACTATTTTAAATTCACTTAGTGCTTATAGGTAAAGGGATGTTTATAGGTTTATTTTCATGCATGCTAAAACTTTTCAAAATAGTCTCAATGTACTTCTTTAGTTCAACCACAACTTCTTGTTAGCCCTATCTCTATTTATTTATACACCAAATGTTTCTACTCAAATTTGAAGGTTTCTAAGTCCCTAAATTTGGGCTTTTACTAAGTGCCAAGGGTGTCAAACTTAGGGAAAAATGGATTCAAAATATTCTTAGTTAGACATTAATGAACCATTTTGATAAAGATGGGTAGTTCCTTCTTTTTCTTTAGGATTTGCTAGGCTAAGGGGATTATTCCTTGAGGTTTTACCTTAAAGATAATAAAAGAGAAAAACATGAAAATAGATCCTAAAACAAACCATATCTATCAAACTCCAATGTGATTATAACTAAGTTCCAATATGTTGGTTTTGTAATACAAGGGTTTTACACCATAAAATAGATATGTAACTATGTAGGAAATTTAAAGATACTGGTTTACTAACCCCTAATGATGTTTACCTTTTAGTACAAACACATACATGGATGAAAAAAAAAAAAAAAAAACACCTCTCAAAAATTAAATCTTGCAAAAATTGTTGAGATTAATCAATTTTGGAGGGACTCTTAATAGGGTGTAAGTTGAAAGAGTGGTTTTTGTTATGCCAGGTGTGTTGGTATGATGGGAGGTTGGACACAAACCATATTGGCGCCTTTTCTAGTGAAGATAATAGAGTTTTTCTTTTCAAAATCAAATGCTAACATGAATATGAACACCACAAGATACTTTAATAAAGGTAGCAAGTAGGACTATACCTTTCAATCTCATATATAAACTAGGCTATGCATACAAATTGAAAAGCATATAAAATTTCAACATAATTGACTAAACATACATTATTTATTAATGAATAAACACACAATCTTCATGTATTACTTAAAGGTTCCTTACAAAATATTTTCAAGGGTTTTATTTCCTTTGAGTTGAAAAACTAGTCAAAATAACACTCAAATCAATAAATGGATTAGGGAGATCAATAAGACAGCCAAAATTTCATAAAGTGTTCATGGAAATATTGAAAAAGCTATCAAATTCGCACATTAAATCATTCCTTAGAGATTATAGTCTCATATTACATCATATGGGAGGAAAACTCAAAAAATACAATTAGAATACCCTTAACTTGCTACAAGAAAGCATATCAATGATTTGAAAGCATATATACATTCTTTTATATGCAACATATTCTTCTATCCTTCTCCACTTGCCTATATATATGTGTGTGTATGTATGTATGTATGTATGTATGTATGTATGTATGTATATGTATGTATGTATGTATGTATGTATATACATGTATATATATGTACACACACATGTATGTATATATATATGTGTGTGTGTGTGTGTGTGTGTATACATATATATATATACATATATCTACATATATGTATGTATGTATGTATGTATATCTTTTGGTCATCATTTTTTTATCTTAGTAGAAGACCCATGGTCATTCCCTAGCATACATTCCATCCATGTCTACTTGCATTAGTTTTATATTACATGTTCATGAAGCCATGCCTTTACAACAAAAACCATGCCCATTTGTGCAAGAACCAAACCATGCTCTTGAGGGACCCAAAAGTATATATAGGTGTTGGGGATCCAACTACCACCTTACCACTTTCATTTGAGGCCATTAATGGCATTCTAGACAATGTGAAGTAGGTAGGGTTTCAACTCAAATGTTATGGGTTTGTAGTTCCTCATGCTTGAATAGTTTTAACAAGTAAAAATATGATTTGGAGGCCAAATGTTGGGGTTTTGGGGATTCACATACTATGGTGCCAAGAGGGATCAAGAGTTGGGAATCTAGGGGTCAAGATGTGTGACAAATTTTCACTTGGGGATGAGTGCATCAAGAATTCAAATGTATCAAAGGAGGAGGAATAAGGGCAAGTGAGAATTAGGAAATAGGCATACCTAATACCACTTGGCAAGAGGGAAGGTATTAGGAGGAACTTTGAGTTTCCATAATGAGAAAGAACATAGGGGAGTGGGTATTGGGAAAGTAGGATACTTGTTACCATGGGGATAAATGCAAAGGTGGATGGAAATATTGTAAGCATAGGGGGAGTTTGAATTAAGTGCAGAGATTGAAGATTAGGTATACTAGATATCATATACCTTTTAAAAGTATGACAAAAGGGATAAATTTGTAAGTTTGGGCCTGGTTAAGATGGAGCGAAGGAATGGTGGAATTTTGGGTTAGGGCTCACCAAACGTTGATTTGCTTCTATGGAAGGGGACATTAAGATATTATGAGTCGAGAGAGGGAAAGAAATGAAAAGAGAAAGGATTAGAGGAAGGATATATTTGACTCCATAGAAAGAAAAGTGACGAGGGAGAAGAGATCTTGGAAACCTAAAGTGAGCAAGGGGAATTGGTTTTTGAGTCTACCAAGTGTCAATGCACTTTTGGGATGAAGGGATGTGAATTCCCAAAACCTTATACTCAAAGGGAAATTTTTCAAGGATCAGGTATGTGGGATGCTCAATGCTAAAAGGAGATAGAATAAGGAAAATATGAATCAAAGAATAGTCGGGGTTCAATGATAAAAATTATGGCTTAAGAAGTACATGATTAGGTGGAAACCAAAATGGGTGCAAATTGGTACTCGGATGAAATGTGGAAGCCCAAGATTTAGGAAAATGGAGGGAAAGCATGATGGTATGAGAAAACCAAAAAGACCCAACAAAGGCGAAAAACAAATACTGACACCCTCAACACTTAGATACATGTTGCATTTTGAGAATTTTAAGCACATTACAAGGATGTGATGGAGGAAAAGTAGATAATCAAGTATGAATTTGACTAGGGGGGCCATTGAAGGATTTATTTGATTGTGTATCAATTATGAGAAAAGTAGGACCAATACAACATAGAGGGGCACTAGACTTGTAAAATTTTGTACTATTGAGCTATGTTCCTACACCAAGTATGTACCTTTCAGCCCCAAAGTCCTTCATATCAAATTTATTAAACAATTGAGTCTTGATTTATTTAACTATCGCCTTATTGTGTCAATGATAGTCATATCATCAACATTCACTAACTTGTTTGTAGCACATATATTGACTAGTTTTACTTCTAGTGAAACCAATTCCATCACCAATGCATCAATATTTTTATACCACATATGCAATTTTTGATTCAAAACATTCAAAGACCTTTTCAGTTTATAAACCATATTTTTTACCCTTAATCTCAAATCCCTTAGGTTGATCCATGTAAATTTCTTCCTCTAAATATCCATGCAAGGATGCAATCTTGAAATTCATTTGTTCTATATGAAAAAAAATCTAATAACAATGGATAAAAAAATTCTAATGGAGGTTAACTTAGTCATAGGAGAAAACATATTGTTGAATTCTATTCCTTTGCAACTAATTGTGTCTTATACCTTTGTATTGTACCATATACACTATTTTTTGTTGTATGACTATTTGTAGCCAATGGGATTCCTTCCTTAAGGTAGATCAATCAAGTCCCAAACTCACATTTATCTAAGGCTAACAATTATTTTTTCAAGGTCTTCTTATAAGACTTTATTTTCTTAGAAGATAGAGCTTTCTCCATAGAGCTTGGTTCACCACTATTGTAAGTTAGAGAAAAAACAAAACAAAAAATGGACTATACTTGTATGGTGATTTTTTTGTCTTATAGACATTCTCACAGGTGGTGGAGACCTTGCCTCATTAAAATTTATTTTTCAATAATTATTTGTGGTGTTCCTTCCATAGAATCTTCTTCTTTGTCCTCGTTGTTCTATCCACTAATTTTTCACTTTTATACGCATCAACTTGATCTAGTTTGTTCTCAAAATTCATCCTTTGTCTCTCTCCTTTTCTTTTTTTGTTCATGTATAGACAAAATTCTATGTTATTTAAAAGCGTCTCATAAATCCATAAATTTTAGTGTTACATCATTCCAAATGTTACATCCATTCATATTTTCACTATATCCAATGAAAATATATTTATCAACTTTCAAATCTAACCTATATTAATTTTCTTATGGCACATGAAGAAATGCCTCATAGCCAAGTAATATTTTTACTTATTTCACATTTCATATGTTGTATTTTCCTTAAGTGTAGATGTGGGAGACTTATTTACCAAATAACAAGCAATATTTACTATTTTAGAGTAGAAATTTTTCTCTACCCCTACACTACTCAACAAAATTTTGGTTCAATACATCAAGGGTTTTTTTGTCCTTTTGGCTACCTCATTTTTTTTGGTTTATAAGGTGTTGTCTTTTGTTTGAAAATTTGATTGTGTCTATAGGATATTACAAACTCTTTAGATCAATTCATCATTGTTTGACCTTAAAAATTTTACTTTCTCACATCTAATTCTCTACAACTACCTTAAACTCCTTAAACTTGTAAAAAACCTCAAACTTCTTCTTAAAACAATATACCCAAGCATGTCTTGAATAATCATGAATAAAGGAGACATGGTACAAGATTTACCAATGGAGTGCTCATTCACAAGACCAAACACATTTTTGTGAATCACTTCCAAAATCTTGCTTGCTCTAATACTTCTTGAAGAAAAATTTACCCTATTTTGCTTTATGAACACATAATGTTCACATAACTCAAGACCAATAGAATAATCTGAAAGACCTTCCACCATATCTTTACGTACCAATGTTTTCAAAACTTTTTCACCTATTTGAAATGGTACCACAACATAATTTATTTAGGTTCACTTACATTGGTTGAATTACATAGAGTTGATCCCTCCAATTTAAAGTGACAATGTGTGTAAGGAGGATTATGGATCAAGATCAGTATCAATGAAATCAATCAAATAAAACTAAAACAAAAGATAAAAACCAACCTACTCATGAAATGTAATTTCCATAGCTATGAATTCAACAAACGGAGTTAGAAAAATCAAATGGAAACATAAATGAATTCAAACTACACAATCTTACCATCCCATGTCAGAGTGTATTCGAGTTGATCCTTATATGTTGGATTGCTCTTCAACACAAAGCCTCCATGGTTTTGAAAAATCTTGATAATGATGATGATGATAAACTAAAATGTAAGAGTCTTTGATCAATTTGCTCAAGAATCACACTGACATGACCTTTTTACAAATTCTCCTGATTAATTACGAGAGGGATGAGAGCTAGTTTATAGATTTGTTGATTTCAAATGAACAATCAAGATGCAAGGATGAAAGATTGGGATCAACAATCAATGTTAGTTGAGAGGAAATAGATTGACCATTTAACTGACCTGATTAATCCAATTAAGGTAATTAATTGGATAATTAGTGGGATTGGAGTAATCGATGGAATTACCAAATTAGATTGATAAATCAATGGAAATGATTTGTTCAATCAAAATATGTGAGGATAATTAATTAATCCTGAGAAGAACATGCAATATGTTTGATTTAATAAATAAAAGTTTATTTATTAATAGACCATGTTGTGTGAAGAAGGGGAAATTAAACAATTGATTTAATTATTTAATTTGGAAGAGGGAAAGTAGATTAATTTTTTACTTGTATTCATTATAATAAACATAAGATGGGTCCATCAAACCAATGTACATGATTAAGATAGGTTACATTTGTTGTACAAAATTGGTTATACTTGTTCATCAAAATCTTCCTCACAAGCCAGTTAGTTTTCTTCCTCCTACATTACCTATTATTGTATTGATGATGTAGAAAATCTATAACTATCACATTTTTAACTAATATTACATTTATAACTATTAAATTAGATTAATTAAATAATTAATGATGACTATTTAATTAAATTAGAAGAATAAGTAATGTTAGAGATAAAGGAAAATAGGGTTAATGATGCAAATGACATGGAGTGATGCTGATAATTGAAATATGCAGTTTAGGATATGTGATATGCGTTAAGCAATTTTTACATGTCTACACAATGATCCCTAATTCCTTTAGTCATCTCCAAATTCCCTCTTGCCAACATGCAACCTTGCCCATCAAAGGTAACATGCATTCTATAATAAATCATCTTAGATATCAAAATAATATACCTTTCTAGACTTGGAATATGTAAAATATTTAAGATTATCTTCACTCGTCTATCACTAAAGGAATCTTTCACCTTTCTTTTGCCAACTATTCTAAGAAAGTTGTTATCACCAAGGATACATTATTTTCCATCAATCTCCTTATATTTGGAGGACCACTTCTTATGAGGAGTCCTATGAAATGGTGTAGTTAGGTCAATCAACTAAGGCTCATCACAAACAATTTTAGAAAATATAAAAGTACTACTAGAAATCTCATCATTGGTTGAGGATTTGTCAAAAGAATCATCTTTCTTCATATATTTACATTATTTCTGCATGTGATCTCTCTTGCCACAATTTCAACACTTTAATTTAGGTTTACTATATTAATATTTGTACTTTCACTTTCCCTTGGATTTCCATCTTCCTTCCACAATCTTCTTATCCTCTCTATCATTTCACCTACTTGTCACAAACAAGGCATCATTAGAAGAATCATCTATGGAATATCTTTTGATCTTTTCACTTAGTAAAACTTCTACATCTTCAAGTTTAGGTGAATAATAATTTCCACTAATTGTCATAATAATTTTTTCTTATGAATCAAGTAAGGAACAAAGTATTGTCATGTACTTATCCTTCTCTTCTAATTTGACATTAATTTACATATAATTAAATTGAATAAAGTGAGTTGATCATTAATAAAGTCTCCTTTCATCTTCAAGGAACACAATTTACTTTCAAGAAAAATTTATTAACCATTTTTTCTATCTTCTAAAAATATATATAATTTGTTCTTTTGACACATCCTTTGACAGAAAATTTGAAATAGATAAATGAATACTACTTTTAGCTTTCTTTTTCGCTTTAGACCTCATTAGACCTACATGTAGGTTTTGGAAAAAAAAAACAATAGTATGTTAATCTCTCTACACCAAAAGGCTTTTAACCTTAAACTTCTACAATTTTAATCTCTAACCATTGAATCTTGGTTGAATTAAAGAGCGTGATGTTTGAACTCTCAAAGAATTACCAAAAGCTCACATAATATTTATGTTGGAGCAACAAATAATGAATGCAATATTCAAACTACCATAAAATGAATCAAGCACAATGAAAAACACAAATAACTATCATAGAATGTGTAGTATACAATGATCAATCCTTACATATATAGGCAAGGATGAGAAGGTAAGAGTGAAACCCTGACTACCCCTCCAAAGATGGGACACTTGTGAGCTCACTTGAAAAGTGGGTGAGCAAGTGTCAATAGGTGTCTCAAGTCATGAGGGCACATGTCTCAATACTATGAAGTGAGACAAAAAGAAAAAGAAGCCTAAGTAAACTTAAGCTAGGTATGAATTGGTCAATCCTAGAAAGGTGATTAGCTAACTAGGTAGGTAATGACACTATTTACACTAACACCCCCCTTAAGTGAAACTTAAGGAGTAATATATGCAATAATAATAAGTATCAACTATGAGGTCATGTTAGGTACTCATGTACAAAATAAAAGTCTCTCACAAATAGAGTAAAGGAGAAAACCCAATGGAAAAAACTCCTCTCCAAAAAAGAGAAATATATACAAAGGAAGGAGGACTCAAAAGCCACCAAGAACAACTTTTGTCACCCCAAGCAACTGTCGCAATGTAATATAGTGAGGTGATGCTAAAGGTTTAGTGAAGCTAATGAATGAATACATATGAATCTTTATGTGCTTTGTTTATTGATGCTCAGCTAGGTTGCAAGATATGTGAATGGTACTTTGGTTATCACACCAAAGTATAGTAGGACTATATCATAAGTTGTCAAAGCCATAATACCTCCTAGATAGGAATAATTTCTCCTCGATACTCAGCCTTAGTAGATGATAATGCAATAACAGTTTACTTCTTGCAAGATCATGCAATTGGACTAGAACCAAGAGAAAAAAAAAATATAAGTGGACTTCTAAGAATCAACATCTCCTAGTCAATGTAGCCTACTATTTGTGAAGCCCCTAGTGTGTATTGAATGTGAAAATGAGTGGTACCACTAATGTACCTCAAAATATGCATGGTTTCCCACCAATGACTCTCATGAGGTTCATGTAAAACATGGGAGACAAACCCAACAATGAAGGTAATATTTGGATGTGTGTGTGTCAAATATAAAAGACTACCAACTAACTATATATACAAAATAGCATCATTACTAGGTGTGGTGCAAGTGGGAGTGAAAGTGACACTAGATTGAAATGGTGTAGGCACAGGCTTACAATCACTCATATGAAATTGATGAAGAAATTCAATGGTGTACTTCTAATGGTATACAAAAATCCCATCAATAGACTGAAGAACCTAAAGATTGAGGAAGAAATTCAGAAGCCCAATATATTTCATATCAAAGTGTGTCATCAAACTATGTTGAATATCCTAAATCATGGATGAGGAATGACTAGTAAGGATCAAGTCATCAACACATAATACTAGTATCAAAAGTTCATCTCCATGTATTTGAATGTAAACTCTCTGATCTAAGTGGGAATGAGTGAAACCAAATGCAAGAAAGAAACCATAAATATTCTCATACCAAGCCCTAGGGGCTTTCTTGGGACCATATAAAGAATGACACAACCTGAAAACAAGTGAAAAGTCTTGAACAAAACTTGTAGGCTGCTCCATATAGATATCCTCATGAAGATCACCATGTAGAAAGGCGCTCTTCATATCCATCTGATAAAATAGCCATCTCTATGATGCAACAATAGAAAGAGGAAGGAAAAATGAATTCATCTTGGTTATAGGGGAAAATGTCTCAAAGTATTCAATACCCTCAACTTGTGAAAAACCCTTAACCACTAGACATGCCTTGTATCTTTCAATAGAACCATTAGCTAAATGTTTGGTGCAATACACACACTTGCACCAAACCAAATTTCTCCCCTTAGGAAGATTAACTAAATACCATGTATTATTCTTCATCAATGAAGAATACTCCTTTGCCATAACACTTTCCCAATTTGGAATATCAAAAGCCTCTAAAAAAATCTATGGATTTGTAGATATAACATGACTCAAAAGACTAGTGCCAGAACTCTATGAACGAGTGTGCATAGAGGATGTAGGATCACCAAGTAAAGAACCAACCTCTGCAAAAAAACCTTTATCCCACTTGGGAAAAACATGAGTGATAGCAGGTGGTGGTGGTGGTGGCAATAAAGATGGTGGTGGTATATCAAGACCATCATCTTAAGTATCCTCAAGAACTAAGGTATCATCATGAGATGAACAAGGTAGAGTAGGTAGTGAAGAAGAAGAAGATGATGGAGGATTTTTCTATGTGAAAGACTCATCAAATTGTACATCTCTATGAAAGTGGACATCTCTAGTGATAGAATCAAATAACCTGTAAGCTTTCACATCCTCACTATAATGTCCCCTTATTGGGATATCTCTATGTTTTGTCATAAAACCACACTTCCAACCAAAATAAGAGATGCAGGGTGAAATCACAATAATTTGTCTTACTTTTTTCCCAAGATGGACATTCACATCAATTTTTTTAACTGAATCTTCATCCTCTAAGACTTGTAGTAGCTAAACCGTTAAGAATTTGAAGATGATGCAAACTAGTGATTTGTGGAAATTTATGTGTAGATTCTAAATATATATATTTTTAAATTTCCAAAATAAATCATAAATATTTCAACATCTCCTTTAATAACTAGTTTTAAACGGAAAACAACATTTTTAAAAAGTAGCATTTGTGTTGTACAACATAACTTTTTTTCTATAAAGGATAAAATTCTAAATTTTGAAATATAGATTCTCGTTTAGAGTATTTTCTGGATTTGATTGTGTTGGATCTTTTTACATCAATTTTTTGAATCACACTCTGTGATCCATCATCAGGATGGAATAAGAGAGCAAGAGGAGAAGAAAATGGTTGATTGCAGACTCACACCTACTAAAAAGAGAGAGAGGGAGGGGAGGGAAAGGAGGCACATGGTTCAAGGAATAAAATAAGAAGCTACAAAGTAAATAACCACTCACAATTGGAAAGAAAACAACAAAATACACCAAATAATGCATGGAACAAAATAAATGAGAAAAATGAGAAAAAGAGCATACAAAAAGAGGAAAAAATATAAAATTCAATAAGAAAGAATAAATGATGAAATAATTAAGTAAATAATGCATAAAAATTAAGAAGTAATCAATAAAGAAAAAGATTTAAAAGATGAAAAATAATTTAGGTAAGAAAAAATGGAAGTCAAAATATAAATAAACAACAAAAACTAAATAGGTGAATAAGCCCAAAAGTAAAATAGAAAAATAATAAAAAGAAATACAAAAGAATAAATAATATAAAAAATCTATATGAATAGCTAGAAAAGAAATAGGAAGAAAAAAAAAATAACAAAAAAAAAATAATAAATACAAAGGAGCTATAACAATAATTAGAAAATAAAGAAAATAAAAATAAAGGAAAGGAACAATGAGAAAATGAATACAACTTAGAAAGGAAGAAAGAAAAAAAGAAAGAAGATTAAAAATGAAAAGGCTATAAATAAAGGACAATAATAAGGAAATAAGATACAAAGGCCATAAATAAAAAAAGCAACAAATAAAAAATCTATAACCACTTAATATAAAGGCTTAAAAATAAAATTTAAGGATGAATATTGGAAAATAATAAAGAGGGGGAAAGAAATTTAAAAAGAGAAAAATTACCAAATATACACGAAAAAGAATGAAGACACAAAGATCAAGAGACACATAAAATGTCAATAACCATGATATAAATAGAAGAAACATATATATTGGTGTAGTCATGGTAGGAGGGTTCTCAAAGAGAATAGTCCAGACTATGCAGAAAGAGTTACACAATAGAAGCCACACGAAATATAGAGGAAAATGCAGATTCAAACATTCATATTACCAAAATTTTTAGTTACAATCGACTGACAACATTCGGGTTCACATATTGGGCTCATGGGCCTAATACAACATGCTCGAAATACAGTATTCCTATATGCTCCTTAATATAAGCTGAAATCTTACATATCGAATCCAATATTCATCTACTTGCTATCCTAATGATTTGTTACAATGATTTATATTGCATGCGAAGAACTAGAATCTTCTGTGTCAACCAAAGATCATTACAATCCCCAATGAAGGAAATGTAACATGTGCATGAAATAGGTCAGCCTTAAATTTGAATTTCTCCTCGACAGGTGCATAGGATGAAGTGTGGACCTAAATTAAGGTCGGGGACACTCCATGAAACAATTCGGAATAGATCGCAAGGATCCACAAGTTACGGGAAGGATCCACAAGAGACAAAACTAGTAATTAGGCTCAAAACTACTCTGATGTTCTATTCTAGAAACTGTCACTTAATTCAAAAGCGATAACTTGCCAGAAAAAGATCCAATTGAGCTAAAATATCAGAATAAGGGAAAAATGAACATATCCACGATGAAAACATAGATCCATAGGGATTGGTGAGCAAATATGCTAAAATGTTGAATCTACCAACTTGAATTGAACAAGAATTGAACAAGAACAAAACTGAAATGGAAATATTTTTTGGTTGATGCAGGATTGTAAAGAACCAAGGATGCTCCTACATCTGACATCCAAGGTTATTTGAAAAGTGAGTCCCTCACTTTCCTAAGGCTAAAGGAAAACCAATACAGTCTACCTCAGCTTGAGAAATCCAAGAAGAATCCTCCATTGGTATGCCTTTCCACTTCACAAGATATTATTTGTACTGTCTTCCATGCGTTTTCCTCCCATCTCTGATATCCAAAGTCTCTTTTATCTCATCTGATGGTTGTTTAGGAAACTGTTTCTCCAATTTTGGTTTACTTCCTTCACTAAATTCTGCTTCATGGTACTGATGTAGATCTGCAATATTGAATATAGGTGATATACCCATGTCGTCCGGTAACTCTACTTCATATGCATTTCCTGAATCAAATTTCTTCAAAATATTACAGGGTCCAAAACTTCCTCATCTTGAACTTATTGTATGTGCCAATTGGAAATATTTCCTTCCTCAAATACACCATCACTTTATCTCTAATTTCAAACTCCTCATGTCTCCTCTTTTCATCTACTCGCTCCTTATACTTTCAATTCATATCTTCCAATTGCTACTTTACTTGAGTATGCACTTCCTTCATATGTTCTACAAATTCCTTTGATTCTGCACTCCTTTTATCTTACTTACTAATGTATCACAACTCTGATATACTTCTAGGATGAACTCCAGTAATAGTCTCAAAAGGTGTCTTTCTGGTACTCATGTTCACTGAATTATTGTAAGGAAACTTTGCTTGTGCAAGGACTAAATCCTAACTTCTGGTCTTCTCCCCAACCAAACATCTTAGAAAATTCCCCAAACTCCTACTTACTACCTCTGTCTGTCCATCAGTTTGTGAGTGAAAAGTATACCTAAACTTTAAATCTGTCTTTAACTTCTTCCAAAGTGTCCTCCAAAAGTAACCAACAAACTTTGTATCTCTGTCTGAAACAATACTCCTAGGTAATCCATGCAATCTGACCACTTACTTAAAAAACAAGTTTGCTACATGTACTGCATCTATTGTCTTCTTACAAGGTATGAAATGCGTCATTTTAGAAAATCTATCCACCACCACAAATATAGAATCATTACCTCTCTGTGTCTTCAACAAGCCAAGTATGAAATCCATGCAGATATCCTCCCAAGGTCTCTCTGGAACTATCAAAGGCTTATACAGTCCAACATTCTGACTACTCCCTTTTACAGCTTGAAAAACTCTACAACTTTGCACAAATTTCTTAACATCCTTATGAATTTGTGGCCAAAAGTAATTCTCACTTACCAATGCTACTATCTTATCAATTCCAAAGTGTCCTTCCAATCCTCCACTATGTTTTTCTTTCACCAAGCTATCCCTCATTGAACTTCGGGGTATACACAACTAATTCCCTCATAACAACATATCCTCCTGAATGAAATAATCCAACCACTAACTCCTATCCTCCAAGACTGGTTCTTTACAAGCTCTCCAAGGTTCTACAAAATCTAGGTCTTCCTCATACAAGTCTTTCAATTCATCAAAGCCTAATACCTCCACTCTCATCTCTTCCAATAAGTTCCTTCTCCTACTCAAAGCATCAACAACTCTATTTTACTTTCCACTCCTATGTTTCAAAAAAAAAGTATAACTCTACAAGAATTCCACCCATCTCATGTGTCTCTGATTCAACTTACCTTGACTGTTCAAATATTGCAATTCCTAATGATCGGTATACAACACAAACTCCTTAGGCAACAAGTAATGTCTCCACTTCTTCAAGGTTTGAACTATGGCATAAAAATCTTGGTCATACACTGAATACCTTCTCCTAGCATCATTCACTTTCTCACTGAAATAAGCTATTGGTCTTCCTTCTTGACTTAATATTGCTCCAATTGCATTTCCACTTGCATCATAGTCTACCTGAAATACCTTATTAAAGTTTGGTAAAGCCAACACAGGCTGCTCAATCACCTTCTATTTCAATAACTCACAACTACGGGTTGCTCCAGATGTCCAGGGTATGTGCAGGATCATGATGGGCCAAAAAGTGGAGATATGATGGGTATGTGTAGGGTATGTGGCTGACAACTTTTTTTTACCCAAAATTGATGAAATGAAAAGGGTTTTTAAAGAAGATTCTCATCTTTCCACCAATATAAATTATGCTTTACTTTGAATTTAATAAATGATTATTATTTATTTTTCTATTTGAATTACGACTAAAGTCCTAATTGATATGCTGATTGAAAAACATCTATAGATTTCAAGCATTATCACATTTTCTGAATCTAAAACATGTGTCACATTCTATGCTTCACATACTATAGGATTAAAAAAAAATTGAATTTCACAAAAATTTGACCAAGTTAAGGTGGTTAGACATACTAGTTTTTATATTTTTTAAAATTTGTACTACAAAATTCATAATTGATTATTTACTTGGAAAAAAATTACAAAAAAATATGCATCACATTGGGACATGAGTCCTCTAATTATATCTAAAATATTATAAAAATATATTATCATTTTATTGTGGCTAGGGTGGTCAAACAAACACCTACTTCTTATTTTTCCCTAGAATTTAAGTACTACTGCATTGAAATTTCAAATTTTCAACAAATAGATTTTAAAAAAAAAAATAAACCTAGTAGTTTAGAAACTACATTCAATTTGCTACAAATTCTATTCTTACATATGTTTGAAATAATATAGATTATAACTTATTCAAACTTTTACGTCAAGTTGCCTAACTCTAATTTTTCTAATTTTTTTGCCACTTAAGAGCCTATTTTTTCCATGATGATCCTGCACATACCCTCCACCTAAAATATTTCTTATCCCCTCTCATCATTTCTTTCATAGGACTGCAAATAGAACTAAAATTACTAATGAATTTCTAGTAGAAACTAGCCAATCCATGAAATGATCTTACCTCTTCAATGCTTTCCAGTGTAGGCCATTCAACAATTGTTCTTACCTTATTAGGATCCATCTTGAATCCATCCATAGATATCACAAATCCTAGATATACTAATTCTTCCTTCATGAAACTACACTTCTTAATGTTTATCAACAACTGCTCTTCTCTCAACCTTTGTAAAAATTATCTTATATGCAACAAATGTTCTTCTCTAGTCTTACTGAAAATCAAGATGTCATCAAAATAGACAATCACAAACTTACCCAAGAATTTCTTCAATACCTCATTCATCAGCCTCTTGAAAGTACTCGGTGCATTTGTTAGTCCAAAAGGCATCACCAACCACTCATGCAATCCTTCATTTTCTTGAATGTTGTCTTCCACTCATCCCCTTCTTTGATTCTGATATGATGATATCCATTCTTCAAATCTATTTTTGTGAAGTATTTAGCTCCACTCAAACAATCCATAATGTCATCCATCCGGGGCAAAGGAAATCTATACTTCACTGTGATTTTGTTTATGGCTCTCGAGTCTGTACACATCCTCCATTCTCCATCCTTATTAGGTGCTAACATAGTAGGTATTGCACAAGGACTTAAGCTTTCTCTGATCAAACCCTTCCTCAACAACTCTTGCACTTGTCTATTCAACTCTTCATTCTCTATCAGTGTCATTCGGTGTGCTACTTTATTAGGAAAACTAGCTCCAAGAATTAGACCCATGCAATGAGTAATACTCCTCACAGGTGGCAATCCATCAAGTACATTATCTAAAATGATATCGTCATATTCTGCCAGCAACTCCTTTATCTCCTTCAGTTCTTCTACATGCTTCAAGTCTTCAGCCTTCTTAGGAACCAAGGCATAACACATGTTCTCATGTCTCAATCCATTAAAAAATCTCCTTCCATCAACCAAAAAAATTATAGCATTCATGCAAATATCAACTTTAGGAACGTCCTCCAATGGAAACAAAGTTTGCTTCATCACATTAGTAACAATGGTATATGTGTTCTTATTTCCATCGTGAATAACCTGTCTATCATACTACCAAGGCCTTCCCAACAAAACATGGCATACATCCATAGGCATGATATCACACAAAACTTCATCATGATAATTTCCTATCTTCAATTTCACTAAACATTGATCACTTACCAGTATCTTATGCTCATCTTGAATCCATGCTAAATGGTAGGGCTTTGGGTGTTTCAATCTTTCCAATTTTAATTTGGTCACCATTTCTTCAGAAACCAAGTTCTCTAAGCTTCCACTATTAGCAATCACTCTACAACATTTACCAACTACCTTGCATCTGGTCTGAAAAAAATTCTTTCTTTGCAACAGTTCCTGCTCCATCTCACTTTGATGCAATACTCTTTTGTTCACCAACAGTTCTCCCTCTTCTAGTTTATCAAATGATCTGGCATGATCCTCCTCAGCAAATGTTGTTCTTCTACTGTTCTCTATTTTTCTACCTGTCTCTCCCTGATTACATTCAAATGCTCTATGTCCTTCTCCACCACACTTAAAACAAGTTCCCTTGAATACTTTTTTTTCCTATCCTCTATCATCTTTTCTATAACCCTCATTCTAGTAACCACCATATCTTCCTCTCCGGTAAGAGTTTCCATCATCTCTACGGTACGAATTATCATTCTTACTGACTTCCTTATCTTTATTTTGATCTGCAAAAGATCCTCTTCCTCCTTTGATATAAAATTTCTTCCTCTCTGAAATCTTTCGCCTCTTCCTCTTTGTCTTTGCTCATGTCTTTTATTCATCTTCTCTTCTACTTTTAGGGCACATTGATATGCCTCCTCCACACTCAACAACTTGATCAAATTGATCTCATCTTGTATAGACAACTTCAAGCCATTCACATATCTAGATACTTGCTCGACCTCATCCTTTGAATGTCCGGATATGATATTCAACTTGTAGAACTCCTTAGTATACTCTGTCACACTTGACTCCTTTTGCTTCAAACTCTGCAACTTCTAGAACAAACTGATCTAATAGTCTATGTGCATAAACTTCTTCTTTAACTTATTCACCATCCAATCCCATGATTTTATCTTCTCATTTCCTCTTCTTTTCCTATCTATCTGCAAGTGTTCCCACCAAAGGGATGCATGTCCTTTCAACTTTGTATAAGCAAATTTCACTTTCTTTTCTTCGGTGGTACCTTCAAAATCAAAATACTTCTCCATATCTGTTATCCAATCAATCAATTCATCTGAATCCAACTTACCACTATATTCCAGTGGATTGAAATGTGGTTTAGTATTTACTTCGATTAGGGATCTTATGAACCTCTCTTCTCCTTGATCTAGGCCAGTTTTATTTTCTCTTTCCCCTTATTCCTGTTATTCTACCTCTTCATCACTCATCATCAACTAGTCGACCCCTCCTCTGGGCCATTTCGACTGCTTATAATCTAGTGACAATTCCTCTCAACATCTCCATTATAGTTGGTTCTGCATTTTCATGCACTCCATTTCCTCTACCATTTATTCTTCCTACCATCTTTACACAAGTCCTATGTAGCTACAGGTCGGATCCTTAGTCTGCCACCCCACAACAAATCTTCAACAGGACTCTGCAAACTCTGACGATTTCTCACATAATGAATCTTGCTCTAAGACCAATCTGGTGCAGTCACAGTAGGAGGATCCTCAAAGAGAACAGTCTAGACTATAAAACAAGAGTTACATAACATAAGCCACAAAGAATATGGAGCAAATGCAAATTCAAAAATTCATATTACTAGAAATTTTAGTTACAATCGACCGACAACATCCGGGTTCATAGATTGCGCTAATAGGCCTGATATAACATGCTCAAAATACAATATTCCTATATACTCCTTAATATGAGCTGAAATTTTACATATCGAATCAAATATTCATCTACTTTCTATTATAATGATCTATTACAATGATTTATATCACATCCGAAGACCTAGAATCTTCTGCATTGGCCAAAAATCATTACAATCCTTGATAAAGGGAATGTAACATGTGTGTGAAATAGGTCGGCCTTAAATTTGAATTTCTCCTTGGCAGGTTCATAGGACGAAGTGTGGACCTAAATTAAGGTCGGGGACACTCCACAGAACAATTCAAAACACATCACAAGGATCCACAATTTACGGGAAGGATCCACAAGAGATAAAACTAGCTGTTAGGCTCAAAACTACTCTGGTGCTCTATTCTAGAAACTCACTTAATCTAAAAGCGATAACTTGCTGGAAAAAGATCCAATTGAGTTGAAATCTTGGAATAAGATAAAAATGAACATTTCCATGATGAAAACATAGATCCACAAGGTCCAGTGAGCAAATATGATGAAATGTTGAATCTACTAACTTGAACTAAACAAGAACAAAACTGAAATGAAAATATTTTTTGGTTGATGCAAGATTGCAAAGAACCAAGGATGCTCATGTATCGTATATGTGTGTGTGTGTGTATGCATATGTATATGTGTATATATGTATATGTATGTATATGTATATGTATATGTATATATATGTGTGTGTGTATGTGTGTGTGTGTGTGTGTGTGTGTGTGTGTGTGTGTATGTGTGTGTGTATACATATATATGTTTTATTTGTTGTTTTTTGTATTTATGGCCTTTGTATCTTATTTCCTTATTATTTTCCTTTGTTTATATCCTTTTCATTTTTAATCTTCTTGCTTTTTTTCTTTCTTCCTTTCTAAGTTGTATTCATTTTCTTGTTGTTCCTTAAAAAAAAACACTTTCTTTTCTAGTTATTGTTATAGCTCCTTTGTATTTATTATTATTTTTTATTTCTTTTTTTTCCTATTTCTTTTCTAGCTATTCATATAGCATTTTTATATTCTTCATTATTTTGTATTTCTTTTTATTATTTTGCTATTTTACTTTTGGGATTATCCCCCTATTTAGTTTTTGTTGTTTATTTATATTTTGACTTCCATTTTTTCTTACCTAAGTTATTTTTTCATCTTTTTGTCTTTTTTCTTTATTGATTCCTTCTTAATTTTTATGCATTATTTACTTAAGGCATCAAGTCATTTATTATTTCTTATTGAATTTTATATTTTTGCCTCTTTTTATATGTTATTTTTCTCATTTATTTTATTCCATGCATTATTTGGTGCATTTTGTTGTTTTCTTTCTAATTGTGAGTGGTTATTTACTTTTTAGCTTCTTATTTTATTCCTTGAACCATGTGCCTCCTTTCCCTCCCCTCCCTCTCTCTCTTTTTATTAGGTGTGAGTTTGCAATCAACGATTTTCTTCTTCTCTTGCTCTCTTATTCCATCTTGATGATGGATCACAGAGTGTGATCTGAAACGTTGATGTAAAAAGATCCAAAATAATCAAATCCCGAAAATAATTTGAACTACAATATGGATTGTGGAAAATTGATATCATTAATATAGATTATCAACATTAATATCTAGGGAAATGATATTTTTCCATAATTTTTTGTTACATATATATTTTTTAATTAATTTATGAATTCATTGTAACTATAATTTGGACATACATGTGTGTTGTACAACCTAACTTGTGTATATATATCAAAATCCATTTTTTTCTTTTTTTGGTGGAAAAAGGACAACAATACCTAGGGAAAGGGTATTTATTTTTTACAATGGTTTACTATTTTTCCACCTCTACAAAATAAAGAGCTTGATGTTCAAAGAAAAACCTATGTTTAATAAAAATTGAAAATTAAATACATGATAAAATGAAAACATATCAAAACTATACTTGTTGGAAAGATAATTTCAAGGGATAGAATCTTGTAAAATATAATTTCTAAATGGCATTATTTAATCCCTCAAAAGGTAAAGAAAAAGTGTTTTTTTGCCAGCATTTTGATAGGTGTGAAGAAGACTTCATTGTGGGTATGATTTAATACTAGAGGGGTTCTATCCAAGGAGGTTCAAGATCTAAGGGGGTATTATTTATCCCTCTTCAACTAAAAACCTTTAGATGAAACCTCTCAAGGCTTAAATCATTAGTTTTTTGAAAAAAGGTGATTTTAGGAAAAAATCAGCATGTCCCAAAAGTGAGACACACTATTGTGGCAACACCCTGAATATATTTAAGAATAATGAAATTACCAATTTAATTGTCTTTTATAAGATAAATCTTGGTTTAGGTCTTGCACACAATATTAGTTCCTAAGTTTCATTCTTCTCTCTTGATGTAGCGCTTGCTACCAAACACTTTGAAATACTTAACTGAAGTAGGTTTTCCATACTACAACTCATATGGGATCTTTTCACTGTTCACCCTTAATTGAACTCTATTTAGGGTATATGTTGTTGTATGTACTGCATCTCTCTAGTACACATTAAGTAACTTGGCCTCATTAATCATTATTTTGTCCATCTCTTTTGATTACATATTTTTATTTCTTTTAACAACTCATAATATTCTATGAACTCACAATATTCAAGAAAAAATTAGCATGTCCCAAAAGTGAAACACACTATTGTGGCAACACCCTACAATATATTTAAGAATAATGAAATTACCAATTAAATTGTCTTTTATAAGATAAATCCTAGTTTAGGTCTTGCACACAGTATTATTTCCTAAGTTGTATTCTTCTCTCCTAATGTAGCACTTGCTACCAAACACTTCGAAATACTTAACTGAAGTAGGTTTACCATACCACAACTCATATGGGATCTTTTCACTGTTCACCCTTAATTGAAATCTATTTAGGGTATATGTTGTTGTATGTACTACATCTCTCTAGTACACATCAGGTAACTTGGACTCATTAATCATTTATTTGGCCATCTCTTTTGATTACATATTGTTCTTTCTTTCAACAACTCTATTTTGTTGTGGAGTCTTTGCTGCTGAATATTGCCTTTTGATTCCAGGCTTCTCACAATATTATATGAACTCATTTGATGTGAATTCTCCACCTTTGTTAGATCTTAAGCATTTGATCCTTCTACCAATCTCCTTCTCAACCATAGCTCTAAATATTTTTGAATAATTCAAATGCTTGAGACTTGTCCTTCAAAAAGGTTACCCATGTCATTCTTGAGTAATCATCAATCAACAACATGAAATACCTTTCTCCTTTTAATCCTTTTGTCCTTTTTGGGCCACAAATATTAGTATGAACCAACTCTAAAGGTTTTGTAGTTGAATACTCTCTTGTATTAAATATGAAACTTTTTTGCTTGCCTATCTAACACTATTTGCAAGTGGTGTTTGTAGGTTTTGTTATCTTAGGCATGTTCCTTACTAGCCCTTTTGAACTTACTTTTACCAAATTATCAAAATTTTACATGGTCCATTCTCCTATGCCACAATCAACTCTCATCAACATGTCATATTAGATAGCTTTGACCATTCACTTCACTGAGATTATAAAGGTTTATTTCAATCCTTTTCCCTTTTGCAACTAATCTCCCTAATTTCCTTATCTTGCATCCTTTTGCATTGAGTGAAACTTTATATCCATTGTCACACATTTGGCTCACACTTAGTAGGTTATGTTTTAATCCTTCAACATAAAGAACATCACATGTGGGTATGAAATTTTCCATCTATGCTTAGAGTTCGTTTACCACAAATATTTACTACAGTGTTATCTCCCAAACTCATAGATCCTTCCTTGCATTTTTTGAGTTTGATATTTTTTCTTTTATCACTAGTCATGTGCTTTGAGAAACCACTATCTATCACCCACAAATTCGACTTCTTGACATAATGTGTAGTTTGAGCTATCATTGTTTGTGTACACCTTTCTGATCTTTTTCTTTCCACACTTTCTTGGGTCTCTTTTTAGTCTTATCTTTTTCCTTTTTAGATTCTTGTGATCCTTTGTTCATAGTAGGAGGAATGCTTTTCCTTTTACTCTATACTTTTGGTATTACATAGTTTTCTCTACATTATCTAGCTATGTGATTAAAATTATTGCATTTGTAGCATTTACATTTGTATCTATCAAAGGAGAAAATGGATTTCTACTCACAAAATTTATCCTCCTTTTAGGTGAAACTCTACATTCACTAGCCCTATGAAAAAATTGATTACAAGTATAACAATAACCATAGAAATATGAGGAATACCTAGTCATAGTATTTCTTTGTGCATGATAAGGAGGTCTACTTTACTTTGGCTTCATCAAATCTCTCACCCTTATGAAACCATCTACATCATCTCCCTTTATGTTATGCTTCTTCTTCAAGTCTTTAGGGACTAACTTATTAATCTCTTTATCTGTTGCAAGATTGTTTTCTCCTTTAGCTTCTTTATCTTAGCAGTGTTTTTACCAGATTCTTTATTTTCATAGACATTCTCCTTGCAAGCTTTCTCATTCTTTGTTCTAGAATTTTCTTTAGCTTTAAACTTATCATATAAATTTGTAGATGCACTCGTAGTAGGACTTTTTCCTTTCTCAAAACCCAAGCCAAATTTCTCTTTTGAAGGCTTTTGTGAGTTACTCAACTCTTCAAGAATTTATGAGCCTCCTTTTAGATTCAAACCTTTGTCAATCTGTTCTTTAGCTATTTCAAGTTCTTTTCTCAGAGCCATAATTTCTGCCTCTAGCTTCATGCATTCATCAGATTTAGACTATAGTTTAGATTTGGTATCTTTTATCCTTTTGGCTTCTTCAACTTGTGTCTTCAAGCTCACCACCATCTTGTCAAATTCTTCAAGACTCTTAGACAAATTTTCAATTTCCTTTAATACAAGTTTTTATACCTTTTGTTCTCCTTTCTCAAGCTATCAATCTCATCTAGAGAATAAATGAGTTTACCTTCAAGATCAACTTATCCTTCTTCTTCATCAAACACCTCAATTTCACCATTTTCTTGATCTGCAGAGTCTTTTTCCATGAACAAGAATTCATTTCCCTCAACCACAACTTTAGCACAATCATGGTCATCATTTGAGCCATCACTAACATCAGACTAATCACTTTCTTCATGTGTGTACAAACTCTTCTTCTTATTTGAAGATTTATTCTTCTTTGGGAAGAATTCTTTCTTCTTTTTAGTATCCTCTTCTTGCTTAGAGTTATCCTTTCATTGTAGGGGAATTTAGCAGCAAAATGACCTATCTTGCTATAGTTAAAACATTTAAAGGGTAACTTACCTCTATATTTTCCAAAGCCTCTTCTTAATCTTCTAACAAAGTTTGCTTCCTCTTCATCAATCTCCTCAGATCTATATGTAGATGCTTCCACCTTCCCCTTTTTGGCTTCTTTGAATGCAAATTCTCTTTTGGATGTGTCTGTATCTCCCATTCTCATCTCATAAGTAGTAAAGGTTCCATGTAACTCATCCATAGTGAGTAAATGTTTAGATCTCTAGCTTCCTCTATTACATAAATTTTAGTCATACCTAGATGACATGGATCTTAAAACCTTTTTGAAAATGACCGGTTCTTTCATTTCTTCTCCAAGGCCTCTGATTGCATTGACTATTTCATCTACTCTAAGAAGGTAATCTACAATTTTCTCTTCTCCATTCATCTTGAGACTTTCAAACTTTCCTTTGTAAGTTTGTAGCTTTTCCTTCTTTACCTTATTGGCACCTTCATAGATGTTCTTCAACTTGTACCATACATCATGTGCAGTTTGATAGTGCATTACTTTGATAAACTCTGAGTTAGACAACCCACAAAGAATAACATTCTTTTCCTTAGCATTGTTCTCATATGCTTTCTTTCCAACTTGATCAATAGGATTTGTAGTAGGAATTGTATATCCATTTACAAAAGACATTCATACATCAAACCCTAATGAAGATAAATATGCTTCCATTCTAATGCTCCAAAATGCATAGTTTGATCCATCAAAGAGAGGTGCTTTGTTTGAGGAGGAACCTTCTTGACTATCCAATGTGTTTTACTGTTGAAGATCTACTTGAGCTGATTAAGCTTCTCCAAAGGAACCAAGTTTTGATATGAATTGTTGGAACACAAATATCTACTGAGAAGGGGGGTGAATCAGTAGATAAATAAAATATCCTTTATTTCCTCTTAAAGTAGATTAAAGATAATGTAGAGATAATTCAAACACACAAATTCACATAACACCAGATATACATGGAAAACCCAATATGGGAAAAACCACAGTGAGAATGGTTGTTGGGATCTACTATCCTAATCCAACCTCACAATAAAACCTCACTTGTTACAATGTTTAAGGGAACCAACCCTAATGAGACACCAATCCCCTATTTTAAGAGCACCAAGTCTAAGGAAGCACTTACTCCCTAATTGAACACCAACTCAACTATCTGATGGAACCAACCAATCAAATTTATAAAGAAGATATGGAGCAACAACTCCAAATTTTAAATAATTCAAAATGAATCTAGTTCAATCTTGCAAACATGTTCTACAATTGCTCATACTCTTCTTCTTTGCAAGAATTCTCTCTATCTCAACTACTAACACTTTAGAAACTCATTTCACCTCTCTTCATATCTACTCTTCATTCTTTATATTTTCTATATCACTGGATTGCACACTCAATACATAAACTAGATGTTGTTTTTTGTACTTAGTCTAGGTCTACCTTCTCACCACATGCATACTCTTTTTTTTCTACAACATAATAATTTCTATTACATGCTTCTCTTCTTTCATCATTGACAAGTCTTCTCCTCCTTGAACCAAACATCAAAAGCATCATTCATTGCATTTTCTATTTTTGGCATCCATCAAGTCTAGGGTTTCAAATGCATTTAATGTCCATACTTGAATGATTTGATATGTATCATATCTCTTCTAGATTTCGTAGTTATGTGCATTAATGATGTCATTCATGTCTTCCAATCTTCCACAAGAAAATAGTTGGAGTAGTTAAGGAAATCAACTTCACTTTTTGTGTCATATTTCATTCGCCTAACTGGGAGTTTTTCCATTCTCCACCTGGCCATTGACCAAATCAAATCTCTAAACTCTACTTGTCATCTATACCTTCACGCCATGATTGGACGATTATCGCTCAGTGGACCTAATTTAAATGTGGGATGATCTTTAATGATTCACAAAAGTGATGTGAATTAGGTGAAGCAATCGATGTTTTCCACATGTTGCTTTCTTGCATATCCACACTAGTCAATATTGGTCAACACATACCTTACACGGAATGGAAAAATTACTTTTTCATTTTCATCGACATTGAGTTTCCTTTCCTTTGAGGATCAAGAGTCATGAGCTTTCAAAGACTTAAGAAACAAGTCTAAAAACCTTAGTCCATTGCACTTAACACCTATCAAGTTTCGGTCATCGACCTTACTCTTTACCATCTATCGTTCTTCACTCCTTTTTCAAGCCAAAATAATCTCTGAAACTCTTTCTTCATAAGTCAACCCTTTTGGGTATTGGCCTTCAGGCTTGCTACTTACCATTTACCAAAGTATCTGTTAAGGCATAAGCCTTAATTCTGACCCATGAAATCCACAACCATTTTGAGTTTCGATGTTCATGTTTACCATGTACTACATACTTTGCTTTGTATTAGGCATAGACCTTAACACCAACCTCTAACACCTGACAAGATAAGGCGTAAGCCTTAACCCCGATACTTGATGCCCTACACCTTTTGGTCTTAGCTCATTCTTTCTTCATTTGTACTTGAGCCATTCAGTATGAGATATAACTAAAGCCTAAAGTCCAATACACAATCAAACTTGGCTCAAACACTAACTCTTTTCTTTCTTCTTGAAAGTAGTATAAGGTAATCCCAAGGCTTGAAGCCCAAACTTCTTCAAACTCTTTAAGACTTGCATTGTGACCAATCTTTCTAATTAAAACCACTAATATTAATAAAAGCCTATGATTCCCTTTTAACATAAAAGAGCCAACAATCTCCCCCATTTTATATTACTTAGATATCCTTTTGACATCAATGATAATAATATTTCCAACACTCATCCATTTTTTGATGTGGCTTCTAACCTTAAGACCTTTTGAATTGCATCATGAAGAGATGTAGGGTCAAAAGCACTAATAAACCATGAATTGACTCCAATAGTCCTTCAATAAATAGGTAAGTTAGTATTTTCTCTATAATTCCAAGTGCCATGACTGAGACCTTTTGAAATTTAGTTATATAGTCTTCTACAGATCCTTGTTTTAATTGCGTTAGTTCTTTAAAGTTCCTTTCAAGGTGTTTTTGGTCAAATTAGTCTATAATATTTTGCATAAATTCATCATAGGTTGTTATATTTTAGTGTCCTTGAGTAATCAAACCATGGTGTCACCAGTCATGTGCAACCCCTTCCAAATTTAAGATGACAACTTTGATGGCATTTAAAGCTAAGAAATAGATATGTGTCCAAATTTTGGACCCATGAATGGGCAGTGACCTTTCCTAGCCCATCAAAGTTGGGGAGAGTCATTTTACCCACCTTTTGACATAAATTTTTATTACTCTGACCCCCTTCTCTTCTAGGGTTACTTCTTGTTCCAGCCTCACAATACTCTCTAAATGGAATATTGCTCTTAATTTTAGGGTCAAGTATTGAGTAAGTTGTTGCATACTCATCTAAGTTATTATTTGGTGTATTAATTTATTCTTCCTCTCTTGGTGGTCCCTCTCTAGGTAGGAAAGATGGTCCCTAGGTGTTGACCGTAGTAGAGCTCTATTGTCATTTTTGGCATGGTTAGAAGTGGCATCCCTCCCATTATGTTGGTTGGTTCTAGAAGCATTAATTGTGTCATTCATATTTTGAAGGGTTTGTAGGATTAATTGGGTTGTCTTCTCATTTTTCTCCATGAAATCCCTCAACTTGTTTCTCAATTGTTCACCCATTTCATTACTTTGAATAGAGTTGTTGTAAGTTATCTTCTTTCCCTTTCCAACTCCCTTTGAGCCCTTTGGCTTAGTTGCATCCACTATCTTTTGTCCCATAGGCTAGCAAGAACAATGCTCTACTACTAATTGTATTGTCCCCTATTGTGATGTTTATATTTTTCCCTAAAACCACACTTCCAACCAAAATAAGAGATGAAATATATTTAAGAATAATGAAATTACCAATTAAATTGTCCTTTATAAGATGAATCTTGGTTTAGGTCCTGCACACAATATTAGTCTCTAGAAATTGATGTTAAATCAAAAGCCATGATAATATATATATAGATAGATTACTAATCATTAGTAAACATCATGATATCCATGTACATTAGTCACATAAAAATATAATTAAGGTAGTAGCCATTCTAATGTGGATTCCCATAGTAATTTTATTAGGAATTTGTTGAAATACTTGCAAACCATAGTCTCAAGGTTGGTTGCCCTTGTACTGTGAGAGATGGAAGGTGGGTCACCCTTTTATCCCTCAGTTCACCTTGGAGGTTGGTCATCCTCCTTGATCAAGCATAAGGGCATGGAAGGTCGGTCTTCCATTCTATCTCAAGGTGGTGTACTTGATAAAAGCATGAAGGCCAATCTTTCTTCACCTCTCATGAATCCAAAAGGTTGATTCGCCTCCCTATTTGCAATCCAATTCTCTAAATTTGAAATATCTAATTATTATATGAATTCCTTATCACATATAATAAAGAGAAGCATGCAAATTATTCACAAAGATCATTACTTTTCTTCAAGTACCACTATTGCATGATCCTATATATATAGTTATTTATGATTATATTTAACTTACTTCCCAATAATATTCTTGCTAATAATATTAATTCCAATAAATCTCTTATTTTGATTTCTAATTCTTTTTTTTTTAATCGATACAAAAGGTAGCTAAGGGGTTGTACCCATAAATTAATAAGCGAAATATAAACATTACATATTGTTGTAGGGGGTCATTAGTGAGCCACCTAGGAGACCAAAATCAAAAACTACCCACTACGACCATACCCATACTATATGAGATAAAAAATGGAGCCATCTCCCATAACTATCCCAGTGCTATAATATTCCTTTAAAAATTAAAAAAGGTTTTACAACAGCCGAACCCAACAACATTACTAGAATTTTAGGATTACAAAAAGTATTGAAACACCCATACCCAACACTATTCCCAGAAAAAAACACTAAGATTTTAGTTTTAACCCCTAACATTACACTGAGGTAGATGAGTTACATCTGCCAAGCTCCATTACCAATCGATTCCTGTACAAATCCCTTCCCCAATTAGTCAGTCCTTCAACATCCACCAAGCCTTCTATGGTTTTGTATGCTTGCAACCAACCCACCCCCTCATCTGGAATTAGATTCAATATCTACTTCAAAAAATTTATGCTCTTTGTTGTTGTCATGCGAATTCTAGGTAGTGCTATCAGGTCATTTGTGAAGATCAATAGATAGCATTCTGGTGGCCACTTCCCATGATGACGGAGCAAATAATAATCATTTGGAAATGGTACACCTCAACCCACCTCATAGGTTTCCAACACATCATCAAGTCTAAGTAGAAACTTCCCCCACACCAGCTTCTTACACAACAGTCAAACCATTTCCTTAGATTCCCTTGCCTTTAGACTTAGATTTCTATTATTATTTCTAATTCCAACTTGGCATGTTGATAATGATTCTCTCTATGATGTTTCAAAAGAGGTGTTATGGGTAAGACCAACATTTAGATAAATCATTTTGGAATATTCTTGTGGAATTTAATGTTATTAGTTAACTTTTAAGAGACTAACAATCCTAGGTCAAGTTAATGTCTCTATATAGTTACATCTTGAAAATTTTAAGATAGTCTTAATCCATCTTTGTATCTCAGTTATGCCTAAGTTTCCATGAAAAATAGTGATGAAAATATGCGGATTTCCATTTGATAATTGAAATTTAAGCTATATTGTTAGATCTTATCATTAGTTATGTTAAGTTGTTATGATTGTTTGTTCCTTCATTGGGAATCTTATGAGATAAACCTTGTAAGATCACCTCTTGGACATTGTGTTTAAAAAAAAAAATCCATCTTTTGGAAGTCTTGGTAATATCTTCCTAAGGAGTGCAACCATTGGATGCCTAACACCACTTCGGTATCACCCATGTTTACCATGTAAAAGTCCTCCTTGATTTGATGTCTTCCTAAGGTAATACTTAGTTGTTAGATTCTTTGTGTGCAAGTAAATCTGTTGGTCGTGACCACTTTAAAACCTTAATTTTTTTTGTTTCTAATCTCATTCTTGTCACAAGACTTTCATCAATGAAGTTGTGAGTGGGGTCACTATCCACTAGGATAGTCACATTTTTGTCTTTTTAGAACACTATGAATTCTAAAAGGGTGGTATTTGGATGCTATCTAAAGTGTGGCTAATGAACCACTTGCATTTTCTTCATCCTCTTTTTTCCTTTTCTTATTTTAGGTTTCATATTATTCTTCACTTATCTCCTCATCCGATATTTCTTCTAAGTTGAGTGTTTTTCCTATCATTGTGCACTTATGTCCTGACTCCCATTTTTCCTTACAATCAAAACATAACCCTTTTTTTGGAGGTTTGACCTTTCTTCCCATATTGTGTGTGATTGAGAAGGTAATGATTTTTTTTGATAGTTTCTTTTATAACCCGTGGGGGTTGGTCTTGTAATCTTGGAGGTATGTTCTAGTATTGGATCTTTCCCTTTGTTGATGTGGCTTATAACCTTAGGGAATTTTGAATTACGTATTGAAGAGATGTAGGGTCAAAAGCACTTAATAAACCATAAATTGACTCTAATAGTCCTTTAATAAATAAGTAAGTTAGTATTTTCTCTGTAATTCCAAGTGCCATGACTGACACCTTTTGAAGTTTAGTTATATAGTATTCTATGAATCTTTGTTGTTTTAATTGTGTTAGTCCTTTAAAGTGTCTTTCATGATGTTTTTGGTCAAATTAGTCTATAATATTTTGCGCTAATTCATCATAGGTTGTTGTTTTTTGGTGACCTTGAGTAATCAAACCATGGTGCCACTGGTCAGTCATATGCAACCCCTTCCAAATGTAAGATGGCAACTTTGATGACATCTTCTTCTGGCATGGGGCTGAGAGATAGATATGTGTCCAATTTTTGGACCCATGAATGGGCGGTGATCTTTCCTGGCCCATCAAAGTTGGGGAGAGTCATTTTACCCACCTTTTGATGTAATTTTTTATTAGGTTGATCCCTTTCTCTTCTAGGGTTATTTATTGTTCTTGCCTCACATTACCCTTTAAATGGAATATTCCTCTTAATTTTAGGGTGAAGTATTGAGTAAGTTGCTACATACTCATCTAATTTATTGCTTTGGTGTATTAATATATTCTTACTCTCTTGGTGGTCACTCTCTATGTAAAAAAGATGGTTTGGTTACCCTAGGTGTTGACCCTAGTAGAGCTCTATTGTCATTTTCGGAATGGTTAGAAGTGATATCCCTCCCATTAGTTTGGTTGGATCTAAGAGTGTTAATTGTGTTGTTCATATTTTGAAGGTTTTGTAGGAGTAATTGGGTTGTCTTCTCATTTTTCTCCATGAAATCCCTCAACTCATTTCCCAATTGTTCACCCATTTCATTACTTTGAATAGAGTTTTTAATTTTTGTAAGTTGTCTTCTTTCCCATTCCAATTCCCTTTGATCCCTTTGGCTTAGTTGCATCCACTATCTTTTGTCTCACATGCTAGCAAGAACAATGCTCTAATACCAATTGTAATTTCCCCTATTGTGATCGTGATCCCACAATACTAGTTTACAATTTTTGGCAAACTAGACATTGAACTAATTTTTTTTAACTAAATATTCACTTTCAGGCAACTATAGCGGCTAAACCGTGATGAATTTGAAGATGATGTAAGCTAGTGATTTGTCAATTTTTTTCTATAGATTCTAAATATATTTTTTTCAAATTTTTTAGAATTAGATTGCACTTAGTTTACCATCTCCTTCAAAAACTAGTTTTTAATAGTAAACACTATTTTTAAAGAGTGGCGTTACTGGCTAACACAATTTTTTTTCTATGAAGGATAAATTATAATTTTTCTGAATTTAAATTCCTAACTACAATATCTAGTGCATGGAATTGGTTTCATAGCATTTCATTGAATTTTTTTTTCTTAATTAAGTTTCAATGTCAAACTAGTTATAATTTAGACATGATTTACTAGCTAAAACATAACTATTTTTGTATGTATCTAATTTTATTTATTTTTTGTTGGATTAAGGACATCAATATCTAGTGCATAGATATTTTTTATATATTTTTTTATAATATGCTATTTTTTCACATGTGAAGAATAGAGAGCTTGATTTTTAGTGAAAAACCTACATTCACAAGAAATTAAAAAAATATAATAATCAAATTAAATTTATTTAAAATTATACTTTTTGGGAAGTTTATAATAAAGACTATATAATTACAAAAAATAAAATTAAATGAATTCATTTGATCCCCCAAAAGGTAAATCAAAAGTTACTTTTTATCAACATTTTGATAGGTGTAAAGGAGACTCTGTTATAAGTATAGTTTAAAACTAGTAGGGTTCTATCCAAGGGGGTTTGATCTAAGGTAGTTTGATAAAACCATTTTCAATTGGAATCCTTTAAATGTAACTTTTCAAGGCTTAAATCATTTTATTTTCTAAAAATATGTGATTTCAGCAAAAATCAGGATCTCCCAGAAAGTGGAAACCAGTATTGTGGATCACTCAGACCTCCATATCTCTAAATTTTTTGCTAAAAATACACTTCCAACCAAAATAAGAGATGAAATATATTTAAGAATAATGAAATTACTAATTAAATTGTCCCATATAAGATAAATCTTGGTTTATGATTCATGAGCATCCCTGGTTGTAAAGCAATCAAGTATCAACCAAAAACAGTTCTTTTCTTATATTACATTCAATAGTAGTTTTAGTAGTTCATTCTACATTTTACCACATCATTGTTTCTTAGCTCACAGAGTAGTATATAGCATCTACATATCAACATCTATCACATATTCAAATTTCGCATCACTTGCATTTGATTACTAGAAGTTATCACTCTCAGAATTTTAGTGTGTTTACCAGTCAGAGCATTTGGAGCTGACCATGGTTTAGATTTTTAATGTGAACCTATTCCAAATCATACATAGCTTAATTGGACATCATGTTGGAATATGGTTTAAGTGGGAATGGTTTTTTCCTTCTAGTGTTATCATTGATGGAAACTAAAGTCATCGTTTTGGTCCACAGTTATGCATTTAATCATTCAACAGATAAAACAAAAAACTATGTGTTACCGACAATGTACTCATGGAATATGGTATCTAGTCTGATAGTTTCACTGGATCATCATTTTTTGTTTTGGATCCCTGAAATTGTTTGTTCATCACATGGAGCATCTTATCATTGAATCTCGTAATGTTGCTTTTGTGACCATGAGGTTTTGAAGGTCTGGTAGGACATTTTTTGTCTATTTGCTTGATAGAGCCAACTCAATGTAAATGGTGTGTAGCAAATGCATAAAGTCAAATTATTTTAATTATCTTCAAGTTCATATGTTTAATTATTGGTCCTAACTATTGTGTATCCAATTTTTTTGGATACACATCAAAATTATTTATGTTTTGGGCTGACAAGTTGCAAACATTATTAAGTTTTGTTGAGCCGACCTATGGCAACTAATTCCTAGTGAGTGGATATATTTAGATGATTGGTCACATCATTTGGATGAATGAAGAAGTGTGCATGTGTATGTTGTGAAAGTATAAGGTGTATTTGAGTGATATCATGTGCAGTTTCACTTGCGCATAAAGATTTTGTGTGCGAACTTGAGCAAAACAAAGCTGAAGTTCAATATCAGTCTTCAGGACAAAAGTTCAAAATTAGAGCTAAACCGGAACTGCAATCAAGCATTGGTAGATGTTATCTATTAAGTTCATTTTATTTTGGATCAATTCCAAACTATTGTAAGGGTAGTGAGCCCCCATCTTTTGAGCAGTGAGCTCTAGGCAGTGAACCTAAATGCAAGTGCATTCCCATTTTGTAATACTTCATTTGAGTATACTCAGAACTTATTGTGGATTGGCCATCCATCGTGGTTTTTCCCCTTACAAGGTTTCCACTTAAAAATCCTTGTGTTATGGTTGTGTAGTTTCTTTTTTTTTGTTTCTGCATAATAATTTTGATAAAATGTGTTAAGTGGAATAAAGATCAGGATAATAGAATTAATTTTTGCAGAACACTGATTCACCCCCCCTCTCAGTGTTGCTTGTTTCCAACAATTGGTATTAGAGCTAGTTCCTCTAAAGAATTCTAATAGCTTGGGGAGATCTTAGAGAGTTATGGATACAAGTAGTCTTCAATAGCAATTCATGGTGACCTTGGATGATCTTGACCAGTCAAAATCTGAGATCCAAGAATTGCAAGAAAATCTTGAAAATGCAAAAAAAATCATCTAGTCATTGAAAGACAAGATTGATGAATCAAGGGAGAAAAGAAAGGAATTATGTGGTTAGCTCAAGTAGAAAAAAGAAAAGAAAAAGTGAAGATGAACAACTCAGACAAGTCCTGAAGGAGAAAATAGAAGAATGTGAAAATTTTACTCAAGAGAATGTTGCCTTGAAGTGTGAGACAAAATCCATCATGATGAAGTTGAGTAAAGAGTTAGAGGACATAAATAGAAATGAAGAAAAGCTTGCACAATCCTTGAAAGAAAAGTTTGAACAATGAAACTGACTAGAAAATGAATTGGTGGAATCCAAGAACAATGAAGAAGAGCTTGAAAAATAGCTTGATGATCTCAAGGATGAACTTTCTACAGTAATTGAGTTCAAGGAGAAATTCAAAGCAAGCTCAGCCAAACTTGATGAGTTAATCAAGGGACAAAGAACTGATGGTGACAAATGAGGTCTTGGTTATGAAGAAGGAGAAAGCTCTAAATTTGTGCAAAGGAATTCCAAACAAGAAAAATTCAGACAAGGAGACTGGATGAATGAACCCAGAAGGAATCTGGTAAGGCAACCTAATGCTCAAAGATTTAATGGTTATTGTTACACTTGCAAAAAATTTGGTCATGTGGCTTCTCAATGTAGGAGTAGGGTGAACACAAGTACACCATCATTCTCAGGTCAGCGCTTTAATTATTAAAAGTATGGCCACAAGTCAAGTGAATGTAGAACTATGACGAATAACTCTCATAGAGATGTCAAATGTTATGCATGCAATAGATTTGGACATGTTGCTAACCAAAGTTGATCAAGACAAAGTCAGTGGAATAATTGGCATAGATAGAGAAGTGTTGTTTGGTACATTTGCAACAAATTTGGCCACACTTCTATATTTTGTTGGAACATAAGAGGTCCAATAAAATAGAATAAGCAACTGGATGTTAAATGAAAAGGAAAGATCACTACTAATGAGATCGAGAAGCAGATGCAAAAGAAATGGGTGAAGAAGAATCCCTCTACAGAAGAAAATATATTTGCACCAGAAGCCTCTTCTAGTAACACCCCTGGGAACTAGTCATAGGACTCTGCATTAGGGGGAGCTGTTAAGAAAATCCTCTAAACCCCCTACAAGTGATCGGTACTAGAATTCAAATGAGTCCAGTAGGAAATTAGATATTCTTTAGTCATTGTGGAATGAATCTAAGGTATCAATGAAGATCATTATAGATCCACGCAAGAATTTTTTTCCCCATAATATAATAAGTCTAAAAAATTACAAAATTAGGGCAAGAACATTTATTGCAAACAGTAAAGAGCTAGCTTCAATGAAAATAAAAGAACTGTTCTCACTTTCATTTGTCACACTACATTCAAGAGAAAGAAGTTTGAGGTACTCTATGGTGATCCTTTCCAAAGAAAAGAAGAGATTCAAGCTTAGAAGTGAATCTATGATCAACTTTCATTTCATCTTCAAAAGGTATTTATAGAAAAACTTGTAAATCTATGTACTCGCAATTATGTCTACCCCTCTCATAGTTGAAGTCAAGGATAGGCCATGCCCTAAGTTCAAATGGCACCCATATAAATTGGTAAACACTCAGCCCTTAGGAGCACTTTCTTCCATGTTGTATGGTGTTCTAGACATCAAAAATATTAGGGCATATGTTCATGCGAACATTGAAGATTTGGGTAGTGCACAACTATTGGAATTATATTCTAATCACATAGTGCAAGAAGATTTTTCTGTGAAACATGAATTCCAAACCCTAGTGGACAAGAAATTTGCTCAATTCATAAATTTTCCCATATTTGAGGAGGATGAGTGGGTTCGATACATTCTGAGCAGAGTGCATGATGAATTTATGTGGCTAGATACACCATTCAAAATTACCAAGGAAGCTATTTGTGTAGTTATAGGTTTAAATTCTTCTGGCAGACTTCTAGTATTGAAGTCGATAAAGAATGGTGATATCACTAAAGCGACTGGCTCACACTGGGATAGAATGGAAATGACTATAAGTCATATTTTTGAGCTTGATGTAAGATTTGCATCCATGATCATAGGGTATAATATTTACCATTCGAGCCAAAAAAATATTGTATCCGACATTGCTATTTATGCAGCATATGAGATGATCAAACAAAATGTGGATTATGATCTATGTGAAGTACTCAGAGGGAAACTCTTGGAGAATCTGAAGAAAATCAAGAAGGACAAAAAGAATATGTTCAAGTTCGGAAACTTGTTAATCTACCTGTATTTATACTTCTTAGGTGAGGTACTGGGAATTGAAAAAGTTCAATGGAGAAATGATGTTCCGGTAGCAGTACAGATTTGGGACATGCTATGTAGTCTTGGTGACTGGGAGACCCGCAACACAATCCTATGGGGTCATTTCAAAAACTTTTAAAAACAAATGCATGTCAAAGAGAGGATCCCTGAAGCTGTAGTGGAATAGTATAAAGATTCTATATACTTCATGGTAGACATTGATCAATGTCACATGGAAGCGGTTGATCCAAGAACAGTTTGGATCATGCATATGGGCTATGAAGTGGATGAAAATATACTAAGAATGTATGTAGAACATCTACTGAATTCTCCACTAGATCCTAATGAAGAAAGGTGTGGCACCTATACAAAGAAGAGCCTTCATGTACATTCAGAATTGAAGAATCTTGTGTCAATCAGAAGGGTAAGAAAGGAAACAAAAATTCTTGCAGAGAAAATGGGTCTTCGAGTCAAAAAATTGAAAGAAATCAGAAGGAAAAGAGATGAAACTGAAGTAGCAAAGGAGAAGGAAAAGGAAACAATAGTTGGTCCGAGAACATCTTCTCCTAACACCAGAAAAACTAGGAGTTCCCCTGCAACTTAGCTAAACAAGGTTGAAGCCTCCAGAAGAATAATAAAAAAAAAATTCAAGGACCTATAAAGTTGCATCTGTAGATGAAGAAGAAGATACTGACTTAGAAGAAATAGTAAGAGAATTGAAGGCTACTAGGACCCATGCGGTCAAGCTGAACAAAAGGAAGCCTTCTAAACAAACTGAAGAAGCCTAGAAGAAGCCCAAAGCTAACAAACCCAACATTTCAATGGAAGAAGTTGAAAATGCAGTAGTAGTTGATGGTAATCTCAAGCCACTCTGTAATCTATATGAGTTCTTTGATGATTCTAGTAAGAACACTCTTGAAGAAACTGTAGTTAAGCATTTGAATGTTTTCAATAAAACTCTAGTTGAAATCATGTCTAGCTTGCCCAAAATCCTATACAATGCTCTAGAGTCAAGAAGGGAGAGTGCTAGAATAGAGGAAGAAAACATGAGGAAAAGAGTTCTTGTTGACTTTTCCCCGAAAATGGGAATTGAAGAAATGGATCTACTTCTTCTAAAAGTTAAAAAGGAATTCAGAAGCAAGTCAAGAATAAATAAACTCATGATTGGTGACACTGATGCTGTTATGAGTGAGACTAAGACAATTATGGAAGATTTCTTGTCAAAAGAAAAGGTAAGTATTGAGGAAGTCAATATCGAACAGGCTCAAAGTCATGAGGAAGTGAATGTGGAAGTGAATAAGTCAGAAGAAGGAAATGAAAATGAGGAGAATATGAACGTATCTAATCCTCCAATATTTGAAGATATTTTGACTTCCCCCAATGTTGAAAACATTGAGACACCTATTGTGACTAAGGTCCAAGGTGAGGATATTGTTGAAGAGAAATAAGTATCTAGTGAAGAAAAAGAATTCGCAAAAGTGATTCCAGAAGCTCAGTCTAAGATTGATAAAGGAAAGAATCAAGAAGTCAGTCCAAAAAGGTAAAAGAATCTTTGTTGGAGTAGGAGGTTGAATTGGATTTTGAGTTTGATAAGAGTTCAATCAACTTATCCACCTTATCTCCAATCCAGATGCTAAAGGTTTCCAAAATAGCTCAAGATAAAGCCAATGAGAGAATATTGAAATCTCACATTGAAGATAGTGAGCTACTAAAACTCGATTCTGGAGTTTTTCATAAATTGATGCCTACCCATGTTATGGATCCATCAAGATCCTCCTTTGGTGAGTTGAAAATATTAATAAGCTCTGTAGATCCTCATTTCAAATCATTTGAGGTTTCAACTCAGGTTCAAGTGCAAAAGGAATTTAAGGAGGAAAGATTTGGAAGCCTAATCAAATTAATTGCCAAGGACAAGAATCTGCTAGCAACTTGCATATAGAATATCCAAGGTGTTATAACTGAAGAAGGAAATGTGTACAAATTCTGCCTAATCTTGTCAAAATTTACTGAGGTAAATGAGAAAAAGATAAAATATATTGAGCAACAATTGGCTATTATTTCCAACACCTTTGATCCTTTGACCATCAATGTGTGTCATCAAGATAGTCAGGTAATATCTTTGCTTGACCAATTAAAGACTTTGAAGTTTGAAAATGAAAGGGTTATTAGTAGAGTAAGTGAACTCAGGGGGTTGATAAGTCCAAAAATTGAGATGATGGTGAATGCTCTGAAAGAAGCAAAAAGTGATGTAATCTCTCCTGATCCGGTAAGTTTGGAAGTTGTAGAAACCTTTTCTTATCTTCTCTATGGCCATATTACCATTTTGGAGAGTCGAAGGAGTATCTGGGATTCAAACTTAGGAGGACTGAAGACTGTCTTTGCAAACATCTTCAAATTTTTGTAAGTCTCTAGATATACTTGTACAACTTTTGCAATTTTTGTTTCCCCAATTTTGTCATTGATGTCAAAGGGGGAGAGAGTGATGTGAAAAATGCATTAATATTCTTAGGGGGGCTAATATTTTTTAGTGGTGCAATATTTTGTATTTTGGCAGTATGCTTATCCGTTTCGACACTTAGTCATTTTTCACTAAGTGTTGCCATCAATGCCAAAGAGGGAGATTGTTGGCATATGGTTTAAGTGGGCATGGTTTTTGGCTTCTAGTGTTGTCATTGATGGCAACTAATGTCATTGTTTTGGTCCACAATTATGCATTCAATCATCTGGTAGATAAAATAGAAAATTGTGTTACCGACAATGTACTCATGGAATAGGGTATCTGGTTTGATAGTTTCACCAGATCATCATTTTGTGCTATGGATCACTGAAATTGTTTGTTAAGCATGTGGAGCATCTTATCATTTAATCTTGTAATGTTGCTTTTGTGGCCATGAGGTTTTGAAGGTCTAGTAGGACATTTTTTGTCTATTTGCTTGATAGAGCCGACTCAGTGTAAATGGTGTGTAGCAGATGTATAAAGTCGAATTATTTTAATTATCTTCAAGTTTAGATGTTTAATTATTGGTCCTAGCTATTGTGTAGTCGACTTGTTTGGATACACATCAAAATTATTTATGTTTTGGGATGAAAAGTTGCAAATATTATTAAGTTTTGTTGAGACGACCTGTGGCGATTAATTCCTAGTGAGCAGATATATTTATACGATTGGTCACATCATTTGGATGAATGAAAAAGTGTGTGTGTGTGTATGTTGTGAAAGTCTAAGGTGTATTTGAGTGATATCATGTGCAGTTTCACTTGCGCATAAAGATTTTGTGTGCGAACTTGAGTAGAATAGAGCAGAAGTTCAATATCAGTCTTCAAGACAAAAGTTTGACATCAGAGCTAAACCAAAACTGCAATCAAGCATTGGCTGATGTTATCTATTTAGTTCATTTTCTTTTGGATCAATTCCAAACTACTATAAGGGAAGTGAGCCCCCATCTTTTGAGCAGTGAGCTCTAGGTAGTGAGCATGAATGCAAGTGCATTCCCATTTTTTAATACTTCATTTGAGTATACTCAACTTATTGTGGATTGGCCATCCACCATGGTTTTTCCCCTTATAGGGTTTCCACGTAAAAATCCTTGTGTGGTTTCTTGTTTTCTGTTTCTGCATATTAATTTTGATTAAATGTGTTAAGTGGAATAAAGATCAAGATAAAAGAATTAATTTTTGAAGAACATTGATTCACCCCCCCTCTCAGTGTTGCTTGTTTCCAACACATCATACAAGAATCTTGGATTTTTTGGGACCTATCTTGGAGATTTACAAGTTAATTCATTTCACATGGAGCTAATTCTTCGTATCTTAAGGCCGACATTCATATTTGATGATTCATTCATTTATTAACCCTTATGGCCAATGTGGACCTATTTTGGAGCTTGAGGAGCATATTTATAAGCAATTGTTATCATTTAGGATGAGGGGATTTAGTTTAGTAGGTATAGGATAAGATTTAGATCATTATATTTTCCCATAAAACCCTTCAAGGGCAGGTAATAAGGCCTATTGGCTAGTTGTATTATTGAAGCCCTTTGAGGCAAGGTCTGTGAGCCCTTGTAATTCACCGTTGTGGCCATTGTTGTATGTAAGATTCCATATTAATGAAAATTCATGTTTGCATATCAATTTTTGTGTTGTTTCCATTGTGCTAACTCATTGTTGCACGATTCAGATTGTTCCTTTTGAAACCCTCATACTGTGACTACACCAAGTGGTATCAAAGCATTTTTTTGCTTCCTGAAGGTATTCCTTGAGGTGAATAGATCGTTGAACTAAGGCAAACTACATTTATTTTCAACCAATCATCAATTTTGAGGTAGTTGAAACCCTTGTAGCCAGATTTTTGAATTGAGGTAGCTACATTGATTTGAGGGGAGATATGCCACCAAGGAGAGTGGCACAAAATTCTAGAATTGATGTGAGAGATGCGAGTTAGGTTAGATGCCATTGAAGAAGATTGAAGGCAAGGCCTAAACCCTAGGAAAAAATATGAAAATGATAATGAATCAGAACATGTCAATCATATTTTAGAAACCCTAGATGAAGAAGAGGAAGAATCAAATCAAATAAAGCTGTTGAAAGCAATTTCAAATATTGGTAAGCGACCTAGAGTTGAAATTTAAAATTACACAAGAAATTTGAATCCTAAAGAATTGATTGATTGGATAAATGAAATGGAAGAATACTTTGAATATGAAGAAATTGAAGATCCAGAAAGATTCAAATTTGCAAAAAAAAAAGTTGGAAGGACACATTGCATTATGGTGGAAAAAATTTCAAATAGACCGAAATAGAAGAGGCAAAGAAATAATCATCAAATGGGGTAGAATGGTGACAAAATTGAAGAATCAATTCATACCAGTAGACTATAAACTTGAATTTTTGAAGCAATTGTAGAACTTGAGACAAAAACAAAGATCTATGAAGAAGTATATTGGGTGATCCCACAATATTGGTTTACAATTTTTGGCCAAACTGGACACTAAAATATTTTTTTTAACTAAATCTTCACTTTCGGGCACCTATAACGAGTAAACCATGAGGAATTTGAAGATGATGCAAACTAGAGATTTGTGACATTTTGTTTGTAGATTCTAATTTTATTTTTTTAATTTTTTTGGAATCATATTACACTTCCTTTTCCATCTCCTTCGAAAACAAGTTTTTTTAGTAAATGCCACTTTTAAGGAGTGACACTCACTATATACAACATAACTTTTTACCATGAAGGATAAAATTATTATTATTTTTTTAATTCAGATTTGTAACTACGATATCTAGTGGTTCCAATTGGCTTCATAGTGTTTTATTGAACACTTTTTCCTTAATCAAGTTTCAAAGTGAAACCAAATATAATTTAGACATAGGCGGACTGTATACAACGTAAATTTTTTTGTATGTATCAAAATTGAATTTTCTTTTTTTTTTTTTGGATCAAGGACTTCAATATCTAGTGCACTCATATTTTTAAAAAAAATTGATAATCTACTAATTTTCCACGTGTAAAACAAAGAGCTTGATTTTCGATGAAAAACTTATGTTTAATAAAACTAAAAAAACAAATACATAATAAAACCAAAATATATTAAAATTATATTCGTTGGATAGCTTGTTCCGAGGAATACCATTATCTAGTTGGGTTTATGAAGTCTCCTCCATTTTCATCCTCAACTTGAGTTTCGAAGGGGAAAATTCTAGAGTTTTTTGGTGCTAGAGGGTGAGAAGGTGGGAAAAGGGGGGTTCAGGCGAACTAGGGGGGGTCCGAGTGAACCCCCTTTCCATAAAGGTTTTTTTTTTTTTTTTTGAGAATGGTGAGACCCTGCATTTAATGGGTTTGCTTGAACCAAGGTTCTAGCGAACCCCCTTTTGGTTCACTCAAACCAAAAGTTTGTTCGATCCCCCAAAAACTACTTTTTTTGCATGGGGTCATTTTTTGCAACTTTTCCTTCCTCACTAGAATTGTAAACCACTTTTTGTGGGTTTACCCTATTGAAGAATTCTACAAGATGATAATCAGAACCGGTCATAGTGTAGCAAGCAAAGAGAAGGTTGCAAGATATATCAATGAAATAAGAACAAACATTCAAGAAGAGTTGAGCTTGGTAAAGATGACATCTATTGAGGAAGCATACTAGTTTTGTAACATGTCATTCCTTCACTGAAGTAAAATTTCCTAAGTTTTCACTTTTTGAGTAAATAAACTATGTAACTTAACTATTGCAATAAAAAGTTTCCTTTCTTTATAGAGAACAAATGAACATAAATGTCATAACAATAATCAAAATTGATTTCATTTCCAATTAATATTTCACATATTACAATATTCCAAAGATTGTGTACGAAGTACATACATAGCTCAACCAAGCTTCAAAGCAATAGATATAGATAGTCTAAGAACCTCCTTTCAAATCTTGGTCTTCTGTCACCCGTTGAGGTTGAGAAGCATTAGTCAAGTGCTTTTCCACCAACCACAGACTTATATGTGGTCCCCCACACATCTATTATGTGATAGATGGCCCTACCCTTCAATGAAGAGATTGGTGGAGTAACCTTGTAATGAAAACCATTTTGAGCTCAGTGTTGTGTCCTACATGACTAGAACTTGTAAGCCCTACAATCTAGAACTAGCATGCATAAATGGATCATAGTGAATTGAAAGTGGAGCCAAAGGCTGACACACTACTTTGTCAAAAGTGTTCTCACTTAGTATTTTGAGTGATAGTCATCCTACTCACATACACTACTCAAGCTAAATTTAACTTAAGGCCACTATAATCTATGCCTTCATATTTCCTCCAATGGGTAATATTTAACCCTAGAAACATCCTATTCTCTTTCCCAAAAACTTAAAGGTATTTATACTCATAAAGCATAAATACAAGTTACCCTCCCTTCAATGGATAATCAAATCCCAAGACTAACTCACTAGCTATCTAATATAATCAAATAACTTAGCTATGAATAACCTTTAAGCTATCTTTGTTTAATCATATCTAGTATATTTATACTTGGGTATGTGTAGGATCATGATGGGCCAAAAAGTGGCGATATGATGGGTATGTATAGGCTATGTGGCTGACGACTTTTTTTTACCCAAATTTGATGAAACGAAAAGGGTTTTTAAAGGAAATTCTCAACTTTCCACCAATATAAATTATGATTTACTTTGAATTTAATAAATAATTATTATTAATTTTCTATTTGAATTATGACTAAAGTCTTGATTGATAGGCTGATTACAAAACATCTATAGCTTTCAAATGGCATCACATTTTTTAAATATGAAACATGCATCACATTTTATGCTTTGCATACTATAGGATTTTAAAAAAATTGAATTTCATAAAGTTTTGACCAAGTTAAGGTGGTTAGACATATGAGTTTTTATATTTTTTAAAAGTTGTAATAAAAAATTCATAATTAATTATTTACTTGGAAACAAATTACAAAAAAATATGCATCACATCAAGACATGAGTCCTCTACTTATATCTCAAATCTTATAAAAAAAATATTATCATTTTATTATGGTTAGTGGTTAGACAGACACCCACTTCTTATTTTTTCCCTGAAATTTAAGTGCTATTGCATTGAAATTTCAAATTTTCACCAAATAGATTTTTTTTCTTTTAAATAAAACTAGTATTTTAGAAACTACATTTAAGTTGCTATAGATTCTATTCTTACATATTTTTTAAATAATATAGATAACTTATTCAAATTTTTATGTCAAGTTTCTTAACTCTGATTTTTCTGAATTTTTTGCCACTTAAGTGGCTATTTTTTCCATGATGATTTTTCACATACCCACTTATGACAAAAAATCTCACCTATTATGGAGTAAATACAAGAAATTTCATAGAATAGCATAAAACAACTTCTTTTTCTTTTCCAAAGCAAATGATATGATTCACTAATGCAAGTAATCTCAAGCAGTTTATATAAAACATTCAAATCTCACTTTCATAAATAAAGACAATTAAGAGAAGACTAGATCCTCATGCCTATAATATGCTTAACCAATTGACTGATTTAATGCACAACCTTCCAACAACAACTTCCTAGCTTTACTTTATCAACCCAAGGAAAATATTCACTATAGCCTCTCACTCAAGATAACACTATACTCTCACAAAATAACTCTAGCTCTCACAGATTGTAGCTCTTAGAATATTTGTAGCAGAATAGAATTGCAGATGGATATAATGCAAAATAGTGTGTCCAAATGAGAGAAATAGCATCTCTATTTATATAGGAAATTGAGATATTGTAGCCTATAGAAAAGGCATGCCAATTGATAGCTTTCTCCATGCAGGTCGACTCAATTCATTCAACTAAAAGGTGGCAGAAATTTGAGTGCAAACTCAACACAATATACTATAGATAGACCTTTTTCATTAACAACAACTAAAGACTGATTCAAATGTGCACATTCCCAAATGATGACATTCAACTTGCAAGCAAAATAGAATTCTACAGAAAATAGAGCTTTCATAATTTGGTGTCATGTTGTAACCACTATTCCTAGCTTTTTGGTGTGGTTTCTCTCTTTGAAACAGTCTTTTGCTTATAGGCAACACTCATACAAAGTTGACTTGGTCATAGTTTCATTGAGAAACAAAGGAGAGATGAGTCATCCCTCAAGAATAGCGTTTAAAAGGTTCTTTGACTTAGCACGTGATTTGTTTTTACTTCTACTATTATGTGTTCAAAATACTTTATGGATCAGAATCTAATATTTCATCGCTTTACATCTTGGATAAAAGTGTTCTAAGTTGGAAGTAGTTTATTGGTATAAAGATAGTGATGCATTTCAATAGTATTGACTATAGTTCATTTCCCCATATCAGCCTTTATTGCTACATATTACTTTGCAAATAAATCAACCTTTATCTTATATGATCATATGTATTATTCGACCTATAAAACTTGCATAACATATATACAATTTGGCCTCCACTTAATACCATGTATACATAAATATATATTTATATATGTACATATACATATATATATATATATATATATATATGTTAATAAATAGCATTAACGCTATATCCCATGTATATATATATATATATATATATATATATATATAAATATTCATCTACGCATATGTATATGCACATATACATATGATGATATATCTATATGGACATTTCCGTCTGTCAAACATATGTATGTATCAACACATGTATACATATGGATATATGTATATATCTTATATATATAGACATTCGATTGTACAATCAAGCACATACACAATCGATATCTTATTGATAAGGAACATTCGTGAAATGTATATATACATATGCACATACATGTATTTTCCATTTGATAGCACCATGTTCATAAGTGTGCATAGGTTCGTGTACCTATGTACTCTCATGCACGTGAACTCCTTCATGTGTATGACCTATCATTGACATACATATGCATATATAGACATACACTCCACGTGTGTTCCCCTCATCAATTAAAGCATAGTAATACAAAGAAGAACTCATAAGCTCCATACAAATAAACATCATCCAAGCATGCATTCAACAGTAATCAAGACCCTTACTAATGCAAACACATCATACTAAGGATGACTTACCAATTCCCAACATAATAACTTGACTCAACCATTCTACTATGAGTGTGTATAAGCTTTATTAGGTTACGTTACTAGTTACCTGACCAAGTTCTTCTCCTGAGTGATACCTCCCCTCCACCTATAGGATTGAACATGTACCTACACCCAACTAACACATTCCCACAGTAGTCAATTATTCAAGAAAATATGCTTTCACATAATATTTCTTCATAGCTAGAATATCCAATTCAATAACCACCCATTTCACAATATGAATTTCATCACATAACATTAAATGAAATAAGATCCATTCATAATTCATTGATAACAAAGTGCAAGCACATATATTCTCAAACAAAATTCTAATTACATTCACTCATGCAACAATTTACCCTAACATAGTAATAGTAATAGGTAAATACACAATTGGGGTGTAACATACTCTCCCCCTTCTGAATAATCGTCCTTGATGATTTTAATGTAGCAACATAAACTAATCAAACAAACAACATATTGTTTTCTAGCAATTTAAAATTCATTTAAAACATGTGGAAACTTTTGTTGTATCTCAACATAGTCTTCCCAAAGTGGCAGATTCTTCTGCATACGGCTCCCACTAGACTTTGCACTACAAAACTTCCCTATTACACAAGTGAAGCTTACACATTCTAAGCACCTTGATAGGCTTGAGTGTTACCACTATGAGGTCTTGTACCTATTAATAATTCCAATAAATCACATGACTATCACTTGGTATATACTTCTTTAGGTATGACACATGAAAGACGTTATGCATCCTGGCAAGAGTTGGTGGCAATGCAATCGGTAAGCTACCAAATTGGCTTCCTCAAGAATTAATGCTTAGGTTTCTAGATTGTAACTATGTAAAATATTTTTTGCATCAAAGTTTTGGATCATACTCCATGATCCATCGTTAGGATGTTGAGCCAAGAGAATAGCTAATTTGGAAAACTTCCCAAATTTGATGGAACTCTCTTAGCATCAACATAGTGTTTCTATCTATTGTTAGCTTCAACCAATATTTGCTTAACAATCCTCACTCTCTCTTCCATTTCAACTAACATCTCTACCCAAGACCCACCCTATCCTCAAGTTTATCCCAACTTATAGGAGTTTGACACTTTCAACCATATAATTCTTTGAAAGGAGCCATCTTTATTGCAGAATTATAGGAATTGTTGAAAGTAGATTACACTAAAGGAAAGTAATCTTCCCACTTGTATTGTTGATCCATGCAACACATTCTAAGTAGGTCTTCCAATACTTGATTCACCCTTTCTATTTGTCCATCCATTTTCGGATGATATGCTGAGCTAATATTCAATTGAGTCTCAAGTGTAGAAAATAAGGTTTGCCAAAACCTTCAAGTGACTTGTGCATCCCTATCTGAGGTAATCTTCTCAGGAATTCCATGTAGCCTAAAAAATTCTTGTACAAATTTCCTTGCTATGACAAGAGCTCCATTAGTTAGATTCTTGGGTATGAAATGTGCTACCTTAGTAAGGTTATCCACAACCACAAGAATGCCATATTGTTTATTCCTTGACATAGGTAATCCTTGCACAAAGTCCATACTTATGACTTGCCACTTTCTTTCCAGTATGTCATGTGGGTATAGCAAGCCTATAGGATGATGATGCTCCACTTTCACCCTTTGACATTCAAGACACCTACCCACAAATCTAGCAACATCTCCTTTCATCCCTTTCCAAAAATATAATGGCTTTACATCTGCCAACATTTTGGTCACACCAGGGTGTCTAGAGTATGGTGCTTCATGAATTTCTTTCCATACCATATTTCTTAGCTCTTTGGAGTCAGGTACATATAATCTTCCCTTATACCTAAGTATACCATTAAGTTCAAAATGAAAACCTTCGTACCTTGCATCATGTAGATTACTAGTGAGTGCTTGCTTAACTTGCATATAGTACCCATCTTTGCATTTCTACAATACCTGACCTTTAAAGTTGGTTTGAATTGTCACTATTGAAGCAATATGACATCTTCGAATCAAGGCACCATCAACTTGATTTTCTTTCCTTTTAATATAACTAATATTAAAGTCATAATTTGATATTAACTCTAGCCATCTTCCTTTTCTAGCATTCAGATTAGGTTAAGTGAATAGATATTTCAACCCATGATGATCAGTTTTCATCTGAAAGGGTTTCCGTAACAAGTAATGCCTCCACATTTCAATGTGTGAACCACAATTGCTAACTCTAAATCATGCAATGCATAATTTTTCTCATAAGGTTTTAGATTTCTTGATTCATAAGCAATTACTTGCCCTTTTTGCATTAAACCACCTCCTAAGCCATCTCTTGAAGCATCAGTGATAACAGTAAAGTCACCTTCAGGGTCTGGTATTTTCAAAATTGGTGCAGTAGTCAATTTATCTTTGAGTAGGTTAAAGGCTACTTGTCACTTCTTTGTCCACTCAAAATTCTTCCCTTTCTTTTGCAAAGAAGTAATTGAAAAGGATATCTTGGAGAAGTTTGCAACAAAATTTCTATAGTATCCTACCAAACCCATAAAACTCATTACCTTAGATACATTTTTGGGCACTGGCCATTCTAGCACTACCTTGATCTTAGCTTGATCTACTAAGATTCCATCTATTGAGACCACATGTCCAAGATAATGCAATCTTTTATGAAAGAAGGTACATTTAGAGAGTTTTCCATACAACTTATGTTCCCTAAGTCATTGCAGAACCATCTCTAAATGCCTATAATGTTCCTCCTCATTTCTTGAGTAAATCAAAATATCATCTAGGAAAACCAAGACAAACTTATCTAGATAATCCATAAATACATTGTTCATAAGGTTCATAAATGTTACAGGTACATTCATCAATCCAAAGGGTAGAACCACAAACTCATAGTGTCCATATCTGGTTCTAAATGTAGTCTTAAAGATGTCCTCATTCTTAATTCTCAATTGGTGGTATTAAGATCGCAGATCAATCTTTTAAAATACAAAAACTCCCCTCATTTGAACAAATAGATCATCAATGCGTGGTAATAGATACTTGTTCTTTACTGTAGCTTTGTTAAGCATGCAATAATATATGCACAAACGTAAAATACCATCCTTCTTTTTCAAAAAGATTATTTGTGCTCCCCAAGGTGATACACTTGGTCTTATCAACCCCTTAGACAACAACTCATCCAATTATGCCTTAAGTTCCATTAGTTCAGTTGTCATCATTCTATAAGGTACCTTGGAAATAGGTTCAAATCTTGGAACTATTTCTATAGAGAAGTCAAATATCCTTTTTAGTACCAGTAACCTAGGTAGTTCATCTAGAAATACATTTGAAAACTTTTTCAATATAGGATACCTCCCCATATCTGACATTCTTCTTTCTTCCATTTCACCATCTTCCATCTATTGGAAGTTCTATGATCCAAAGTTATCAAGATTCTCTTAAGAATTAGATCCCTTATAATCTTCAAGCTTTTCCATCTTGACTGCAATTTTTTTGCATCCGTTCTTCTTAGCCCTTAACAATTGCATTGTAGAGATTTGACAAATCTTGACCTCCCTAGGTATCCCTTGTAACATCACTTGGTTACCAAGACCATCTAAGTAGTCTATTGTTTTAGCATGGCAATATACCTTGGCTCTATGTCTCCATAACTAATTCATACCTAGGATAACATGATAGGATCCTAAAGGAACGACATATAGGTTCATCTCTATAGAGAAACAATGTAGCTCTATCCTAGCTTCGGACAAACATTGTTCCACCATTGCTCTTGTCTGGCTTGCATATTATAAAACTCGAATTTTCAATGCAATCAAATTTTCTAGATATTTTCTTAGCTACTCTAGGTGAGATAAAAAATTTAGTTACACCAATATCTATAAGTATAGAAATGGGTAAGCCAAAAAAATACCTGGAGTCTCTATTGGAGTCACTTGATACTCTACCTAGCGATCATCCACAACAACATGAATCTTTTGCTAGAACATTGCTTGCTAGGTAGGAAATGGATTACCATAAGATCGTGACCTGGAAGACCTATTGGGACATTGATTGGCATAGTGATCTCGTCCACATGTGAAACATCTAGTAGTCGATCCTTTCTTCCTTGTGGGTTCTTCACATTTACTAGCATTTCCACTAGCACTATTGGTATTCCCACCACTAGAACCATTCCTCTTGCATTCCCTTCTCGATTCTTTTCCAATATTATAGGATCCTTTTCCCTTGCTTCGACACATTTGGCACAACTTCCACCTTCTTTGGAGTTGGTTTGTCTTGAACTCCTGCAATGTTCTTACAGTTTCTATTTTCTTGGAAAATGGAGATAGCTTTGAGCTTCTACTCTTGTTTAACCACTTTTTCATAAACAAGATCCATAGTAGCTAGATTGTGAACATCTACCTCTCCTCCAATTTAACTATTAAGTACCATGATGAACTTTCTTATGTGAAAGTGTTCATCCTTCTGGTACATAGGAACATACCGTAGTAGACGAGTAAACTTCTCCTAATACTCATTAACTGTCATCTCACCGTGTCTTAGATTCTAAAAACCTGTGAGTTTATGATCAAAATAGAGTTGGGGTAACCATCTTTTATAGAAAATTTGAACAAATTCATTCCATGTCAGTTTCAGTGAGCTAAGATCTAATTCCATCTTTTTCTTCATCCACAAGTTAGAGCCTTCTCCTACTAACTAGTATGCTCCCCTCGTGACCTAAGAATAATTTTGAATTTCAAATAACGACTCAAAAATGTGTTACTTTATTTTTTTCTTTAATGGCTCTATGGATGGTGAAAGAATTCCTCGAGAATTAGAATTTCCCTATGTATACATTTTCACTTGAAAATAATAAGTTATTTTGAACTTTGATAGAAATTACACCAATATAAAATAGATCTAACCCTAAACTAATCCTATATACACATATTTACAACACATAATGCTAATTATTACAAACAATCCATATGAACTGAATTACCTTGCATTTAATTATATAATTTTTTATTCCAATAAGGTAAAGCATTACTCTTTTTTTAACCTTGCACCATCCACAATTTACACTAAATCAAGCCTTTGATTTACCTGATTAGTGTAATTATTTAGCATTTTCGAGATTTTTAATCGTTAAAAGAGCTTTCAAGAAATTTCTTATAGTTTAGGAAGGTTTTCACAATCCTAACTATCTGATTCCCGAGAAAACAAATAATTAATAATTAATAACAATCACACCTTTATCGTAATTTTTTATTGCATGCCTTTTATTTTCTAGTTAATATTGTTGTTGTGGGAAAATTATTCGTTACCAACTATCCATCCAGATTAGGCTTTAGCAAAGGAATTTTATGTACGATTCAATATCGCTTTTAATCCCCAATTTTTAACAACTTGGCTATTTGATTTAAATTTCAAGTCTGAGCTTAGGTACTTCTTTCTTCACCACCTACAGGAAATTAGGCTATGTAAGAAACACTTTGTTGAGCCTATACTTCACTACTGGAGACCTTACTTTACTGAATGTGGAATGCATTAAGGTTAAATCCCCAATCTCTTAAGACCTAAATTCCTAAAAAACATAATTCTCAACTTTAATTGTTTCAAACACCCCCATAAGTGAATTTATCACGACACTAGGATTTTTCAACCTTGTTGATTCAGTATGACGCAAGCTATGCCATGCTAATGATGGTTCTCCATGCCTTTTCAAATGCAATGGGTATGTTGTGGGACTACTCAACAAGACAATTTTAGGTAAAAGGGTTTTGATCAAAATTGTTTTAGCTAAAAGTGTTTCACCTAAAACTTTACATATAAATTGAAGCTCATTTCAATCATTTAATTGAAAAAGATCTATTTGATGGTTTCAGGCGAAAGGGTTTCATCAAAAACTACATAGGCCATTCGATTTCAAATGAAACTATTTCACTCAAAACAATTTAGGGTGAAACAATTTTATTTGAAACTATTTTTTTGGTCAAAAGTGTGACCCAAATATATACTTTTAACCTTCTCTCTTTGAGAACTAGATCACAATAACAAATGGATTATGAAAGGATAGGAAACTCTAATACCATATTGGAAAATATAAGTTGATTGATATAAATACCGATACCAAACTTCACAAATTTATTTATAACATTGGGATCACATATTGTATAAAACCATACACTAATTTGAAATATTATTTTCAATGGTAAAGAAAAGCACTAAGAGAATAAAATTCAAACATTTTGATTTTACCTCCTTGTTTAATTTCTTGTATATAGAAATTTTCCTCTATATCTCTCCTTCTTTATTACCATATAAGTAAGAGAATCATCAGACATCCCTATAACACTGATATATTTTTCCAACTCATGTAAATTAAAAATTATAACCCAAGTGTGGTACAATTTATTTTTAACAACTAATATCCTAGGCAATATTTTGGAAAGACTATGTTTGAAATTATTTTTGGGGGACTATGCTTATGTATTTTTCACATTATCAAAATGTAGCAATTTGGTGTGTGCAAGAAGTTGAGTCCACTTTTTGGCCATTTAGTGGAAGTGTTTTCCCTAATTTTTAGAATTTGACACATTTGACCTTAAAATTTGAAGCACTTAGAGATGGAATCTTGAAAAATTCACTAATCATAAAATGTAGTACTCAGTCTAGTTTCCAAATATGTAATTTATTTCAATACCTAGATGATACAAATTGATTTTCAATGGGAATTTCTAAAACCACTATTTAAAAGTCACTTTTTACCATACCATGCACTTGTACATCATCCATATTTTTCTAAATCCTTTGGAAAAATATTTGTAACTCATAAGCACACTTTCCATATTTTTTTGTAATTTTTATTGAATAATTTTTTTTGTTAATTTTTATTGGCCATATTTGTGTTTTGAAAAATCATCATGTATGCCATGCATAAGATGACCTAAACTTATCACTTTTGATTTTTAAATTGAAAAGAATTGTCTAAAGTATGCTTTTTGCAATTTATTTTTAAGAATTATGTTAATAAAAAGTTATTAAAATACTAAAACCATGATAATCCTTTTCAAGTTTATGGACCCGCTTCATCATAAATTAATTGAAAAATAGAAAATTAATCCAATTGTAATTTTTTTAACATATTTAGAATCTACACTATCTCATCTATAATGGGTTTTAATTTAAAAATTGTACAAAATGTCTTCAAACATATACCCATAGTCCCTATTTTCTTGTGACATTATCAAGACCTTCAATTTAAAGTCAAACTGTGTCCAAAGCTTAGGTTCAAGTCCTCAAGCCTTTCCTGAATTGAAAATCAAAACAAAACCCGACCAAAAATTAAAATTTTAAAAAAGGGATCCCAAGTTTCATTAAAAAAATATTCTTTATGTTTTTTAGAAATAGGATCCCATTTTTTAAAAAAATAGGATCTCATTTTAGGGTATGTGTAGGATCATGATGGGCCAAAAGTGGTGATATGATGGGTATGTGTAGGGTATGTGGTGACAACTTTTTTTCACCCAAAATTGATGAAACGGTGTTGGTTTTAAGAGAATCCTCAACTTTCCACCAATATAAATTATGCTTTACTTTGAATTTAATAAATAATTATTATTTATTTTCTATTTGAATTACAACTAAAGTCCTGATTGATAGGTTGATTGAAAAACATCTATAACTTTCAACAATATCACATTTTTGAATATGAAACATCGTCACATTCTATGCTTCACATACTATAGGATTAAAAAAAAAAGAATTTCATGAAGTTTTGACCAAGTTAAGTAGGTGGACATACGAGTTTTATATTTTTTAAAATTTGTAATAAAAAATCATAATTAATTATTTACTTGGAAAAAATTACAAAAATATGCATCACATCGGGGACATGGAGTCCTCTACATATATCTAAAATCTTATAAAAAATATTATCCTTTTATTTGGTTAGGGTGGTTAGACAAACACCTACTTCTTATTTTTCCTTGAAATTTAAGTTACTACATTGAAATTTCAAATTTTCACTAAATAGAATTTAAAAATAAAAATAAACCTACTAGTTTAGAAACTACATTCAATTTTCTACAAATTCTATTCTTACATATTTTTGAAATAATATAGATAACTTATTCAAATTTTTACATCAAGTTGTCTAACTCTGATTTTTTTGATTTTTTTGCCACTTAAGGGCTTGTTTTTTCCATGATGATCTTGCACATACCCTTTAGAATGGGATCTTGTTTTAGAATAGGATTCTATTTTTTTAAAAAGCGGGACCTTGTTTTAGAACGAGATCCTGTTTTATTGAAGCCGATTTTGGGTTTTTTGCTAAAGCAAAAACTTCCATGTTCCATGGACTCATCTTCTTGCATTTACCCAACTAATAGTTTTGATTTTACCAAATGACATTACAATATCTATTTGTAGAGGTCTCTTAATGTCATTGAATTTTAATGAAGTAAAGAGAAAATAAGTAGTTCAATTACACTCCTAAATTAATTAGGTAAATGTGTTGAAATGAAATCAATGCATTAAATCCATCAACTTATATGATGGGAGAGGGCCACAAATAATTATTTATCTTGAACTAATATAAGATTTGTAATTTATTTTGATGGAATCATCATAAAATTGACACATCCATCAATATAAAATTAATAGAAGTAATTATAGATCAATAACTAATATGGACCATCCAACTTGCCCCAAATACCCAAGGTATGGGCTGCCAGGCTATTGGGATGATTCACGAGGACACCCCTGCCGCATTAAGAAAAAAAAAAAAAAAAAAACACTAATATGGAAGATAATACATATCCTATGGAAATATTACATATTTTAAGAGAGCTTGAATTAAACAAAAAACATTAACAATATAATTTTTTTTATCAACCATTCCTCTATTTCTTTATTAAACCCATAATTACATTTCTAGTTGAATAACCAATTCATCAAAAACTTAGATAAAGGTAACATAATTATGAGACAAAAGTTTGAGAGTTTTAATTTTTAAACATATGTACTCTACACATGAGAGTTGAACTTGAAACTTGCCAAGTTAACCTCATTTATTGAAACATGTGATCCCATTTACACAATTTTATGAATGTCATAAGCCAGTACTATTTTAACTTAGTTTCAAAAAAGAATCCAAAAGAATTTGGGGATCATAATTTACTTATACCAAATTTACCAGTTTGTTATGTTGGGTTGTTTTTGCTCCGTTGTTAGCTTTTAATGGGATCAACCTAGCCCTTCCCTACTTTTCTAATAAAAAACATCACTCTGAGTAAGCGAGTAGATAGTAGTTTTGCTTATCTTGCGAAACTAGGCACTTAGAAAAGTATGTGGTATATAATAAAGTTAAGTGAGTACATTAAAAAATAAATCGAAGATAAGAAACATATGAAAAATATCATCACTAAATAGCCATTTAATCATGCACCTAATATATAGAACAACTCATATACAAAGACAACTAGATTCAAACCCAAATCAATGTTACACCACATCAACTGGCATGTTATTTGTAACTAAAAGAAAGAAATGACATGAAATGAGAAGAAACAAACTAAACACCACAAGCAACTCGATGCAAAGCTAGCCTAAGTAGGATTATGAAAGGCTTGAAACAACATATAAAGACTTGTTTATTTCAAAATAATTGACAATGTTACAATGATGGTGATAGAGATTCTCGTAATTGAAAAAGGTCTTAAATATGAGATATCTTTTGGGATCACATGTCTTATTGAGGTTAATTTTAAAATTGTGAGACAAAGGTGATTCAATACTTGATTTACCCACATAGATGTTTTGTGTTCTATCATATGGCTTATGAAATGACATTTTTCTATGATTTTCTTCAATTTTGTGATAGTTTATATCTTTTAACATAATATTTTAAAGAAGTATTTGCTCCCTAATTTGAATAATATATTAGTCTACATCCCAAAAAATCAAGGAAACAATCTATATAATAGTTAGAGATATTCAGACTATTGTTCAAGAAATAAAATGAATAAAACATATATTTGGGTTTCATCAAGGAGTAAAAAAGGATTATTGGATTGTATATGTTTGAAAATGTTCCCAATTGACATTATGAAGTTAACTCTGCTTAAAGAGTTGCACACTAGAAATTATTTTGAATTAATGGTATTGCTTGATAACATGGGTAGATTATCTTCATTTCAAATATTATATTTAAGTAGCCTACACAATGTGTTGAAATTGAAGAGAGCTTATATTTTCAAAACCAAATTTAGTTTGAACATGCTTTGATAAAGTGATAGTGGTAATCTACAAACTACAAAGAACATAAGTCAACCCAAAACATGAAATTAAAAAGAGAGAAACATCAAACACAAGAACTAAATAATTAATATTTTTCTCTTGGAAACTCATAGAATAGTGAATTCCATGGCTCCTCTAAAATAAAATTTTATTAAGGAAAATGCATTATATGAATTATGTTGACAAGTGTATCGAGATCAAGTTGTGACAATAAGATAAGAGGGGTTAAATGCTTGGAAAAAGTAGAGTAACTCTTAATTTTTGAACGAAACACCCTTGGAAAGTTGTTAGAGAAGTATGTATGGTGGCTTATAGATCCACAAACCCAAAAATATTAATCATGAAAGGTGTTTCATTGAATTTATAGATATGCAAACAAGTGAATAGACCAACTTAAAAATTTTAGTAGAAACCGACTTGGTAGTGTGTGTTCATTTCCATATGATTGGATAGGCAACCAGTTGGCCACATTGGGACAAGTGATTCACTGCAATACATCATCAAAAATAATCTACAATGTAGGTAAAGCATTTGTATCTATGGAAAATTTAGATTGTTAGCTTATTAAACAATAAACACCAAAATCCAATGAAGTAACAAAGCACAAAGGAAATAAACATGAAAATAAAAGGAACAATGTTACCATAAATCTTCATTTTCCATGATTCACCTTTATTACACCTTCTAGTTTGCAGCAAATCGAATGAGGCCCTCAGATTTCAAATGAGCACCTAAACTAATGCCAAAGCCCTATGCAAATGTTGAAGGATTTGTATATAAAAAAAATGACTTCACAATAGACTAAAAATGACAATGACTACAAATGACAATAATAAAAATCTAAGTTGACAAAATGAGCCTGAGATCCGAAATAAGAACAAAATTGCCATTTTATAGAAACTACAATTTTGTATGTGTGGCCAGGATGAGAAGATGACAAATACCCTAGAATCAATGGCCAAGATTCTGTAAAATAATCCCTAATTAGGGTTAGGGAGAAATCCTTAAATGAGAGGCCAAGATGCAATTTGAGAAAATCACATCAATGGTGGAGAATAAATGAGGTAATTAATTAGAAGAAATAAAAGATATTCGAAAATCAAGAAGATAAGGATTGCCTGATTGGATTGAAGATCATATTTGGAAAAATCAAGAATTAAATAAAATTACTTGATTTTTGGAAGAATAATATCTTTTTGAATTTAATTAATTCAAAATGATGATTTTGTGTGACAAGTAAATAATCTTTTTCAGATTATTTACTAAAAAGAGTGGGAGTTAAATATTTTCATTTATTTAAAATGAGAGAAAAGTGAAATTAGTAATTAAATAATTAAAGATAATTATTTAATTTAGGAGATATGACTAAATAATTAAATAAATTAATAAATTTATTTAATTGTGACAATTAGTGACATATTAAATAAATAAATAAAACTTATTTATTTAATAATCAAGAAGAAATATATGATAGAGGGTAATTAAATAAATTAAGAAATTTATTTAATTAAGGGAAGACTTAGACAATTAATGACATATTTAATAAATAAATAAAATTTATTTATTTAATAATCATGAAGAATAAAAGGACATGAATTAATTAATTAATTATGAATTATTTAATTAATAGTCGAATGTGAACCAATGACATAATTAAATGTATTAATTATGCTAGGACGAAAGTGGTAAAAATGAAGCTTGCAGGCCTAGGCCATTTTTAGGTGTCTACATTTTGCCCCTCTTTGTCATAATGTAGCTTGTCGCATTGTGACAAAGAAAATAAGTCAAAAATATGCCCCAGTGCAAAATAAGATGAGGAAGAATGACGAGGAGGGTTGCGGTATGCCCCCTCGAGAGGACAGACAGGTTCCAAGAACATGGGTGTGCTCTCGAAATTGATTAGAAGACTAGAATATGAAGAGATGAAGAAATTTTAGTGCAAAAGACATGAATGGAATGCTTATATGAGATGGGTGAGAGAAGATGAAAAGACTAAAGAAGATGCATGTTAGTTCCTAGACCAAATCCTTCAAACCTTACCATAGGACTTTTAATATTTATTGCTCTTAATCATCATTGGGCAGATTGTTGTGATGGCCAAGAAACACCATGATATGACATAGATCAAGGTGTGCAAGGTCGTACCATCACGTAAGACAAGCAGTCATAGACAAGGAAGATCATGACTCATACCAAGAGCATTATTACCCCAGTCTTTGTCATAATCAACCACAAGCAGAAAAAAGACAAAAAAGAAAAGTCATGAAACGTCGTTGCTCCTCTAAATCCTATTACCAGGACATCTTTGAGGAACTAGCAAAATGACTGTCAGAAAGAAATAAGATAAAGCCATTATCATGATACGTCGCTGCTTTTCTAAATCCTTTTGTCAGGATCTCACTGAGAAACTAGCAACATGAGTTTCAAAAGACAAGACAAATGTCATGATACATCGCTGCTTCTCTAAATCCCAGTGTTAGGATCTCGCTGAAAAACTAGTAACATGAGTGTCAAAAGACAAGACAAATGCCATGATACATTGCTGCTTCTCTAAATCCCGGTGTCAGGATCTCGCTGAAAAACTAGTAACATGAGTGTCAAAAGACAAGACAAATGTCATGATACATCGCTGCTTCTCTAAATCCCGATGTCAGGATCTAGCTGAAAAACTAGTAACATGATAAAAAGCCAAAAATGAATGCCAAGTATTTGCCAAGTGTGTCTGGATGTCAAGTTTTAATGATGTCGAGATGATGAATGTCGAAGGTTGCCATATTCAAGAAGGACACATCCTAAATAATGTCGATGTCTAGGAAGGACACATCCTAAAACACCAATGTCAGAGTTTTGTTCTTCAGAAGGACACATCTGAAAGAACAGCGATGCCAAGAGGAATGGTCCTTAAGTGTCATAAAGGATCCCTCGAAAATGTCAAATGATAGGGAAAATGCCTAGGAAGGACACATCCTAAGGCATAAATGACTGAGGTTATTCTTCAGAAGGACTCATCTGAAAGGTAACCAAGAGTTGATAGTTTGACTGGTTGTGATAATTTGACTTGTTTTGACTAAGTTCGACTTGTTTTGACTGAGTTTGACTTGTGTTGATCATATGACGATAATATACCACGGTGACACAATTGTCATGTTGAATGAATAATTGCCATACTTTGTTTTAGGAGTTTTCCTGTTTGGAGAAATGATCTGTCATGACTAGCAGATTTTTGATGTGTGTGCCAGTGTAGTGTCATGAACCCTAATGGACTGACCTAGTGCGGCCTCAAGGGCTCATCGACAGATGGCCTTGCCTATGTCATGTACTTAGAGACCTCGTAGTTCGACAATGACATGGACTGACTAACATGACTGACTTTGACTCCATTTTTAGGATTTTGACATTGATTTTAATGTTTTTGTGTTTTTCTTCAGGACGTTTTATGATTTTTAGGTCTTTTTTTAGGACATTTTATCATTTTTTTTTCTTTTTTTAGGACTTTTTGTGATGTTTTTGTCTTTTTGTCGTTTTATGATTTTTTTGGATTTTGACATTTACGAGGATCGTGACAAATGCATATGATTGATGCCTACACCTGAGAATCCAAGGACAAATATGATTGTGCCCCTAGTCAAGCTGAATACCAATTGAAAGGTGATGACAACGTTGTTTGACATGGGAAAGACGCATCCCGAAACAACGTGACGACGATGACGATAATGTGATGAAAGTATCAAGGTCTACAGCTGGGCCAAGAACGTAGTCAAGTAAAATTTTGGATAATGTGCTTGTATGAATTAGACTCGTTGCATTTGGAATGACTTGGTTAGGACTAGATGGGATGATGACTATTCTTAGACCGTTTGACAAGGGGAAGCCAAGATAGGTGACAAGCATGAAAGGATAAGAGGTGGGCTTGGTGAAGGATGAGAGACATGGGACTAATGATTTTCAAGGACTATGTCGTATAAGGACAATAAGACTATGACGGTCAATGACATGATGTTTCGTGAATCGTGTATGACCGAAGGATAGACATGTCAAGAGTTTTCCCAAAGCATGATTTATGTGTGCCAGTTTTATGTCAAGACTGAGGTAAGTGGGAAAAATGTGTGAAAATGATAGGGCTTAGATGGACGTCAATGTCATGAGGAAGGCATGGAAAAATGAGACGACTTGCCCCCAAGTATAAAATTCCACATAGACGATTTATTTTACACATGACGCCTATTTGCCAGGTTTTCATCATGGTACTTATCCATGGTGCCTGTTTGCCAGGTTTTCACCATTGGATGAAATTTTTCTCTTTACTATTTTCTTGAATTTTTTATTTTTTTGATGTCACCAAGACGCCTGTTTGCCAGATTTTCATCAGGGTGATGATTTTTATCATTTTTCAATTTTTTATTTTTATTTTTATTTTGTAGATAGCTTGGATGCTTTAGATGACCACTGACTATTCTGAATCTATTGACGGTGCCGATGTAGAGAATGGTGGCATGATATGCCAATAATGTCCTGTTTGAAGTAGTTGTCTTGTCAGGATTGTAGCGCTTGTATACAACTGATCAATGTCATTGCGGTCCTTTCTGATACTAGAGTTGGCCTTATCAGAATATGCACATCGCAATAGAGTGCCATGAGAGTCCTTGTGGTAAAGAGTTGCTTCCAAGATGTGACGGATGTGTGACGTGGGATTTTTGGACTTTAAACGAGATGTAGGGTTATGACAAATGATGGTAGATGTGGAAAGATTGTTTGCACATTTGGATGAATAACTTTTTATTTTCCAAACTTGGGATGGTGGATGATGGATTTTGGAGGGATGGTGTTTGGAACCAACACTTTTATATGCCTTGATTGATGACCATTTTGAAGGAGGTGGACATGTGTTATATGTGGGAGTCCTCTTGTCTTGTGGCTCCACATTGTGATTGACTTTTGTATTTGTCTTGGTGTCTTTGTTTCATCTATCTTTCTTTGGGATCCATTTTAATTTCATTTGTCCACTTGTCCTTTTGTTTGATTCAATGGCCTTTGACATTTGATTTTGATCTTTTGACTTGTAAGACTTTTGTTTTTGTTGGTCCCAAAGGGGAGGTTGATTCATGATAGAATGATGGTTTATGGTGTGGGTGGACGGGGTGTTGGTAGCAATCTTATGACAAGGATTTCTCATGGATTCCATTTTGACGATTGTATCTGACAAGGTTGCCCCCAGTATTGAGGAGGTACCACTAACATCGTTTGATTTTCTATCTGAGGAATAACCAAGACCTTGATGTCTATAATTTTCCTGAAGTTGTATTGGTTCTAGAATTCCTTGATCGTGTATTCCTAGTCCTTTGCCTTGATATTGCATGCTTTGACAAATTCTATTTGCGATGGGGTATTTATTTTTTTGAAAGAAAGATGCTAACCCATCATGATGTCTATGGACACTGTCACTTGTAATATTTTCATCTGCAAGAAATCCTACTCTGACAAAGATAGATGACCCTAGTTGATAAAGTGTCTTAGCTTCATTGTCATGCTGGACATATTCCTGACTGATATCTTTGGTCTGATCATGTGACATGTCAAGTTCAGTAGATTCTGTTGGTGCTTCCAAGGCAATGTCGAAGCCTTCATTATGTTTAGTTTCATAGAGTCCAATGATTTTAGCTATAACTTGATCATATGCAAGCCTGTCCCTAGTGGAAGATTCTTGTTCTAGAGGAATATCATCTATGTGTCCCATGAAGGCAAGTGTCTCATCGTGGGGAGTGGATGTTGATGAATCATGGATAGGACTAGGTGGAGGTGAATTTGAAATATCTTTCTCATGGATGGGTATATGATTAGATTTCTCATGGATAGGATCTTCATCATTATGGATATCATCTTGATCATAAAAATGATATAGATTATGGATAGGTTGGACGAAAATGATATGACATTGATTAGGAATAGGGATTGATGTTTCCACATGCTTGGGAGTAGACTCTTGACATAACTCTTGGGTTGCTTGAATGGAAGTGGAAGGGGATTTCTCATGGAAAGACTTGACATGTTCTTGATGGTCAACATAGGAGCATGAAAGAGGGTGACTTGGACTTATGAAGGGAGACTCTTGAAGTGGCTCAAGGGGTTGTGGATGACATGGTTGACTTGAAGGACTTGGCATGATGTTTGAGGACTCTTTTGTATGTTCAAGTATATGTGTTGAATGACATGGAGACAATTGATTCCTTGCTTGTAGCCGTTGGGTCACATCCTTTATAGGTGGATGGGTGGATTTAGATAATGCCATCAATTTATTTTTTAAATATCTAAATGTAGGGCATTGATTTGATGGAGGATTAGATGATGGTGGGGGTAATGAAGATTTTGATTGGTTAGAAGGTAAAGAGGCCAATGAATTAGGAATTAGACATGGTGGCTTATAGATACGCATTTGGTTGGATGGTGGTAAGGGTGCATGAACCAGATTGGTGTTCCCCTTGTCAAAGGTGGCATTAAGACGTAAAGGCTCTTGATTTTGTTGCCAAGGTGGACTTGGGATCCTATGTTCTTGTTGTGATATGGGTGGACATGTTGTTGTGGCTTGTGAGGGGCTGACTTGAAAAGGATGAATGACCAAAGGACTAGGATAGGACGTGGGAACTTGGACTGGACTAGTATATGAAGGACTAGGATAGGACATGGGGACTTGGAATGGAGTAGCATGTGAGGTACAAGGATATGACATGGAGTCTTGGACTGGATTAATTATTGAATGGCAAAGATATGACATGGAGACTTGGACCGGATCAGTATGGTATGATGTGGGGACTTGACATGAGTTGGTAGATGGTTGATAAGGGATGCAGACTTGGACAAGATTAATAGGTGAAGGACTAGGATATGATGTGGAGACATGGAATGGACTAGCGGACAATTGACTTCCCTTGTCAAAGTTAGGATAAGGGTGATAATTGGATGTGTGTTGTGAATTAATGTCAGGATTTGTGTTAAGTGAATTTTGGTAGTGAGGGTAGATGGACGGAGGACTAGGACTCATGGATTGTTGGTACAAAGGACATTGATTGTCAGTTTGGAGGAATTGTCTCCTAATGTCTAAGGCTTGTTGGTATTGACCTCTACAGAGTAATTGGTATTCAAATTTACTAGCAAGCCTATCAATATGTTGGTGAAGGGAAGACAAGGTGGTGGATGTCATGATGTTAAATGCAAAGTGATAATGACGTTTGTCCAAGGGAAATGACTAATGCAAGGTGATAAAATTGTCAAGAAAGGATGTCAAATGCCAAGATGACAATGAAGATGTTGACTAAGGAAAATGACTAATGCCAAGTCTAGATGCCAAATGAGGACTATGATGGACAATGCCAAGTCTAAGTTCAAAATGGGGACTGGGATGACTAATGTTTTGGATTTTTGTAAATAGGATATGCAATGTGAAGACTTCAAATGCAATGTAAGATAAGGGTATCTAAGCACGTCTAAGCTCGAACTTTGGTTTTGATTTTGGTTAGTAGAGGACTTTGTTGAAAATGACAAGGTGACAAGGTCAAAATGACTAGTGAATTTTCCTAACTAGACTTTTGAGTTGGAAAATCCACAAAAGAGGACAATGACTGAAAAGGGGTTTGATAACTTAGTCCAAAAGAGCCTAATTTCGAAAACAATGGTGTTGCAAGTTGTGCCAAGGTTTACCTAATCCTAAAGATGCAAAAATGTGAACCTAGGGACAACCTAATGTCAAATGTATGCAACTAAAATAATGAAGGATGCAACCTATAGTAATGAATGCAAACTAGTGGTCAAGACTTTGAGCAATTTCAAGTTTGGTTTCTGACAGAATCTTTGAGGAAATAGTGTTTGACAAATTATTGGCAAGATGAAGACTTCGGATTTGACCTTAGATGAAGTTTTAAACAGATACAGGAAAATGTGTCATTTGAGATGTCAGTTGCGTCGTGTTTTTGCGAATGCGGCTCAAGTTTAGCAGATGCGACTCGGAAGCAGACAAGTGCAACTCGGTTTATCAGATGCAACTTGATGACAGTCAGTTGCGTTTCAGTTTTGCACATGTGGCTTTGAAGTTTTCAGATGCGTCACGATGCCTGCAGATGCGGCATTTTAAATATCAATTGCATTTTAACAGAGCAATTGCAGTTCATAAAATCAATTGCAGTTCGACAGATGTGACACAATTTTGTTTCAAGTTGGTTTTCTTGTCGATTTGATTGCAAGTTTGATATGTTTGGTGTTGAATGTTTTGTTTGGAGCTGTAATGAAACCAGAAAGCACTTGAAAAACATAGTGTTTTGAAAAGTAACCAAACACACATCAGATAAGCACAATCCTAGGTTAGGCCATGACAGTATTCGCTAGATTCCACGCGGGTTTCCCCAACTGCATATCTGTAGCGTGTGAATTCAGAAGCTTGGCTGCACGGGCTCCCCCTTATAGTGCACTCTCTTCTCAGGCCAACCAAGCTTCCAACCCCCATGAAACTCCCATGGCGAGCTGATCACCTCTACTACAAACTGCGAAAGTGTGGATGCCTTCACACCGACTGGTGCTGTGCTAGCAAATAGAAGGATTTTGGCTTTCTATACAAGAGTTTTTAGTTAGGGACCCCCGTTCGAGTGGCCATACATGGGGCAAGAGATTAATCACCATTAAGGTGGCACTCTAGCCTGAAGAGGTTAAGCTCAACAGGGTTTACGGGAGTACAACTCCGTCCGTATGACACATCCGCACAAGCAACCTTAGGTTTTCCCTTAAGGTTTACATTTATATACCGGTCGGGGGCAGCTTGGCTTTAGCTCCGTTTCCGGTTTGAGTCACGTTGGGGTGATGAAATCCCCAGGCAGGCCCAATTTCTAGAGTTGGTAACCGTTTCTCTTACACCCAAGATCACCCAAAAGCGCGAGGGGAGAGGATACTCTGATATACCAAGTCAGGGTAATAACAAATAAAGATGGGTCTGGTTTTCTGATCACGAGGTTTTCACCAAGTGAGAGCAGACTCACCTACCATCTTGCAAACACAATCAAGTAAAGAAGACATGAATGTTCTTTTTATGTGCACCAAAGTTAAATGTTTGCTAATCTATGAAAAACAAGCACAATGTTTGCTTTATTCCATCTTTGACATTCGAATCTGCATACAAAAGATTAGTAGTTTCTTTATTAAATGATCTTCGACACCCAGATAGTAACTGCCACAAGCTGCAAATGGAGATTAGTAACACAAAACCCTAAGCTAGCTAACATGCAAAAATGAAAAAAATAGGAAATCAGAGGACCAGAAAAAAAAATCAGAAAGAAACCAACAACTAGAAAACCCTAAAATCCGAAAATCAGAATGCCAAAAAATGAAAGAAAATCTTTACCAGTCAAATGCGGCTCGACAGAGCATATGCGTCATTCAGGACTTCGAATGCGGCATGACAGATCAAATGCGTCGTTCAGGACTTCGAATGCGGCTTGTCAGAGTGATTGAGACTTTTGGGTTTTCGAATGCATCACGACGCATCAAATGCGTCACGATTTTTTTAACAGGTGGTTGCGTCTCTCCGTACCTATACCTTCAAAATGGCAGAAAACACAAAACATACGGAAATAACCAGAAAAACGGAGTCGGGTTCACCAAATGTATCTATGGAAAATTTAGATTGTTAGCTTATTAAACAATAAACACCAAAATCCAATGAAGTAACAAAGCACAAAGGAAATAAACATGAAAATAAAAGGAACAATGTTACCATAAATCTTCATCTTCCATGATTCACCTTTATTACACCTTCTAGTTTGCAGCAAATCGAATGAGGCCCTCAGATTTCAAATGAGCACCTAAACTAATGCCAAAGCCCTATGCAAATGTTGAAGGATTTGTATTTAAAAAAATGACTTCACACTAGACTGAAAATGACAATGACTGCAAATGACAATAATAAAAATCTAAGGTGACAAAATGAGCCTGAGATCCGAAATAAGAACAAAATTGCCATTTTATAGAAACTACAATTTTGTATGTGTGGCCAGGATGAGAAGATGACAAATACCCTAGAATCAATGGCCAAGATTCTATAAAATAATCCCTAATTAGGGTTAGGGAGAAATCCTTAAATGAGAGGCCAAGATGCAATTTGAGAAAATCGCATCAACGGTGGAGAATAAATGAGGTAATTAATTAGAAGAAATAAAAGATATTCGAAAATCAAGAAGATAAGGATTGCCTGATTGGATTGAAGATCATATTTGGAAAAATCAAGAATTAAATAAAATTACTTGATTTTTGGAAGAATAATATCTTTTTGAATTTAATTAATTCAAAATGATGATTTTGTGTGACAAGTAAATAATCTTTTTCAGATTATTTACTAAAAAGAGTGGGAGTTAAATGAAATGAAATCATTTTAAATATTTTCATTTATTTAAAATGAGAGAAAAGTGAAATTAGTAATTAAATAATTAAAGATAATTATTTAATTTAGGAGATAAGACTTAATAATTAAATAAATTAATAAATTTATTTAATTGTGACAATTAGTGACATATTAAATAAATAAATAAAACTTATTTATTTAATAATCAAGAAGAAATATATGACAGAGGGTAATTAAATAAATTAAGAAATTTATTTAATTAAGGGAAGACTTAGACAATTAATGACGTATTTAATAAATAAATAAAATTTATTTATTTAATAATCATGAAGAATAAAAGGACATGAATTAATTAAATAATTATGAATTATTTAATTAATAGTCGAATGTGAACCAAGGACATAATTAAATGTATTAATTATGCTAGGACGAAAGTGGTAAAAATGAAGCTTGCAGGCCTAAGTCATTTTTAGGTGTCTACAGCATTAGTCATCAAATAATTTGGAGTTATCATGTATTCCCCCAAGAATTTGATCCCACGATTAGAGCCAACAATTATCACAACTATTTAAATTTGGGATAATACCACCAATTGTACTCCCATTAGGAAATTAGAGGTAAATCAAGGAGATGGATGATTAAAATTTTTCCAAAGAGGATGCTAATTCTATAGCCTAATGGACAAGGCTTGGTGGACCCATTCAAAGAACAATTTTTAGACAAATACACATAGGAAATTGTGCATAGTGGACATTCAAATTGTCACAACAATGGTTTGTTGTTCTCACAACCATCTCAAAAGATAATGTTTTAATTTTTATGATAATAGAATCTTATAGGGGGTTACCATACCAACCATCATGCCTCTTTCTTAAATTCCTATATACCCTATGAATTGTTTTTACTTAAACAAAAAACATCTAGAAATATATATCCTTGATATATGTGACAACTTGCACACATATTCTATTATGCAAATGTAAATAATTTTATTTAAGTCAACAAAATTTATATTTATTTCACAGGATTTTTTCATCCCTAACCACAAATATTTTATGTTTTGGTTTGTGAATAATTTTAATTATATTTAAATTTTAGTCTTTTATTAGAAGTCTAATATCATTAGAAGTTTGTTTGTCAAGAAAAAAATCAACTACTTCATTCAACATATACTATTTTTATCTCACAATTAACTTAATTGTTACTAGTTGTTGATACCTAACATTTAATTTATGGGAAATAATTAAAATTATGTATAATGAAATACTTATCTCTCTTAAGTTGCTCCTATAAATCCAATCAACTAAAAAAATACTCTAGATAATATAAATTTTGATGTATGGGTGAGGATCTTAAATAGTAAACAATTAAAGGATCTCATCAATACTAAACCTATAAAAATGATTAGTATAGCCTAACCTGCTTTGATATCATATTGAAAATTAGGATCTTAAGCTACTAATCATCATAGATAAAACATAATATAAATAAAATGAGCATACCATATATACAAATTTAACATATTACATAATATATACATAATGAAAACCCTGTTAGGTAGAAAAACCCTATAAAACATCATTTTATAATAAAATAGTTACATGTTTGTTTATAAAGTTATAGATAGAACTTTACAATATCAATTCCCCACTTCGGTGGGGCCAATAATAGATCCTGTGCATAGTGATAGAATTCACTATAAACCTTCAAATTCCACATTACTCTCAATTAAAGAGAGCATCCTTAAATATAGGCAACATGACATGACAAAATACTTGAAGGGGTATTAGTCACACCTATTCAAAACACTATTTATAAATTAATTAATAAATTATTAGTTTATTAAAATATTAATTATTTAAATGGTATATACTTTATAAAGCATATAATATGCATAAGGTTTTATAACCTTATTTAGAATTATATATAAATGTTATAAGGGTATGACCCCTAATAACATTATGTTCTATTTTTTTTTGTTTACTTATAAATACAATAATTAATGAGTCAAAACACAATAATTATAAGATTCTATGAGTCAAAACACAATAATTACAAGTTTTGACGATACAAAACTAATTGCAGTATATGTAATTAAAGGAAACAGATAATATGGGTTTGCATTAGGGAAGGTTATAAAGTTTTGTGGATACAAGGTATTTGTAGTATATGTAATTAAATGAAGCTGCTAGTATGGATTTGTATTAGAGATCATTATAAATAGGGATGGACTATAGTCTAATGTCAAATGATCATGTAAATTCTCTTTTATATCAATATAAATATATATAGGCATTAGCCTTTTGATGAAAAAAAAACTAAGGTTCTATGAAAATGGACTTTAATGTGTGTTACCATTTTGTACATAATATAAGGGTATTTGAATTTGTTAGTTGTATCACACAAGGTCCAACCATTGGTTTGTTAGCATTTTATTGACATGCAATATAGCCTTTCAAAGCTCGTGTAGTTATATATTTACCTATTTCCTTCTTGTAATAATTTTCCTTAAAGAGAGGAGCAATACACCTAAGTGTCTTGGATGGCATATGTCTATGGAGTAGTGATGATCTACTAGATAGATGCTTGTAAACACTTTTTTTAAATAATAGACTATGATGAAAGCTAAGCAAGGTAATTGAAGGACCTATATATGGAAGGAGAGAGCTTCAAGAAGATATATGACATCAACTAAATATTCCTTTTAGTATGAGATTGTATGCCTTAATTTTGAAATGGTTCTTGTTAGGCTTGGTAGGATTTCTCCCATTCATGATCTAGGGGTGAAGGAAAGAATCAATTTCCTAAAAGATGAAAGTACTTATAGATGCTAACTTCTTTTATGCGATCTATCAATGATTCATGAATGAGTATAGAGCAATTGCAAGAGATGATAAAACAATGCTAGCTAAAAAATAACCAATTAGTTGGTGGATGATACATGGTGATTAGAAAAACTTCTAAAAGGAAGAAAACAAATAAATTATATTAATGTCATCCATAAAATAACCAATGCTAGGATAATGGTTCTGGGAAAGTGCTTTAGATTATAAATCGAGAGGCATTGAAGTAAAAAGATTTACACTATGAAATGTAAAAAGCAACTAAAAACCAAGAATTAAATAAATGCAATAATAGTCAAAGGGCAACCTATGTACCATGCTCAAATATAAACATCTCAATGAGGGGAGAGCCTCTAAAAATGCATAGAATTTTCAAAGATGAAACAGGGAGATTGTGCTTGGAGACTAATGATGCCACATGTTTGTAGCTAGGATTTACTTGAAAGACCAACAACTCTATCACCTATCATTTCAAAAAGATGCAGATATGATAATGCTAATAGTGGAAGGAAATTTTGATGTTCCATTCAACACCTCAAATTTCTTGTCTTAGACAAAAGTCTTATCTCCTTGCGAACATTTAAAATTCTCTAGTTCAAGAATGTAGTATTGGTGAATGCTTGATTGGGAGGATTTAGGATTGCTTTGTTTGTTAGTCACTTATCACATGGCATGGTAGCAAGAGAGCATTAAAGCCAACATTTTGATCAGGTGTCTTCTACTGTTTTTTTTTTCTAGAATTTGTATTTGTTAACTCAATAGGTCCAAAATTTTTACACATGATTTGATTAATTCTAACCTATGTCACAAGGTTCATGTTTGAGTTTGACAAAGACAATATTCAAATCCAATTCGAAAAAAAATAAAGAATCATGATTAAATTCAACTAATATAACTTTACAAATATTTAAATATAAGTATAATATAATTATTAAAAAAAAATCAAATATTAAAATATAAATAAATTAAATTTTCAATATAAATATTGTAATTTCATAAATATATTTTTTAGTATATTAATAATTATAATCTAAACTTAATATTTTAAATATAAATTTTATTGTATCCAATATTAATATTTAATAATCGTCACATCTTAAATTAAAAAAAATAAAACCTGGAAAAAAAAAAAAAAGGTAGATCAAGATAGAAAAAAAACCTTTGAAAATTAGTTGTAGTTATGTGGCCACCTCTTCTTTATGCTTTTATGACAACCACTATAAGCCCATATATCTTTTTTAAGCCTATAGAGGTTAAAAATCACTCATTCACTCTATTTTTAGCCTCATAGAGGTTAAAAATCGGCCATTCATTCATTCTATACAAGTCTAACTTGAGAGTCACTCACTCTTGTATAATTTTTTTAATGATCGTTTGGTTATTTCTGTGTTTTTTATTTGAAGTTTTAAGAAAAATATAAATTGTCAAATAAATAAATATATATATAATTACATAAAATCTTTTATATTAAAATAATTGTATTTATTTTATTAATCATACATATTAAATAAAAATAATAATTTAATCTCTTTTAAAATTTTATTTTATTTTTATGAAAAACTTTATTTTATGCATCATAATCATCAAAGATCAAATTTAAAATAAAAATAAAAATTGAAAGATTATATTTTGAAACATTTTATAGTCAAATACATTTAAAGATAAAAAATAGATATACAAACAATGATAAATTCAAAGTGCATATATTATAGATACATGCTCAAATTTGAAACACTTTATCAAACAAATAAATTTAAAAATTAGATATACAAACAATGATAAGTCTAACATGCTCACAATCCCTAATCATGAGAAAACGTAGATGATATATTTTGAGAAAATTGGAAGTCTTTGATATTTTATTAATCATGGTTATAAAAATTAGAAAATAATATAGGTAAATTTAACAATAAATTTAAAAATCTTAAATTTATTACTACAATAGTTTTTAAATTCATATTAAAAATATTTAAGATTGTTAAAAAACAATTATTTTCTATTTTGAAAAGATTCTAAAGTAATGTATAGTTTTATAATAAATATTATAAATCATATATATTAATATAAAATAATGATAATTATGAGTAATAAATCTTGAAATTTTAAATTCTTTTTAAATAAAATTTTAAATTCATATTAAAAAATATTGAAAATAATTTTATTAAAGATATTTTAAAAATTAAAAACAAATATATTCTATCTTTTTTGAAAAGATTTTGAATACTGTCATTTAGTATTGTCCTTTTTATAGATATTCACTTAAAGATATTGATTTGAGCCATAGCTTCTCCAATTTCTATAGTAGATGACAGGTCTAATGATGCATGCCATCATTGTTGTCTCTTACTTCGAAGTTTGTAAAATTTCCATAACTATCTTTTCTCCAACCCTTATATACTCAGTATTATTAATTTGATTTTGTGTGTTTGAATATGTGAGCTAACTAAAGAAATGTAAACCAACACACCAATAAGACATTAAATCAAAGGAAACTAATTGAAAAGTAAAGAAAACTCTTAAAACAACAACTCCTTTGAAAGCATCTTATTGTGCTCTATCTCCAAGGATTCATTGCAAGTACTAGCCCTCAGTTGGTGCAAGGATTCATTGCAGTAGCTTGTTAGAATGACAACTTCAGAGAACGAGCTTATGCAAAATGCATGTCTGTTTGCTAAATGATTTAAGCTATGATGTGAAAATTAAGATGCTATGAACTTGAAATAAAAATGCCAGAAGAGATTGCTAAATGTTGATTAGAATGCAACTATAGTAAATTCACAAAATCTAGGATTCCTTTTCAACTCACAAAGAGGCTGTATTTATAGATTTTTGGAGGCAAGAATCTAGTTGGCAAAGATCAATGGTCAAAAATAATCCCGTCAAGATAAACGGTGAGAGATTCTGGAAGTTGAGAAAAGGATGGGAGGTTGAGAGAATAATGGAAGATGTTTCCTCCTACACAATCTTTTCCATTCAAAATTGAAGGAAAGTTGCCATTTGAGGAGTTAGTTGATAGTTGAAGATAAATCCCATAATTAAATAATTAATATTTAATTATATGAAGGGTGAAGAATTAGAAAGTGTTTAATTAAATATTTAGAATATTTAATTAAATGTGGAAAAGGAATTTAGAGGAATATCATTTGAATTTAAAATTCAAACTTATGATAATTAATATAAATAAATTATAAAATCTATTTAATTAATTAAGAGGAATATGGAAGATGGTAATAATTAAATAAACTTATTTATTTAATTAAATTTATTTATATGTAGATGACTTTAGAAGATTAATTAAATAATTCATATTTAATTACTTATTAGGCTTGATTTAATGTGACCATTTTTAGATGTATACATTTTGCCCCTTTGAAGTGATGTGTTTTATGCATTGCTTCAAAGAATTTAAAAGTTTTCCCCTAACGTTGAAAATTTGACTGATGATGCTATATGCCCCCTCGGGTGATGAATTAAATAGAATTTAGAATTTTTTAGATTTTTTTTTTTTGAAATTTTTTGATGATTTTTGAAAATTTACATTGATTTGATGTCTAATTCATCGACCGATAAAGGTGATGTGATAAAAAAATTCTATTGAAAGATTGATATGAAATGATGATGACGATGATTTTAATAATTGATCTCATGATAAGTGAGAGTCAATGATAGGATGATGATGATTGACCTCATGATAGGTGAGAATCAATGATAGGTTGATAGATGATGGATCGATTAGATGAAATGCGAGATGAGGAAGATGATGAAAAATGATGGACAAGAGATGATGACAAGTGATAGGAGATTGGGAAGATAAAATGAGAAGAAAGAAATCACAAATGGATTCAAAAATAAATATGATGTTGCCCCAATCAAACTACAAGCCAAGATGGATTGATGATGATGAGAGTGTTGTTGATGAGGGAAGGAGACATCCCAATGATGATGATGATGATGATGATGATGAGAGTGTTGTTGATAAGGGAAGGATACATCCCGATGATGATGATGATGATGAAGGCTAGGAATAAGACCAAAGGTATGATTAAATGATTTGTGCTAGATTGAATGGATTGATTAGATGAGATTGGAAGAAATGATCAGATGGATTGATTGAGATAATGTAGATGAAATGTGATGGATATGATAATGCTCATCCACAAACTAATATGGATGTCATCTATATTAACCATGCATATTTTAACTATGCAAAATGAACTACACACTATTGTCATTTTGTGAGCCAACTTTATGCTTATTTATCATCATTGAGCCTTTTGATATGTTGAAAGTTAGTACAAGCATCAAAGGGTAAATTAGCACCAATGATTACCTGAGTACAACTTTCATGATTTTTGATATAGCAAGTGAACACAAGCATCGAGGTATAATTGAACCAAGATGATCAGAGTATTTCTTGAATAAACAAACAAAGATTAACCACCTTCTGATGAAAATTTGGAACTGTCATCAATGATACACTTAGGAAATCATGTCTTGTGACATATTTGTACTAGATTGATAGTTAACCTCAAGACAACAGACAAAGAAAAATCATTCTCTTTCCTCGCCACTCTAGCTCAGTACATCATCGTGTGTGTTCCAAAGGGATGATATCAAAAATAAAACAACCATTGTTCAAAATATAATACTACTATTCCAAACATTATTCAGATTTTAGATCATCCAGATATGTGTTATGATATGGTACTTGTTGAAAACTATTATGATATGGATCAATGACTAGATAGTTTTTCATGTGATTTAATTGTTTGCTCGCATAATTGGATTTTATGTCATTGTGTAGTTGTTTCGGTAAAAAATGAAAGTTGATTGCCCCTAGTATGTCAACGTTTTCCCCTAGTATTGATACAACTTACTGAAATAAATATGTGCAATGATCAAGCCATGGTAAGACGTTATCGCTCTAGGAAAATGATGGCAATATGATGTTGTTATGGCTCTAAGATGATGGTGAAAAGATACATGAAATGAAGGCTAAGAAGCTAAGTGTAGATCATGAACTAATAGATGGAGAGCTACAAATAGCGTCTGTTTGCCAGATTTTCACTATCTGTCTTTATTGCATTTTTTCTTATTTCTTATTTATTTTATTTTTGGTATTTTGATGTTTTTTTTTTTTGGATTTTGATGTTGTTTTGATTTTTTTGGATTTTTCAAGGACATTTAAGATGGAATGGGATGACCTATTGAAGAAACAAGATTCCCCACAATATAAGATAAGATGCATGATGAAGGATATGGTATGGAAGATTTTGATGAAGTGAATAGGATAAGATGCATTATTTTCAAGAAGATCCTTAACCTTTTCAAGATCAAAGGTGAAAATGAGGATAATGACCATGAATGATAAGAGGAAAATGGAAGATAGTATATGGATATGGAGATGGATATGAAAGATAATGTTTGCATGATAGGGGAATGGAGGAAGGGTTTAAGCATCAAGTTTCATGACTAATATCCCTTGAATATGTGCTCTAATAGACCATGGGAATGGGAATTAGACTTATAAATGTTGGCATGATAGTAGAAGCTAAGGCCTTATTCAAAGCTTTGAATTAAAGGAGAGTGGGGATTGGATGTTGGATAATGGATAGGAGGTTGGAAGGCTTGGTGATGGATAGATGGAAATGATGGCAAGATTAACATTGGCACACACCTTGAAGGGTGATGGAGTGATGGAGGAAAAGTGGATTTGGAAGGAGATATGTTTTTAGATGGGAGATGGGGAGAAGCTCTTAGATTAGCAAATTTGGATGCCAATTTTGATTTTATTGCTTCTATGAGACTTTTAGGAATCCACGTGACTTTTGATTTTCAAATTTTCTTTATGGGCCTTTGTGGCCTTTTTAATTTTTCTTTTGCTTTGATGGGCCTTTGTGGCCTTTGAATTTTTCTTTTGATTTTTGGATAAAAATTTCTTTTATTTTTGCATGACTCTTTGAGGAGACATGTTGATCCTTTGATACATGTGGATTTTTATATTGAAGCATTTGGAATTTGGCATCCAAATTTCTTCCAAAAGCAATGGGAGGAGTGTATTGAGATGACCGATATGGAGGTATGATGGATGAGTTAATGTAGGAAGAATTTTGAAAGTGGATCAAGGATGTGTGCCTTTGTTTTTCTTGAAGAATAGGAGATGGAGAAATGTGGGACCCTAATATGGATGGAAGGGTTGATGAGCTAGGGTTGGGATGATAAGGACCAAGGATAGATGGAAGGTTTGATGAACTAGGATAAGGACCTAGGATAGATGGAGTGTTTGATGGACTAGGATAAGGACCTAGGATGGATGGATAGTTTGATGGACTAGGATACCTAGGTTGAGCATGAGATGTATAACCAAGGCCATGAGAATATGGATGTACGAAGATAGAAAGGGGTTTAGGATACCTTGCCCATGAAGGCCTAAGCCTTTGTCTTTGTAATTCATAATTTTTCACATTCGTTTACCCATGGGATATGCATTGTTTGTGAAACAAGATGTGAGTCCATTTTGAGGACGATATGATATGGATGAAAGGATAGGCGTTGGATGTAAACCAGGGTGGATAAAGGTGGAGAATCCTAATTTATAGGTGTGGGGTTCATGGATAGCTTGAAGAGGTGTGAGAGACTCTTGACATGAGGATGATGGGATAATTTGATCTTGAGTAGGAAAAGAATCGTTAGATGAAGGAGATGGAGTAGCTTGATCATCAGATGGAAGGGAATCTTTGGATAGGATGGAAGAATTGTTCTACTCCTGCGATGCGATGGAATCATAAGAGTATGAATTCATTGAATGGGGTGGACAGAGAACTTGGAAGAACATTTTGTTCTTGAGATGGAAGAGAATTATCATGGGTGAATAGGGGATCATCATATGGTTATTGAGAGATGGGATCTTCATCAAAGATAGGAAGGGTTTGTAGAATTTTGGTATAATGGGATGGAGTGGAAAGAATGTTTTGATCAAGATGTGTAGATTGAAATGAGTCATTGGATGTAGAGGATGTAGAGGATACGATAGAAGAAGGTGATTAAATGGAATCGTTATCTCGGGTGAAAGAATCATGAGGTTCATTTTGACTTATGGGGGATGAAGATAAATGCATGACATGACAGGATTGGTCAATTTTATTTGATGGCTTAGATTTGGGCTTCTCATTTAACCTTTGTAAAAATTCAAAATCATTAAATTTGGATGATGTTGTTTTTGGAGGAGAAGAGGTTACATTCATATTTCCATCAAAGGACTTATTATTTGTGCCCCTTGTATTTCCTTGATTTTCCTTTGGAGTGCTCTTATTTGTTGGGTAAGAGTACTAAGATCATTTAAGGGATTTTTGGTCTTTTTTAGGATCTTCCTTAATTTTCTCAATATCGTAGTTAGAGGGAAATTTGGCACCTTGGTTTTCCAATAAAATAAAGTATCCTTCTTTATTTTTCTCTAAGATCTTGTCCAAAATTATGTGAAATTGTGGATCTTGTTCAGCTTCTTGAATCATTTCATCGATTATTTCATCATTTGAACTATTCCCAATACAAAACCTATGAAAATGATTTTCTTCCCTATCACCCATGTTATAAAGTGGATCTATTCTTTCATATTCTTCTTTGTGTTTTTGGGACCTTGTGACAACAGGCATATGCTTATACCAAATTTTTACTAACTTTGATCACAAATGGGAGAGTACAATTTGTTGGATACCTTAATCAGAATAGAATGATGGATTCTATTGATATGACTAAGGAATTTCTAATTTTTAGTTTGTGATTCCATATATTGAAGGATGATGATCCTATTGGGCATATGCAAGATCATCATGGAAAAAATAGGCCCTTAAGTGGCAAAAAAATCAGAAAAATCAGTGTTAGGCAACTTCATGTAAAAATTTAAATAAATTATCTATATTATTTCAAAAATATGTAAGAATAGAATCTGTAAAAAATTGAATGTAGTTTCTAAACTACTAGGTTTAGTTAAAAATAAAGAAAATCTATTTGGTGAAAATTTGAAATTTCAATGCAATAGTACTTAAATTTTAGGAAAAAAATAAGAAGTAGGTGTTTGTCTGACCACCCTAACCATAATAAAATGATAATATTTTTTTATAATATTTTCTTTATAAGTAGAGGACTCATGTCTAGATGTGATACATATTTTTTTATAAATTTTTTCCAAGTAAATAATTAATTATCAATTTTTTTTTTACAACTTTTAAGAAATATAAAAACTCGTATGTCGACCACCTTAACTTGGTCAAAACTTCATGAATTTTTTATTTTATTTTTTTTAATCCTATAGTATGTGAAGCATAGAATGTGATGCATGTTTTGGATTCAAAAAATGTGACACCGTTTGAAAGTTATAGATGTTTTTCAATCAGCCTATCAATAAGGACTTTAGTCGTAATTCTAATAGAAAATGAATAATAATTATTTAATAAATTCAAATTGAAGCATAATTTATATTGGTGGAAAGCTGAGAATCTCCTCTAAAAACCCTTTTCATTTCATCAATTTTGGTTAAAAAAAAGGTCGTCAGCCACATATCCTACAAATACACATAATATTGTCACTTTTTGGCCCATCATGATCCTGCACATACCCTATTATGGGAATTAAACTAGAAATTGGAAATGGATGTGATGATGCACTTTTTGATGTTTTGATCTTAGTTTGAGAAAATAAGGAATTTGCAAAAGCCTAATGTTTCCAAGTTTTGCTCTATTGTTGATTTCCAATCCCTTAACATAAATGTCACGGTTTGATTTGTCAACTTCTTGTGTTTTCTAGATGATCTTATCTAATTTAATGTTATTGAAAACACAACAAATACTCATAAAACAATAGTTTTTTCTTTAAGCCCTATATTTATCATTGAGTGTATGTTCAAAATGTTTTTAGAAAAAAAATTTCACAGGTTTTTGCACAGAACAGACAGGTTTTTGCATAGAACAGACAATTCAGGAAGACTCACTCTTAGTGCTCAAGTAGGTCATCATAATAACCATAGCCCACATCTTAGAACTGTGTCAATTCACACAACCATGTCACCCCCGAAGGGGCGCCCATGATTTTGTCTTTTCCAGGTGGATACTTAGAGTGATGGAAGTGGATACCAAATCCCCTAAGAAAATAGTCCCTAGAAGTTATATGGTGAGTTTTTAGGGGGTAGATTCTCCCCTCCCCTTGCACTGTAATTATTAGGATGTTTAGAAACTGACTCGGTTGGCTTCTACACTAAGGTTCATAGTAAGGGTTTCCGTTTAGAGTGGCAATAATAAACTCCATCAGGAGACCTCCCAACCTTTAGAACAAAGGTTTTGGGGATGGTTATCTTGCACACTTCCAAAAAAAGTGGGTTTCCCTAGATTTTCTTTTAAATTTTAGAGTGGGGTGGAATAACCTGGCTTTGGGTTGAACCCACTTGGGTGGTTCCTCTTGGGTGAGTACTTTTTCCCACAAGAGCAGGCCCTCTAAAGGATTTAAGAAAACATGTAAAATTGCATGAATTGAAAAGGAAAGTCTGGTATTCTGATCACCCAGTGAAGGGAAGAGCATAGACCTATTGCCATAGACAAAGCAAATAGTGTTCTTTTTAGAGCCCAAATCACAATGATTTAAAATATGTGAAGGTAATTGCTTCACGAAAACAAGTTGTTCATTTTAACCGTAAAAAATTATTGTGTGGTGACTATCCTAGATTGCTTCATTTTAATACATGTCTACCCTAGGGTTGCTTCTTTTTAAAACCAAATGTGACTATCCTAGATTGGTTCTTTTTAAGCCAAAAAAGGTCCCGTCTGCAGAAGGCGTCAGACTTAGAACCTTGTTTAGTTATAACCTGCATGCGCTAAAAGATCATACATATGCACTAAAACAACCAGTCAATGTGCTGAAACATACATCAAAAGCGTTGCAGAAAACCTTAAATGCGCTAAAAGAAATCCTAAATGTGCTAATCTAGAATTGCAATTTTTTTTACAAAATTTTGATGAAGTGAGCTAAATGCATGCGCTAAAGTAATTTTTGGATGCACTGAAATAGTTCCCGAATGTGCCGAAAGACTTGCAGAAGTGCTAAAAGAAGTCCCAGATGTGCTAAAATAACCCACGGATGTGCTAAAACGCGATTTTTTTTGGAAAGCTAAACTCCAAAATGTGAAATCCTATCAAAAATCCTACAAGTAGATGTCAAAAATGGGGCAAATGCCCCACGATGGGTGCCAAAAAAATGTGTGTTCAAATATGTGAGCTAACTAAAGAAATATAAACCAACACACCAATAAGACATTAAATCAAAGGAAACTAATTGAAAAGTAAAGCAAACTCTTAAAACAACTCCTTTGAAAGCGTCTTATTGTACTCGATCTCCAAGGATTCGTTGCAAGTATTGATCCTCAGTTGGTGTAAGCAACAGCTTGTTATAATGACAACTTCGGAGAATGAGCTTATGCAAAATGCATGTCTATTTGCTAAATGATTTAAGCCATGATGTGAAAATTAAGATGCTATGAACTTGAAATAAAAATGCCTGAAGACATTGCTAAATGTTGATTAGAATGCAACTATAGTAAATTCACAAAATCTAGGATTCCTTTACAACTCACAAAGAGGTTGTATTTATAGATTTTTAGAGGCAAGAATCTAGTTGGCAAAGATCAACGGTTGAAAATAAGCCTGTCAAGATGAACGGTGAGAGATTCTAGAAGTTGAGAAAAAGATGGGAGGTTGAGAGAATAATGGAAGATGTTTCCTCCTACACAATATTTTCCATTCAAAATTGAAGGAAAGATTCCATTTGAGGAGTTAGTTGATAGTTGAAGATAAATCCCATAATTAAATAATTAAGTTATTTAATTATGTGTGACAAGGATTTTAGAAGTTTCCATAATTAAATAATTAATATTTAATTATGTGTGAGAAGATGATAGAAAAGCGTTTAATTAAATATATAAAATACTTAAATTAAATATGAAGTGAAGAAAGTTTCTAATTAAATATTTTAGAATATTTAATTATATGAATGGTGAAGAATTAGAAAGTGTTTAATTAAATATTTAGAATATTTAATTAAATGTGGAAAAGGAATTTAGAGGAATATAATTTGAATTTAAAATTCAAACTTATGATAATTAATATAAATAAATTATAAAATATATTTAATTAATTAAGAGGAATATGGAAGATGGTAAGAATTAAATAAAATTATTTATTTAATTAAATTATAAGAATTGGAAAGTGAACGATATAAATAAATAATTAAATTTATCATATGTAGATGACTTTAGAAGATTAATTAAATAATTCATATTTAATTACTTATTAGGCTTGATTTAATGTGATTATTTTTAGATGTATACAGATTTTGTTATCTCTTTCCTGAAAATATCATAATTTTCTTACATAGTTGAAGTACAAACAGCTGTTGAGTTTTAGATCCATAAATATTTATGATTTGTTATGCATGTTAAATATCACATTCTCTTCTTTTTCCTCTCTGATTTATAGAGGTACATGTTACATCTTCTAGGAAAATATACTTTTGTGAGTATGGTATGTTTGACAGTTTTTTGTTTTTGTTCCTAAGTAACTCAGATATTTTATGAGATATGTAATTGCAGGATAGTGACACGAGCCTCAAAGTGAGGAAGAGAAAAAGTGATGCTAAAGAAATCCAAAACTTCTATCATCAATACTATGAAAAATATGTTAAGGCACTGGATTCAGCAGGTGAAGATGTAGATCGGTACAGTTTACACCATATGAACATTTGTCTTTCTTTTTCTTCACATTGCTTGTTGCATTTTGCTGCATGAAATCTTGTCTTCCTTCAACTTTTCTAAGCTCTACAAATTGTCAAAGTTATATAAACAAAAAAAAATAAAAATTATCGTGTGTTACAATTTACAAATCATAATCAATCATTTCACTTTCAATAGTGCTTAATTTTTGGAAGAGCCTACTCTTTAGTATACCTGCTTTTGAAGGGGACAGGTGGAGGATGAAAAATATAATAGAGAAAAACAAAATAAAGGGTAGAAATAAAAAACATAGAGATTTGAAATGATTTATATTTTATATATATCAAAACATACAAATATCTTTCATATGAAACTAATTACAGAGTTGATCCTCTTGATATTACTCAAAAAATACTAAAATTCCTTATCCTTGTTTACATTTCTTCAAACTGTTGCAGCAAGCTATATTCATAAGGAGTTGTTACAAAATAACAATACTAGCTCTCTATTTCTATTTCATACATACAACTTTCAAAACAAAAAGACTTCTTGATATCTACCTATGACCTAAGCAAAAGGAGGTAAAACAAAATCATTTAATTGCAATTAATGTTGCAACATGGGAAAATATATAAGAAATAAGATTATGTAATATTTTCATATCTAAAATTGTCCTCATGTAGAATGGTGGCGTGTGGAAGAGCTGAAAAAGTCTTCATCACTATCAAGAGAACAAGGTACGGTGAGAGATGAATGATGAAATACGGGGTTGGAATTAAGGAAGGTAGTTGGCATTAATTCCAACACTCCCCCTTAATCATTACTACCATCTATAATTCCCAATCAATCTCTTTGATAGACATTTTTTTCCCTATGGCTTTGGTGAAAATGTCTACACATTGATCTTGAGACCTATAAAAATCCAAAAATATTTCTCCATTGTTGATTAGTTCTCTAATGAAATGATATCTTGTGTCAATATGTTTTCTTCTCTTATGAAATACTGGATTCTTTGACAATGCTATAGTTGAATTGTTGTCACAATATATCTTTGTTGCCTCTTCTTGTTCTTTCCTAAGATCATTCAAAACTCTTCTCATCCAAATTGCTTGACACAATGCACTTGTGGTTGCTACATACTTTGCTTCAGCAAATGAAAGAGTGACAATTGGTTGTTTCTTTGAAACCCATGATACTACACCTATTCCAAAATGAAAAACATAACCAGAAGTACTCTTTCTATCATCAATGCTTCCAGAAAAATCACTATTTGTATACCCTATGAGTTTGAACTTATTTGATCTTGAATAATGAATACCATACTTCCTTGTTCCACTAATATATCTAAGAATTATTTTTCCTGCTTACCAATTAGAGACCTTTGGAGACTCCATGAACCTTGAGATAAGACTAGTTGCATACATATTGTCTAGCCTTTTGGTTGTTAAATACATGAGGCTACCAACAAGTCTTTTATACAAAGTAGGATCAATGTTAGCTCCTTTATCATCCTTAATTTCAGACTTGTGACAATTGGTGTTAGAGCTGATTTGTAATTTTTCATGTTAAACCTCTTCAAAATTTCATTAGCATACTTAGATTGGGAGATGAAAATGCTATTACCAATTTGATTCACCCCAATTCCTCCTTTAAACAAATCAATTGCTAAATCACTCGTGAATATCAAGCCATCAACATACAAACAAACAATTATGATCTCACCTTTCTCATTCATCTTGGTATACAATGTAGGATCATTGATGGACCTATTGAAGCCATTTTGCAAAAGTTAAGAGTCAATTCTGCTATACCAAGCTCTTGGGGCTTGTTTGAGTCCATAAAGTGCTTTCTTGAGCTTGTAGACTTCATCTTCTTGACCAAAAATCTCATACCCAGGTGGTTGCTCCACATAAACTTCTTCAAAATAGCCATTCAAAAAAGTTGATTTTACATCCATTTGGTAAACGAGTCACTTGTTTTGAGTTGTTATTGCAAGTATTAATCTCACAGTATCTAAATGTGCTACTGTAGAAAATGTCTCATTATAATCAACCCCAAGTTGTTGTGAATATCCCTTAGCCGGGTATGTGCAGGATCATAATGGGCCAAAAAGTGGCAATAGATGGGTATGTGGCTAACGACTTTTTTTACCCAAAATTGATGAAACAAAAAGGGTTTCTAAAGGAGATTCTCAAATTTCCGCCGATATAAATTATGCCTTACTTTGAATTTAATAAGTAATTATTATTCATTTTCTATTTGAATTACAACTAAAGTCCTAATTAATAGGATGATTGAAAAATATAGCTTTCAAATGGTATCACATTTTTTGAATCCAAAACATGCATCACATTCTATGTTTCACATAATATAGGATTAAAAAAAGAAAATTTGAATTTCATAAAGTTTTGACCAAGTTAAGGTGGTCAGACATATGAGTTTTAATATTTTTTAAAAGTTGTAATAAAAAATTCATAATTAATTATTTACTTGGAAAAAAATTACAAAAAATTATGCATCACATCGGGACATGAGTCGTCTACTTATATATAAAATCTTATAAAAAATATTATCATTTTATTGTAGTTAGGGTGGTCAAACAGACACCTACTTCTTATTTTTCCCCCAAAATTTAAGTACTATTGCATTAAAATTTCAAATTTTCACCAACTATATTTTTTTTTCTTTTTTAAACAAACCGAGTAGTTTAGAAACTGCATTCAATTTTCTACATATTCTATTCTTACATATTTTTGAAATCATATATATAACTTATTCAAATTTTTACGTGAAGTTGCCTAACTCTGATTTTTCTAAATTTTTTGCCACTTAAGGGCCTATTTTTTTCTATGATGATCCTGCACATACCCAACCACTAACCTTGCTTTATGATTTTTCACATCACCATTTTCATTTTACTTTGGTTTTATAAACCAACTTCACTCCTATAACATCCCTGTCTTTTGGAAGGCTCACTAACTCCCATGTTTGATTTTTTTCAATTGCATCAATTTCTTCATCCATTGCATTTACCCATTTTTCATGTTTAATTGCATCTTCAAAATAAATTGGATCTTCTACTTGTGAATAAAATGCAAAAAGAGAAATTCGAACAACATTATTCTCACCTTCATTTTGCTCATAAATGTCCCTTATACTTCTAATTTTTTGTCTCCTCAAGCTTGCCAATGTAGGATTTGACATATCACTTGAATTAGAACTTTTGGAATGTGGATTTGATGGTCCTACACCTTGAATACCACTTGTAGTTGGTGTTTATTGTCCATTTGAAGGAGTAGATGCTAGAATGTGTGGGGTTTTCCTTACACCTGTTGATGGTTTCATTTTTTGATGACTTTGTTGACCATGAATGGGCATGGAAAGAGTCACATTTGATGGAGTACTTGCTGGTATAAAAACTTCTTTATCTTCTTGTGGTGAGTTGGTTGCAATATTGATTGTTTTCTCCAAACTTCCATCCCATGCTTCATCTTCTATGAACTACACATCTCTTCTGATTATAAATTTCTTGGTTATTGGATTGTAGAGTATGTATGCCTTGGATTCATCACTATATCCAACAAATATACATTTTTCTCCTTTGTTGTCTAATTTTCTTCTTAACTCCTTTGGAACATTTGCATATGCCACATCCAAATACTCTCATGTGAGCAACATTTTTTTTCTTCTAGTCCATGTTTCTTCTGAAATCATGTTCTTCAAACTCTTGGTTGGACATCTATTCATAATATATATTGCATAAGCTACAACTTCAGCTAAATATTCATTTGACAAATGTTTTACTTTCACCATGCTTCTTGTCATTTCCATGATTGTTCTATTTTTTCTTTCAGCTACCCCATTTTGTTGAGTTGTGTATCTAGTTGTGAATTGCTTGTGAATTCCATGGTCTTTGCAAAAGTTTAGAACTTCTTTTGAAATGTATTCACCACCTCTATCAATTCTCAATGCTTTGATGTAGTACCCACTTTGCTTTCCAACAAGAGCCTTGAATTGATGGAGGAAATCAACACTTCATTCTTTTTCTTTAGAAATTAGACCCATGTTTTCCTTGAATAATCATCAATAAAAGTCAAGAAGTAAAAACTTCCACCAATAGAAGGTGTTTGCATAGGTCCACACAAATCTGAATGTATAATCTCCATAGGTGTTTTTGCTCTAATTGACTTGCCTACTGAAAATGTTTCTCTATGTTGTTTTCCTAAGATGCATCCTTCACAAACTCTTTCAGGTTTCTCTATTAATGGAAAACTCTTTACCATACTCTTTCTATTTAGCCGGTTTAAACCTCCAAAGTTGAGATGCCCAAATCTTAAGTGCCATAACCAATTTTCATCTTTTATTTCTGCTTGAAAGATTGTTTGTGTGATTGTTGTAACTTCTTATTTATCCACTTGTGAGTTCATTGTGGGTTGTGCTTGACCATATTATATTCAAATCTGGCTTAATCTTTAGGGGAAACATTCTATTACTTGTCATTTTGACTTTGGCAATGAGTTGGTTACTTGGAAATTTATCCAAAATAATGCATTCTCTATTTTTGAAAAATACTTTATACCCCTTTCAAGAATAAGTTGTCCTATGCTCATTAGATTGTGTTTTAGACCAGACACAAAATACACATTTGAAATATACTTCTTCTCCCCCTGTTTAGTTAGAATGTTGATGTTTCATTTACGCATAACTGACACTTTATTGTCATTACCCAATGTGACATTAGATTTTACATTTTCATCTAAACTTGAGAACATTTCTAGGTTTTTGATCATGTGATTGCTACAACCAGAGTCTAAGAACCATACATCCTTTTGATTTTCTTCTGCTACATTGCATGCTATGAACATATTACCTTGATTTTGATTTTCTTTTGTGAAGTTTGCATTTGGTTTGCTAAAATCATATTGTTTCTTCCTACACTCATTTGAATAATGCCCATACTTTTTACAATAATGACATTAAATTTGAAATTTTTCATACCTTTGACCTTGTGATTGATTTTGAGATGGGATTTGACTTGAGTTTTGATTGCTGGCTCTTCCACTTGAGCTTGATGGGCTGCTTCTTCCACCTCTATAATAATTTCTTCTGCTACCTTTGAAATTTGATCTACCTCTGCCTCTACAAAGGCTGATTAAAACTTGTGACTAGAATGTATGCTGCAATGATGTGTTTGCTAACCTACTTAGCCTATGTTCATGTGAAATGAGAGATTCATGGAGCTCATCAACTAAAAATTATGATAGGTTCTTTGTTTCCTCTATGGCTACAATAATTGATTCAAGTTTTGTGGGAAAACTCCTTAGGATCTTTTCAACCACTCTCCTATCTTCAAGTGTCTCACCATGTGATCTGATTTGATTTACTGCAAACAAACAAAATGCTAAACCAGTGTGAAGAGGAAGGGACATGGCTTTGTGGAGATTGAATTTTTCAAATTAAGATTTGCATAAACTTGTGGAGGTCACGGTATAAAAGGGAAGAAATTTTTTGGCGAAGGAGTCAGGGAAAAGTAGCGTGGGCTATATATAAGGAGAACAGGGATCGATGCCTTAGGAAGAAGAGGAAATCTAAACAAGAAATGTGAGAAGAGGCCATGATGCATCTGGAGCAATGGGGAAGGGAAATAGATAGCGATAATAATCAAGCATGGAAAGATTCAAAGAGTACAGAAGGGTTGAATGACAAGTGAAGTGGGAAATAAGAGGACAAGGCTATGCAATGTAGAGGAAACAAATAATAAATTGCAGATTTGTTATTGAGAACAACAGGTTGTGCAAATAGTTGAGATTGAAAGGAGGTGATGGTAGTAGATATGGCCTCTTAAATATTTTGCACCAACTATTTGTAAATTGGTTTGCAATAGGTTTGATGTAATTTGGAGATTGATTCAATAAGATGTTGCAAATGTATGCATATTTATACTCATTTTGTGGATTTGGTGTTTATATTTTGTGGGTGAAAAGCCTCTATTTATTATGTGATTTTGTGAGCATAAGTGTATCTTTTGGACATAGGTATTTTTCCCCTCTGCATCAATTGGTATAAGAGTGGGTAATCTTGAGAGTGGAGAGGATTCACTAGGACCTATGGGTAGAGTAGAAGAATTGTCATGAAGAAGAGCTCATGAGAACTATTGCAAGTTTGTGATGTCCTGAGCAATTGGGAGCTAAAGAGCCATGAATAACTATAGATTGTGAAGAGTGTGATGTGGATTGTAGAAGATTGTAGCAAGTGAGATGGGGATATTTGTGAGAAAAAAGCTTGTCATATGGGATGGATGGAGGAAATACTAAAAGATGAAGATATTCTTGATGATGGTTGATATAACCATGAGAATGGATAGATTGGAAGCAAGATATTGGGAAGAATTGGTCCAACATGATGAGTATAAAAATGAGGTTGCAACAAAGACATGCCACAAGGAAGGAATAACGAGAGAAGAAGAAAGGAATGAAGCAAGCAATGAAGAGGTTGCAGTGGATGGCGAAGAGGATTTGTTAGCACATTTGCTGATGATTGAGGAAGAATGGATGATGAAGCCCACTAGTGCAATGAAAGGAGAAAGGCGAGAAGTTGCAGTTGATGAGGAGGTTCAAGATGTCATAGTGAAGTTTGATGTTGCAGCTACTAGCAAAGATGAGGTAAATTAGTTTAGTGATGTTATTTTATTTCTAGATGCAATAGTAAAAGGTGAGTTGGGTAGAAGATGAAAGCATGTTGTAGATGTTACATGATTGTGTGTAGAAATGGTGGAATATTTTGTAGGGTGTTTTTTGTGGAGGTGGATGGTTAGAGGTGGGTTTGAACCCATGGAGGAGAGGAGAGTGGAATGTATTTGGCAGAGTAGATCTGGTTGTCGCAAACATGAGTCCATGAGGGGGAAAGGGAGGAAGATGTTGTGTTATTGGAGGAAGGTGGTGTGTGTTTCGACACGAAGCTGGAAAAGGTGAAATAAATATTATTTTTCAGCACTTTGATAGCGAAGGAGTTCACTGCAGGTTGATGGAAACTTGGAAGAGTAGTGCAACTATTCAACTCCACCATTGTGAGACTATGCTCACAATCTTTCTACCCAGTGTGTTTAATGCAGGATCATCCAGGGACATGCACGATCTTGTGTTGACCAAAAAGATACTTCATTTTGAGTTCAACTTTGTTGTGGTATTTTTCTCTTGGGCTATGAATCGACTTGGTTTTAGTTGTCTTCATCAATGATTAATTGACATGTTTGACATTGATTATCAAAATGTCAATCCTACACTTCAATATTTTGAGAAATCTAATTATGTGTCTTCTCCCCGATGATTTAATTACCATAAATTAAAATGACAATATTGCTTTGACAAAGCTTATGGATTTCCAATGAATGAGTTGGGAAAAACAATCTACCAGTCACAGTCAGAGATCATGAGTGTATAAAGTAAATAAACAAATGTTGGAAGATTAAGAGGTCAACCTAAAAGGAGAATGGAATAGGCATACAAAGTTTGCATTTAGAAATAATTAAAAATAAATTAAAGTGCAATGACAAGTAGATTGGAGAGGGTGTGACCTTGTGATAAATAGAGCATTAAAATTTTAATCTTTGTAACAAATATAATTGCCAACTCCAATGCATATGGTGAATAGTTTTATGCATAAAATTTGACTCGGCTGGGCCTTCGGTTGAGGCAATGCTTCCCATTCTAGGAACTTGTGATTTTATTGCAAACAAAGGAAATGCTAAACCAATGTGAAGAGGAAGGGATGCAAATTTGTGGGGATTGATTTTTTCTAATTAAGATCTGCATAAAAGTGTGAAGGTTGCACATATGAAAAGGAAGAACTTTGTTGGAAATGGAGTTAGGGAAAAGTAGTGTGGGTTGTGTATAAGGAGAAGAGGGATTGATGCCTTAGGAACAAGAGGAAATATGAACAAGAAATGTGAGAAGAGCCCATGATGTAGAGTGATGGGGAAGGGAAATAGATAGCGATGGTACTCAAGCATGGCAAGAGTCGAAGAGTGCAAGAGGGTCAAGTGACAAGTGGAGAAGGAAATAAGAGGACAAGGTTGCATGATGTAGAGGAAACAAATAATAAATTGCAAATTTTTTATTGAGAACATGTTGTGCAAATAGTTGAGATTGAAACGGGGTGATGTCAGTAGATATGGCCACTTAAATATTTTGCACCAGTTATTTGTAAATTGGTTTGTGATAGGTATGATGTAATTTGGAGATTTATTCAATAAGATGATGCAAATGTTTTCATATTTATACTCATTTTGTGGATTTTGTGTTTAGATTTTGTGGGCGGAAATTTTCCTTGTTTATTGTGTGATTTTGTGAGTAGAAGTGTATATGTTAAACATAGGGATTTTTTCCCTTTGCATCACTATTCCACTATTTTGTCATGACCATTAGTTTCAATGCCTTTTGAAATTCAAACATTCTCTCCAAGAGATTGAAGTATGATGTATAATTGGTCTCTATATTTTTCAAAAATTCCTTATTGGAGAAGGTTTTAAATAGTGCATGTGATATGTGGTGGTTGTAGAAATTTTTTTACATATCTCTAGCATCAAGAACCGCTTGTTTGATCCATTTTATTTTCCTCATGTCCTTGAGTGCATTGTTCATGGCATGCACACAACAAGGAGTCTACCATATATGTTTTTATGCCGCCTCAACCAAGTTCCCCCATCTTTGCATGCATAGGTTGCATCTCTCATGCCTTGCACCACATTCTTAGGGCCAAACTCCTCAATAGAATCTCAAAGGATCTAAAATTGTTAATTGGCATCCTTTTGGTACCCTAAACATTCAACGATCGTAAGGACTAAGGACCCTTTGTACATGTCAACATGATATTGAAAAATGGATGTACCTAATGTTTGTCTACTCATCCATCACAATGATGCATGCATTTGACCCATGTAGCCTTTATTTCGTCTATTAGAATGTCAATATTGGAATAGTTCTTATCCAAGATTGTGGCCCTTAGTTTTGTCTTCTTTGGTGGCACATATGAAGGCCTTGTTTTTAGAATCTTAACCACAACCTCCTTAATATAAGGAGAGGAAGCAACATGAAATGGAATACCATATGAAAAGAAGAATTTCCCATTGACATCATTTACCTTATCTTTCATTTGAATGTTCAACAACTTTTCCATTAGTTTGGGAGCAAAACTTGTCACCCTATATTTCCCCTTAGGCTTTGCTACTCTAGATGAAAAAAGAGGACATTGTATCTATTGGAAAGTGCTAGTACCTCTTGTTAGCATACTACTAGGTGGTTTGTCTTCATTGGTACCCCACACTTTATTTATCTTTGCATTAACTCTTTTAATGTTGCCTTAAATTCAAGGTTGAACAAAAATGTTATTTCCATAGTCTAGTGTTACTCCTTGATGTGTTATCCTCGCTTGTATTCTAGTAGAAAAATGTTTTAAAGGGGATTTCTTATAGAAGGGACCCTTGGAAATATTTCCCAACAATTGAGAAGGGTAATTGAAATGAGAAAAGTTGCACAAAGCCATAGAGGTAGATGATACACAAAAGTCACAATCTTTATTCTTTAACCTTTTTAAAGGAATTTTTTTTTTCTTGTTTTAAGTTTCACAAAGCATAGAAGTAGAGAATATACAAAACATGAAATCTTAATTTAACTCTCAGTAATAAATATTAAGTTTTAAAATAAAAAACCAAATTCAAAATTTTAAAAATTAAATTAAAAAAATCTAATTTTTATTTTATTTTTATATATTTTCTGCGAATTATACAAGACATTAAAATAGAGGATACACAAAAACCAAATAAAAATTAAAATATTAATTATATCATTATGTCAACAAATATTTAAAAATAATTAATAAATAAATTAAAATCCTAAAATATTGAATGTTTAAAACATCCCTAAAACTGATGTTCTAAAACCCCCAAATAGTAAAAATAGCAGTTAAACTCTAAAAACAGAATTTAATAATTCTCAAAACCTACAAATTATTTGCATTGAAGAAAAAAAAAGTGATTCGGTTCTAGCAATGAAAATGCAAATGCCAAAAATAAAGAATAAATGACAAAATTTGTAAGGTCTTACCTTGAAGTCTTGATGGATGCTTTGAATGATTGATTGATGAATATGATTGAAGTCTTCCTCTTCTTGACGGTGATTTGGATTGAGGGTGGGCATGCATATTTTTAATTTTTTTAAGGTTTAGAGTGTGACTGGGGTTTTTTTAACAGGGCCTAAAAGAAAACCTCTAGATTAAATGTCAACTTGAGCCTATCTGTGGACTAAGAGGAAAAATAACTTGCTTCCCTCATAAAAAAATATAGAACATCTTGACACTGAACTAATACTAGTCAGGTCTTCAAGGTCTTGCATAAATGGTTAACTTATGCTTCGGAAGGAGGCAAAGTTGTTTATAGTTTTGCATATTTTATTGTTTAGGGTTAATATTAAACATACCTTGAAGTTATTTTTACAACTAGTCCGTACTCTCATAATACTTACTAATTGAAAAGATAAGTAGATGGATTGAATGAGAGCAGTAAGTTCATTTCCAGAAACAAGATATCGAAAAATTCTTCAATTTGTACAATGCCCAGGGCCTTTGCAGAAATTTACACAATGATGGATTTCATCCTTAGGAAATTTTTTTTGTTACATGCATTGACATGTTGAAGAACATTTTATGATTTTACATCCTAATGTTTGTTTTGGATCTGCTTCAGTGCGCAGCTAGCAAAATCATATCAAACTGCTGCAGTGCTGTTTGAAGTATTAAAGGCAGTCACTCGGACGGAGAATGCTAAAGTTGATCCCGACACTACTACATAGAGGGGCAGTTTAAGACAAATTTTAAGACAATTTTTGAGTAAATTGTCTCAACTTGAGAAAAAAAAAAATCTGTATTGTTTCAAATACTGTCTTTAAACGAGCATCTTAAAATATTGTCTTAAAAATTATCTCTATAAAGACAATATGAAATAGAAATATTTTTGTCTCTTTAGAGACAATAGTTGGGATTAAATACATATTGTCTTTACAGAGACAATATGTAAAAATTGTCTCTCTAGAGACAAGATGTAAAAATGTATTAAAAAAAAAAAATCTATTTTAAATATTTTTTTAGTGTGGTTTTCAACATTCAATGTTTTCAAATTCTCGTTGTCCTCCTATTGGTTGGAGTTTTTATTTTTATTTTTCCAAATGCGATGGAAAATTATGATAGAAATTATCAATGATTTTGACACTGAAAGCAATGACCAATTGTCGAATATGCAAAACATAATGTTCATAGAAAAACAAAGAAAATAATGCATCATAATCTGAATTCATAAAGTTAATGCCAATAAGTATTTTTTTATTTATAGTTTATAAAATTGTTCATACAATCATGAGCAACACGTACATCATAACATGGTGTGAGAAAACAATTAATTTCAAGGAAAGAGAAAATGTTAATATTTTCCTAAAAGCCAGTGGAATATACTCAACTACCAGCATAACTCTTTTGAGCATGGCAAGGTAGCTTAACAAAGAGTTGACTCAATTCTCTGGACTGGACAATTTTGCTTCAGAGTGGGAACTTTCTTCTTCTTGTGTGCCTATGTTTGGTCCTCTCAAAGGCTGATAACCTTTCATTGTAACAATCCACTAAATCATGTACTTTGTTATTGATGAATGATAGGATTTCCAAATCGCCTTTGAGCATAGCACAACCTTTCAAGATTTTGATACAATTTTGGAGAGATTTGAATTCTTCCTTTAAGATAAATCAATAGGGTGAAAGCAAAATTTTCCTGCAGGAAAACAATATTAGATTTAACAAGTAAATCCATTTGCATTCATTTAAAGAACCAGAAATCCACAAGTCTCTACACATGAACTGAAAATAATAAATTTGCAAATCAGACCCCCAAAAAATATCCAATTATATGTAGCCACTACACTATGGTCATTTGATAGCTCAAAAGTGAAAATATGTGATCCAAAAAAACTTTTACAAATATTTTCTTTCATATTAACTTACTGCTCAAGCTAGGCTGCAAATTGTGTAACTTTAAGTTGGCACTGGTTAGTTGTACTAATAACTTCTCCACCTCGATAGAGCTCTGCAACTCACTCAAACTATTCTAAAGCCAGTTCCAAATTTTCTTCAGCTTCATATATTTCACCGAATTCCTGTAGAAAACAATATTTTGAATTTCAATAAAAATCCCTATCCAAAAGAAATAGGTAAATTTACTTATAACCTGATCATCATAAAGATATTCACAAAATAACCATACATCTTCTGCAATGAATGCCTTGTACATTACATCCAACCAAGAAATTTGTAGTCTTAACAACATATCAAAACATATTATCATGAGAATAAGAATCCTTACACTAGTTCAAAGTCGAGCTTTGACAACCTCAAAAGATTAGGTCATCCCAAACCCAATTCAAACATTGAATTACCTTGTAGTGTTTTGCAAATATCAACAATCTTCTTAACTCTAAGAAGAGATTAATAGCCAAACCTAAGCACCTAGCAGCTTCTGCACAACATTAATTAGTAAATCAAGACCACTTCCTATCCAACAATAATAAATGACACCCAACCTTCTCCCATTCTAATATAACGTGAAGAGAAATTACCACACAACAAGAGAGAAATTTAGACTAATATCATGACAAAATAACACAAAGGAGATGAAGACACTGGATTGTAGACTAAAGGAAAATATGAAATATAATTCTTCCCTCTACAATCTAGTCATCCTAATATGAGAGATTATACACAACAACATGTTTTTGATGGAAATGACCAGTAGTTTTCTCAATTAATGAGTTTGACAATCAAGAACCTTCAATTAGAAGTAAAATAACACCAGTTTCTCACATATAAGCTACATGATGATGAGTCAAAACTCCGATGTTATATTAGAGTCTAGGATCTTGGTCTATTATGGACAAAAGTTACATATTACATTTTATTTGAAGTCAAGGAAAGAAAGCTCAAGAAAATGCAAAAAAAGAAGTCTCCTCACCACTTCAAAATTCGAACATCTCAGCATCATTCTAAGGAAGATAAGGTGCCGGCGGAACCTTCACCATCCATACATTTTGTTGCCTTTGATTAATTGACCTTGTTGCCCACAAATCCAAATCCGGTAATTCAAGCTCAGGATTTATGATAGAAGTCATACCTGTGATTTTTAAGATAAAATTTATGAGAACAAGTAGGTCATCCCAAATTTGTCTTTTCTAGACTTCATCCCTGTGAAACATGATAACAAGTAGGTCAAGCACTGACCATGGAATTGATTCTTTGAAGGAGGTTTGTTGATGGCTCTATTTTAATGCCTTCATCAGGAAGGCTAGCTAATTTGACGACCGTCTTATGCATTAAGTGCTTTAGTGCATACCCAGTGTTAACAATGCAAGAGCAGATTCTCATCTTTAGTTTCATGCAAGAGAAAAAAAAAGGTATCCTCTAACAAATTGTGTATTGCTTAGCTACTTTCCTCATTTCTTGACTTCTTTGTGTTAACATCTCTACAAAAAGAAAGAGAAAGAAAAGAAAATTAATGTCCACAAATGACCAAAAATGGATCAACAAGACTAGAACATACAGCAGGTATAGTAGCAAAGGACTAAGGCCAAAAAAGAGGCCCTAGAAAAAAAGCAAATATAAACATCATCTACTCTAAAAACAACAAACCACCATGCAAGGATAGTAATATAAGAGGAGAGGGAGGACCCCATAAGATGATAACAAAAAACCATCTAGATGAGCAACCAAAATCCTCAAGTGTCCATGCTCTGAGATGCATTAGAGGAGCCAAGAAAAATGCCATCATACACAGTGGGAGTACCAATGCAAAGTCTGAGAATGCTTTCCAGACATATAGATAGTTGCAACTGATCTAATAGGCCAATCAATGATCCATTGAATCAAGGAAAGAGACTGACAACTTAACCAGGAAGATACAACTAGATTGTCAATTGGTTGGGTCATGTAGCAATGATTATCAAGGTAGCTGGCTTGGTAGATGATAAGGACAACTTCATGATTACTCAAATGATTTTTAGGGGGTGAACACATAAATATGCTAAGTTACCGATTCGTTTTTGGATTCGGGTACGGGTACGCGAATCCGGTACGGGATTTGGCAAAAAATTTTTTTTGGATTTGGGTACGGCTTGGGTACGGCTTGGGTACGGCAATACAAAAAACATATAAAAATCAGAAATATATACATATTTGCAGTAGTAATTAAGTTCAAAATACACCACCATATTAATAGTCTAATAACATAGCAAAAATACATCACCACTTTCATAGTCACTAAGTCAAATATTAAAATATTAGTGATTACTCGATTGTCATGATATAAAATTATAAATTAAAGTTCAAACATAAAATGTCAAACGTTTCCAATCAGCCATTATTGATCATTGATCAATCTGAATCATATGGGTCATCACTATCAAACAAACTAGCATTATTAGATGCTACATTTTGCGTAGAACCACAAATAGCATTCGTGGCACTCGCACAAGCACTGCCACTAGCAGTAGCAGTAGCACCGACACTACCACCCTCACGATCAGTAGCTGCTTCAGGCTCATACTCATCATCAATATCAAGTGCAGCTAAGTGACTTGTGGAAGCATCCAAGTCAAGCTACTCTGGCTCAATATCCCACCTCCTTGTGTCTCCTTCTTTGTAGGAAGTTTGCTTGTGTGTAAGGAGGCGCAAGTTTGAATGCACATACACCAAGTCCTCTGCCTTTTTTGAATGCAGCCTATTGTGTTTTATTGAGTGGATGAAGGAGTATGTGCTCCAATTCCTCTCTGATGAAGATGAACTAGCAACCTATTAAGAGTCAAGACCAAATTAAATAGTTAAGAGTTACAAAATTTAACTAAACAAAATTATTAATTAATATAAAATTATAAATTAAAATTAAAATTACAAACTATAAAACTTACTTGGGATAAGATTTTTATTGCAATTGGTTGGATGTGCATGTATTCTTGCCCATGGAAATACCACCAACTATGACCATCTACCCTGTATTTGTCTCGAAGAGCATCAAGATTCTGAGCAACACTACCGGAGCATGCAAAAGCCATGAACTCAACCCTCACTCGATCACGTTGGTCACGATCAGTGAAGAGTCTCCGAATTGCTGCCTTGTAACCTTGAGCCACTTCAACATCCCTATATGGAGCAACTCTTGATATAACAGAAAGAAGCTCAGGACTATAATATTTGGGACTCTATGCAAAAGCAAGAAGATGCAATGGAGTGGTCATTTTGTTCCATCTATCAACCATGATTTCCTGTAGCTCTTTGAAGAACGTTTCATCAGGATCTTCCTCTTTTGCATTGATGATGGTTTTCATCTTCTCAATCATTGAGTCGACACCATCATATACTTCTCCCAAACAAGGTCTATCCATGTCTGTGTAACGGATCATGCTCAGTATAGGCTCAGTGAAACTGACCAGGTACTCAACACGATCCCACCAACAATCATCTAGTATCCTTTGCCTGATCCTATTTGCCCTTGCACTGCTAGATTGCTTCCATATGGCCCAATTAGGGCTGATTACCATGGCACAAAGTGCCTCACGAACCTTTATAAGTCGTCTCAACACAATTGTGTTGGAGGCAAAACGGGTCTCTGCAACCTGTTTGGAAATCAAAATAAAAATAAAAATGTAATTTAAATTTACAAAATCAAAATTTAAAATTAAAAGAAAACTAAAAATTTAAGAATATTGAGAATTTCAATTAACTTACCTTCAACAATTCCAATTTTGAGAATTGTCTAAATATTCCTTGTGTCATATGGTGGTTGGTGACAAACATCTGGATGTCTTCGCCCTCAGCATACACTTGTTTGATCCACTCAATTTTGGATCCAATTTTTTTTAGCATTAGATTGAGGAAGTGGATAGCACAAGGTGTCCAAAAAATGTGTGGATACTTCTCCTCAATCAATAACCCAGCAGCCCTACAATTTCTGGCATTGTCGGTTATAACTTGCACAACATTTTGATGGCCCACATCTTCAATGGCTTGGCAAAGGATGTTAGCAATAAATGGACCATCTTTCACCTATCCCTCACAATCCACTGCTCTCAAAAACATTGCCCCTTTAGGGGACACGGCAATAACATTGATCAATGGGCGATTTTTTGCATCTTTCCATCCATCAGAAACGATGGTCACCCCTGTTTCAATCCATGAATCCCTTTATGGGCTTCAAAGAGTCTGCTACATGTTTCACCTCTTTCTCCAATAAGGTGCAACGCACCTTCTCAAAACTTGGGCCCTTATACCCCTTTGGAGCCTCATTAATA
>VDFB02086081.1:252588185-252731588 GCA_007258455.2 Sequoia sempervirens | reverse complement strand
TAAACTAATCAAACAAACAACATATTGTTTTCTAGCAATTTAAAATTCATTTAAAACATGTGGAAACTTTTGTTGTATCTCAACATAGTCTTCCCAAAGTGGCAGATTCTTCTGCATACGGCTCCCACTAGACTTTGCACTACAAAACTTCCCTATTACACAAGTGAAGCTTACACATTCTAAGCACCTTGATAGGCTTGAGTGTTACCACTATGAGGTCTTGTACCTATTAATAATTCCAATAAATCACATGACTATCACTTGGTATATACTTCTTTAGGTATGACACATGAAAGACGTTATGCATCCTGGCAAGAGTTGGTGGCAATGCAATCGGTAAGCTACCAAATTGGCTTCCTCAAGAATTAATGCTTAGGTTTCTAGATTGTAACTATGTAAAATATTTTTTGCATCAAAGTTTTGGATCATACTCCATGATCCATCGTTAGGATGTTGAGCCAAGAGAATAGCTAATTTGGAAAACTTCCCAAATTTGATGGAACTCTCTTAGCATCAACATAGTGTTTCTATCTATTGTTAGCTTCAACCAATATTTGCTTAACAATCCTCACTCTCTCTTCCATTTCAACTAACATCTCTACCCAAGACCCACCCTATCCTCAAGTTTATCCCAACTTATAGGAGTTTGACACTTTCAACCATATAATTCTTTGAAAGGAGCCATCTTTATTGCAGAATTATAGGAATTGTTGAAAGTAGATTACACTAAAGGAAAGTAATCTTCCCACTTGTATTGTTGATCCATGCAACACATTCTAAGTAGGTCTTCCAATACTTGATTCACCCTTTCTATTTGTCCATCCATTTTCGGATGATATGCTGAGCTAATATTCAATTGAGTCTCAAGTGTAGAAAATAAGGTTTGCCAAAACCTTCAAGTGACTTGTGCATCCCTATCTGAGGTAATCTTCTCAGGAATTCCATGTAGCCTAAAAAATTCTTGTACAAATTTCCTTGCTATGACAAGAGCTCCATTAGTTAGATTCTTGGGTATGAAATGTGCTACCTTAGTAAGGTTATCCACAACCACAAGAATGCCATATTGTTTATTCCTTGACATAGGTAATCCTTGCACAAAGTCCATACTTATGACTTGCCACTTTCTTTCCAGTATGTCATGTGGGTATAGCAAGCCTATAGGATGATGATGCTCCACTTTCACCCTTTGACATTCAAGACACCTACCCACAAATCTAGCAACATCTCCTTTCATCCCTTTCCAAAAATATAATGGCTTTACATCTGCCAACATTTTGGTCACACCAGGGTGTCTAGAGTATGGTGCTTCATGAATTTCTTTCCATACCATATTTCTTAGCTCTTTGGAGTCAGGTACATATAATCTTCCCTTATACCTAAGTATACCATTAAGTTCAAAATGAAAACCTTCGTACCTTGCATCATGTAGATTACTAGTGAGTGCTTGCTTAACTTGCATATAGTACCCATCTTTGCATTTCTACAATACCTGACCTTTAAAGTTGGTTTGAATTGTCACTATTGAAGCAATATGACATCTTCGAATCAAGGCACCATCAACTTGATTTTCTTTCCTTTTAATATAACTAATATTAAAGTCATAATTTGATATTAACTCTAGCCATCTTCCTTTTCTAGCATTCAGATTAGGTTAAGTGAATAGATATTTCAACCCATGATGATCAGTTTTCATCTGAAAGGGTTTCCGTAACAAGTAATGCCTCCACATTTCAATGTGTGAACCACAATTGCTAACTCTAAATCATGCAATGCATAATTTTTCTCATAAGGTTTTAGATTTCTTGATTCATAAGCAATTACTTGCCCTTTTTGCATTAAACCACCTCCTAAGCCATCTCTTGAAGCATCAGTGATAACAGTAAAGTCACCTTCAGGGTCTGGTATTTTCAAAATTGGTGCAGTAGTCAATTTATCTTTGAGTAGGTTAAAGGCTACTTGTCACTTCTTTGTCCACTCAAAATTCTTCCCTTTCTTTTGCAAAGAAGTAATTGAAAAGGATATCTTGGAGAAGTTTGCAACAAAATTTCTATAGTATCCTACCAAACCCATAAAACTCATTACCTTAGATACATTTTTGGGCACTGGCCATTCTAGCACTACCTTGATCTTAGCTTGATCTACTAAGATTCCATCTATTGAGACCACATGTCCAAGATAATGCAATCTTTTATGAAAGAAGGTACATTTAGAGAGTTTTCCATACAACTTATGTTCCCTAAGTCATTGCAGAACCATCTCTAAATGCCTATAATGTTCCTCCTCATTTCTTGAGTAAATCAAAATATCATCTAGGAAAACCAAGACAAACTTATCTAGATAATCCATAAATACATTGTTCATAAGGTTCATAAATGTTACAGGTACATTCATCAATCCAAAGGGTAGAACCACAAACTCATAGTGTCCATATCTGGTTCTAAATGTAGTCTTAAAGATGTCCTCATTCTTAATTCTCAATTGGTGGTATTAAGATCGCAGATCAATCTTTTAAAATACAAAAACTCCCCTCATTTGAACAAATAGATCATCAATGCGTGGTAATAGATACTTGTTCTTTACTGTAGCTTTGTTAAGCATGCAATAATATATGCACAAACGTAAAATACCATCCTTCTTTTTCAAAAAGATTATTTGTGCTCCCCAAGGTGATACACTTGGTCTTATCAACCCCTTAGACAACAACTCATCCAATTATGCCTTAAGTTCCATTAGTTCAGTTGTCATCATTCTATAAGGTACCTTGGAAATAGGTTCAAATCTTGGAACTATTTCTATAGAGAAGTCAAATATCCTTTTTAGTACCAGTAACCTAGGTAGTTCATCTAGAAATACATTTGAAAACTTTTTCAATATAGGATACCTCCCCATATCTGACATTCTTCTTTCTTCCATTTCACCATCTTCCATCTATTGGAAGTTCTATGATCCAAAGTTATCAAGATTCTCTTAAGAATTAGATCCCTTATAATCTTCAAGCTTTTCCATCTTGACTGCAATTTTTTTGCATCCGTTCTTCTTAGCCCTTAACAATTGCATTGTAGAGATTTGACAAATCTTGACCTCCCTAGGTATCCCTTGTAACATCACTTGGTTACCAAGACCATCTAAGTAGTCTATTGTTTTAGCATGGCAATATACCTTGGCTCTATGTCTCCATAACTAATTCATACCTAGGATAACATGATAGGATCCTAAAGGAACGACATATAGGTTCATCTCTATAGAGAAACAATGTAGCTCTATCCTAGCTTCGGACAAACATTGTTCCACCATTGCTCTTGTCTGGCTTGCATATTATAAAACTCGAATTTTCAATGCAATCAAATTTTCTAGATATTTTCTTAGCTACTCTAGGTGAGATAAAAAATTTAGTTACACCAATATCTATAAGTATAGAAATGGGTAAGCCAAAAAAATACCTGGAGTCTCTATTGGAGTCACTTGATACTCTACCTAGCGATCATCCACAACAACATGAATCTTTTGCTAGAACATTGCTTGCTAGGTAGGAAATGGATTACCATAAGATCGTGACCTGGAAGACCTATTGGGACATTGATTGGCATAGTGATCTCGTCCACATGTGAAACATCTAGTAGTCGATCCTTTCTTCCTTGTGGGTTCTTCACATTTACTAGCATTTCCACTAGCACTATTGGTATTCCCACCACTAGAACCATTCCTCTTGCATTCCCTTCTCGATTCTTTTCCAATATTATAGGATCCTTTTCCCTTGCTTCGACACATTTGGCACAACTTCCACCTTCTTTGGAGTTGGTTTGTCTTGAACTCCTGCAATGTTCTTACAGTTTCTATTTTCTTGGAAAATGGAGATAGCTTTGAGCTTCTACTCTTGTTTAACCACTTTTTCATAAACAAGATCCATAGTAGCTAGATTGTGAACATCTACCTCTCCTCCAATTTAACTATTAAGTACCATGATGAACTTTCTTATGTGAAAGTGTTCATCCTTCTGGTACATAGGAACATACCGTAGTAGACGAGTAAACTTCTCCTAATACTCATTAACTGTCATCTCACCGTGTCTTAGATTCTAAAAACCTGTGAGTTTATGATCAAAATAGAGTTGGGGTAACCATCTTTTATAGAAAATTTGAACAAATTCATTCCATGTCAGTTTCAGTGAGCTAAGATCTAATTCCATCTTTTTCTTCATCCACAAGTTAGAGCCTTCTCCTACTAACTAGTATGCTCCCCTCGTGACCTAAGAATAATTTTGAATTTCAAATAACGACTCAAAAATGTGTTACTTTATTTTTTTCTTTAATGGCTCTATGGATGGTGAAAGAATTCCTCGAGAATTAGAATTTCCCTATGTATACATTTTCACTTGAAAATAATAAGTTATTTTGAACTTTGATAGAAATTACACCAATATAAAATAGATCTAACCCTAAACTAATCCTATATACACATATTTACAACACATAATGCTAATTATTACAAACAATCCATATGAACTGAATTACCTTGCATTTAATTATATAATTTTTTATTCCAATAAGGTAAAGCATTACTCTTTTTTTAACCTTGCACCATCCACAATTTACACTAAATCAAGCCTTTGATTTACCTGATTAGTGTAATTATTTAGCATTTTCGAGATTTTTAATCGTTAAAAGAGCTTTCAAGAAATTTCTTATAGTTTAGGAAGGTTTTCACAATCCTAACTATCTGATTCCCGAGAAAACAAATAATTAATAATTAATAACAATCACACCTTTATCGTAATTTTTTATTGCATGCCTTTTATTTTCTAGTTAATATTGTTGTTGTGGGAAAATTATTCGTTACCAACTATCCATCCAGATTAGGCTTTAGCAAAGGAATTTTATGTACGATTCAATATCGCTTTTAATCCCCAATTTTTAACAACTTGGCTATTTGATTTAAATTTCAAGTCTGAGCTTAGGTACTTCTTTCTTCACCACCTACAGGAAATTAGGCTATGTAAGAAACACTTTGTTGAGCCTATACTTCACTACTGGAGACCTTACTTTACTGAATGTGGAATGCATTAAGGTTAAATCCCCAATCTCTTAAGACCTAAATTCCTAAAAAACATAATTCTCAACTTTAATTGTTTCAAACACCCCCATAAGTGAATTTATCACGACACTAGGATTTTTCAACCTTGTTGATTCAGTATGACGCAAGCTATGCCATGCTAATGATGGTTCTCCATGCCTTTTCAAATGCAATGGGTATGTTGTGGGACTACTCAACAAGACAATTTTAGGTAAAAGGGTTTTGATCAAAATTGTTTTAGCTAAAAGTGTTTCACCTAAAACTTTACATATAAATTGAAGCTCATTTCAATCATTTAATTGAAAAAGATCTATTTGATGGTTTCAGGCGAAAGGGTTTCATCAAAAACTACATAGGCCATTCGATTTCAAATGAAACTATTTCACTCAAAACAATTTAGGGTGAAACAATTTTATTTGAAACTATTTTTTTGGTCAAAAGTGTGACCCAAATATATACTTTTAACCTTCTCTCTTTGAGAACTAGATCACAATAACAAATGGATTATGAAAGGATAGGAAACTCTAATACCATATTGGAAAATATAAGTTGATTGATATAAATACCGATACCAAACTTCACAAATTTATTTATAACATTGGGATCACATATTGTATAAAACCATACACTAATTTGAAATATTATTTTCAATGGTAAAGAAAAGCACTAAGAGAATAAAATTCAAACATTTTGATTTTACCTCCTTGTTTAATTTCTTGTATATAGAAATTTTCCTCTATATCTCTCCTTCTTTATTACCATATAAGTAAGAGAATCATCAGACATCCCTATAACACTGATATATTTTTCCAACTCATGTAAATTAAAAATTATAACCCAAGTGTGGTACAATTTATTTTTAACAACTAATATCCTAGGCAATATTTTGGAAAGACTATGTTTGAAATTATTTTTGGGGGACTATGCTTATGTATTTTTCACATTATCAAAATGTAGCAATTTGGTGTGTGCAAGAAGTTGAGTCCACTTTTTGGCCATTTAGTGGAAGTGTTTTCCCTAATTTTTAGAATTTGACACATTTGACCTTAAAATTTGAAGCACTTAGAGATAGAATCTTGAAAAAATTCACTAATCATAAAATGTAGTACTCGGAGTCTAGTTTCCAAATATATAATTTATTTCAATACCTAGATGATACAAATTGATTTTCAATAGGAATTTCTAAAAACCACTATTTAAAAGTCACTTTTTTTTACCATACCATGCACGTGTACGTCATCCATATTTTTCTAAATCCTTTTGGAAAAATATTTGTAACTCATTGAAGCACACTTTCCATATCTTTTTGTAATTTTTTATTGAATAATTTTTTTTTGTTAATTTTTTATTGGCCATATTTGGTGTTTTGAAAAATCATCATGTATGCCATGCATAAGATGACCTAAACTTATCACTTTTTGATTTTTTTTAAATTGAAAAGAATTGTCTAAAGTATGCTTTCGTACAATTTATTTTTCAAGAAATTATGTTAATAAAAAGTTATTAAAATACTAACAAACCATGATAATTCAAGTTTATGGACCCGCTTCATCATAAATTAATTGGAAAATAGAAAAAATAATCCAATTGTAATTTTTTTTTACATATTTAGAATCTACACTATCTCATCTATAATGGGTTTTAATTTCGTTAAAAAATTGTAAAAAATGTCTTCAAACATATGCCCAGAGTCCCTATTTTCTTGTGACATTGTCAAGACCTTCAATTTGCAAGTCAAACCAGGTCCAAAGCTTAGGTTCAGGTCCTCAAGCATTAACCTGAATTGAAAATCAAAACAAAAACCTGACCAAAAATTAAATTTTTTAAAAAGGGATCCCGTTTCATAAAAAAAATATTTTTTTTATGTTTTTTAGAAATGGGATCCCACTTTTTAAAAAATAGGATCTCATTTTAGAGTATGTGTAGGATCATGATGGGCCAAAAAGTGGTGATATGATGGGTATGTGTAGGGTATGTGGCTGACAACTTTTTTTTCACCCAAAATTGATGAAGCGATAAGGGTTTTTAAAGGAGATCCTCAACTTTCCACCAATATAAATTATGCTTTACTTTGAATTTAATAAATAATTATTATTTATTTTCTATTTGCATTACAACTAAAGTCCTAATTGATAGGTTGATTGAAAAACATCTATAGCTTTCAAACAATATCACATTTTTGAATCTGAAACATCGTCACATTCTATGCTTCACATACTATAGGATTAAAAAAGAAAAATGAATTTCATGAAGTTTTGACCAAGTTAAGGTGGTTAGACATACGAGCTTTTATATTTTTTAAAATTTGTAATAAAAAATCATAATTAATTATTTACTTGGAAAAAATTACAAAAAATATGCATCACATCGAGGGCATGAGTCCTCTACTTATATCTAAAATCTTATAAAAAAATATTATCATTTTATTTTGTTAGGGTGGTTAGACAGACACCTACTTCTTATTTTTTCCCGAAATTTAAGTACTACTACATTGAAATTTCAAATTTTCACTAAATAGAATTTAAAAAATAAAATAAATCTACTAGTTTAGAAACTACATTCAATTTTCTACAAATTCTATTCTTACATATTTTTGAAATAATATAGATAACTTATTGAAATTTTTACATCAAGTTGTCTAACTCTGATTTTTTTGAATTTTTTGCCACTTAAGGGCTTGTCTTTTCCATGATGATCTTGCACATACTCTTTAGAATGGGATCTTGTTTTAGAATAGGATTCTATTTTTTTTGAAAGCGGGACCTTGTTTTAGAATGGGATCTTGTTTTATTGAAGCCGATTTTGGGATTTTTGCTAAAGCAAAAACTTCCATGTTCCATGGACTCTTCTTCTTGCATTTACCCAACTAATAGTTTTGATTTTACCAAATGACATTACAATATCTATTTGTAGAGATCTCTTAATGTCATTGAATTTTAATGAAGTAAAGAGAAAATAAGTAGTTCAATTACACTCCTAAATTAATTAGGTAAATGTGTTGAAATGAAATCAATGCATTAAATCCATCAACTTATATGATGGGAGAGGGCCACAAATAATTATTTATCTTGAACTAATATAAGATTTGTAATTTATTTTGATGGAATCATCATAAAATTGACACATCCATCAATATAAAATTAATAGAAGTAATTATAGATCAATAACTAATATGGAACATCCAACTTTCCCCAAATACCCAAGGTATGGGCTACCAGGCTACTGGGATGATTCACGAGGACACCCCTGCCGCATTAAGAAAAAAAAAAAAAAAAAAACACTAATATGGAAGATAATACATATCCTATGGAAATATTACATATTTTAAGAGAGCTTGAATTAAACAAAAAACATTAACAATATAATTTTTTTTATCAACCATTCCTCTATTTCTTTATTAAACCCATAATCACATTTCTAGTCGGATAACCAATTCATCAAAAACTTAGATAAAGGTAACATAATTATGAGACAAAAGTTTGAGAGTTTTAATTTTTAAACATATGTACTCTACACATGAGAGTTGAACTTGAAACTTACCAAGTTAACCTCATTTATTGAAACATGTGATCCCATTTACACAATTTTATGAATGTCATAAGCCAGTACTATTTTAACTTAGTTTCAAAAAAGAATCCAAAAGAATTTGGGGATCATAATTTACTTATACCAAATTTACCAGTTTGTTATGTTGGGTTGTTTTTGCTCTATTGTTAGCTTTGAATGGGATCAACCTAGCCCTTCCCTACTTTTCTAATAAAAAACATCACTATGAGTAAGCGAGTAGATAGTAGTTTTGCTTATCTTGCAAAACTAGGCACTTAGAAAAGTATGTGGTATATAATAAAGTTAAGTGAGTACATTAAAAAATAAATTGAAGACAAGAAACATATGAAAAATATCATCACTAAATAGCCATTTAATCATGCACCTAATATATAGAACAACTCGTATACAAAGACAACTAGATTCAAACCCAAATCAATGTTACACCACATCAACTGGCTTGTTATTTGTAACTAAAAGAAATAAATGACATGAAATGAGAAGAAACAAACTAAACACCACAAGCAACTCGATGCAAAGCTAGCCTAAGTAGGATTATGAAAGGCTTGAAACAACATATAAAGACTTGTTTATTTCAAAATAATTGACAATGTTACAATGATGGTGATAGAGATTCTAGTAATTGAAAAAGGTCTTAAATATGAGATATCTTTTGGGATTACATGTCTTATTGAGGTTAATTTTAAAATTGTGAGACAAAGGTGATTCAATACTTGATTTATCCACATAGATGTTTTGTGTTCTATCATATGGCTTATGAAATTGCATTTTTCTATGATTTTCTTCAATTTTGTGATAGTTTATATCTTTTAACATAATATTTTAAAGAAGTATTTGCTCCCTAATTTGAATAATATATTAGTCTACGTCCTAAAAAATCAAGGAAACAATCTATATAATAGTTAGAGATATTCAGACTATTGTTCAAGAAATAAAATGAATAAAACATATATTTGGGTTTCATCAAGGAGTAAAAAAGGATTATTGGATTGTATATGTTTGAAAATGTTCTCAATTGACATTATGAAGTTAACTCTGCTTAAAGAGTTGCACACTAGAAATTATTTTGAATTAATGGTATTGCTCAATAACATGGATAGATTATCTTCATTTCAAATATTATATTTAAGTAGCCTACACAATGTGTTGAAATTGAAGAGAGCTTATATTTTCAAAACCAAATTTAGTTTGAACATGCTTTGATAAAGTGATAGTGGTAATCTACAAACTACAAAGAACATAAGTCAACCCAAAACATGAAATTAAAAAAGAGAAACATCAAACACAAGAACTAAATAATTAATATTTTTCTCTTGGAAACTCATAGAATAGTGAATTCCATGGCTCCTCTAAAATAAAATTTTCTTAAGGAAAATGCAATATATTAATTATGTTGACAAGTGTATCGAGATCAAGTTGTGACAATAAGATAAGAGGGGTTAAATGCTTGGAAAAAGTAGAGTAACTCTTAATTTTTGAACGAAACACCCTTGGAAAGTTGTTAGAGAAGTATGTATGGTGGCTTACAGATCCACAAACCTAAAAATATTAATCATGAAAGGTGTTTCATTGAATTTATAGATATGCAAACAAGTGAATAGACCAACTTAAAAAATTTAGTAGAACCCGACTTGGTAGTGTGTGTTCATTTCCATATGATTGGATAGGCAACCAGTTGGCCACATTGGGACAAGTGATTGGCTGCAGTACATCATCAAAAATAATCTACAATGTAGGTAAAGCATTAGTCATCAAATAATTTGGAGTTATCATGTATTCCCCCAAGAATTTGATCCCACGATTAGAGCCAACAATTATCACAACTATTTAAATTTGGGATAACACCACCAATTGTACCCCCATTAGGAAATTAGAGGTAAACCAAGGAGATGGATGATTAAAATTTTTCCAAAGAGGATGCTAATTCTATAGCCTAATGGACTAGGCTTGGTGGACCCATTCAAAGAACAATTTGTAGACAAATACACATAGGAAATTGTGCATAGTGGACATTCAAATTGTCACAACAATGGTTTGTTGTTCTCACAACCATCTCAAAAGATAATGTTTTAATTTTTATGATAATAGAATCTTATAGGGGTTACCATACCAACCATCATGCCTCTTTCTTAAATTCCTATATACCCTATGAATTGTTTTTACTTAAACAAAAAACATCTAGAAATATATATCCTTGATATATGTGACAACTTGCACACATATTCTATTATGCAAATGTAAATAATTTTATTTAAGTCAACAAAATTTATATTTATTTCACAGGATTTTTTCATCCCTAACCACAAATATTTTATGTTTTGGTTTGTGAATAATTTTAATTATATTTAAATTTTAATCTTTTATTAGAAGTCTAATATCATTAGAAGTTTGTTTGTCAAGAAAAAAATCAACTACTTCATTCAACATATACTATTTTTATCTCACAATTAACTTAATTGTTACTAGTTGTTGATACCTAACATTTAATTTATGGGAAATAATTAAAATTATGTATAATGAAATACTTATCTCTCTTAAGTTGCTCCTATAAATCCAATCAACTAAAAAAATACTCTAGATAATATAAATTTTGATGTATGGGTGAGGATCTTAAATAGTAAACAATTAAAGGATCTCATCAATACTAAACCTATAAAAATGATTAGTATAGCCTAACTTGCTTTGATATCATATTGAAAATTAGGATCTTAAGCTACTAATCATCATAGATAAAACATAATATAAATAAAATGAGCATACCATATATACAAATTTAACATACTACATAATATATACTCAATGAAAACCTTCTTAGGTAGAAAAACCCTATAAAACATCATTTTATAATAAAATAGTTACATGTTTGTTTATAAAGTTATAGATAGAACTTTACAATATCAATTCCCCACTTCGGTGGGGCCAATAATAGATCCTGTGCATAGTGATAGAATTCACTATAAACCTTCAAATTCCACATTACTCTCAATTAAAGAGAACATCCTTAAATATAGGCAACATGACATGACAAAATACTTGAAGGGGTATTAGTCACACCTATTCAAAACACTATTTATAAATTAATTAATAAATAATTAGTTTATTAAAATATTAATTATTTAAATGGTATATACTTTATAAAGCATATAATATGCATAAGGTTTTATAACCTTATTTAGAATAATATATAAATGTTATAAGGGTATGACCCCTAATAACATTATGTTCTAATTTTTTTTTTTGTTTACTTATAGATACAATAATTAATGAGTCAAAACACAATAATTATAAGATTCTATGAGTCAAAACACAATAATTACAAGTTTTGACGACACAAAACTAATTGCAGTATATGTAATTAAAGGAAATAGATAATATGGGTTTGCATTAGGGAAGGTTATAAAGTTTTGTGGATACAAGGTATTTTTAGTATATGTAATTAAATGAAGCTGCTAGTATGGATCTGTATTAGAGATCATTATAAATAGGGATGGACTATAGTCTAATGTCAAATGACCATATAAATTCTCTTTTATATCAATATAAATATATATAGGCATTAGCCTTTTGATGAAAAAAAAACTAAGGTTCTATGAAAATGGGCTTTAATGTGTGTTACCATTTTGTACATAATAGAAGGGTATTTGAATTTGTTAGTTGTATCACACAAGGTCCAACCATTGGTTTGTTAGCATTTTATTGACATGCAATCTAGCCTTTCAAAGCTCGTGTAGTTATATATTTACCTATTTCCTTCTTGTAATAATTTTCCTTAAAGAGAGGAGCAATACACCTAAGTGTCTTGGATGGCATATGTCTATGGAGTAGTGATGATCTACTAGATAGATGCTTACACTTTTTTTAAATAATAGACTATGATGAAAGCTAAGCAAGGTAATTGAAGGACCTATATATGGAAGGAGAGAGCTTCAAGAAGATATATGACATCAACTAAATATTCCTTTTAGTATGAGATTGTATGCCTTAATTTTGAAATGGTTCTTGTTAGGCTTGGTAGGATTTCTCCCATTCATGATCTAGGGGTGAAGGAAAGAATCAATTTCCTAAAAGATGAAAGTACTTATAGATGCTAACTTCTTTTATGTGATCTATCAGTGATTCATGAATGAGTATAGAGCAATTGCAAGAGATGATAAAACAATGCTAGCTAGAAAAGAACCAATTAGTTGGTGGATGATACATGGTGATTAGAAAAACTTCTAAAAGGAAGAAAACAAATAAATTATATTAATGTCATCCATAAAATAACCAATGCTAGGATAATGGTTCTTGGAAAGTGCTTTAGATTATAAATCGAGAGGCATTGAAGTAAAAAGACTTACACTATGAAATGTAAAAAGCAACTAAAAAACAAGAATTAAATAAATGCAATCATAGTCAAAGGGCAACCTATGTGCCATGCTCAAATATAAACATCTCAATGAGGGGAGAGCCTCTAAAAATGCATAGAATTTTCAAAGATGAAACAGGGAGATTGTGCTTGGAGACTAATGATGCCACATGTTTGTAGCTAGGATTTACTTGAAAGACCAACAACTCTATCACCTATCATTTCAAAAAGATGCAGATATGATAATGCTAATAGTGGAAGGAAATTTTGATGTTCCATTCAACACCTCAAATTTCTTGTCTTAGATAGAAGTCTTATCTCCTTGCGAACATTTAAAATTCTCTAGTTCAAGAATGTAGTATTGGTGAATGCTTGATTGGGAGGATTTAGGATTGCTTTGTTTGTTAGTCACTTATCACATGGCATGGTAGCAAGAGAGCATTAAAGCCAACATTTTGATCAGGTGTCTTCTACTGTTTTTTTTTTCTAGAATTTGTATTTGTTAACTCAATAGGTCCAAAATTTTTACACATGATTTGATTAATTCTAACCTATGTCACAAGGTTCATGTTTGAGTTTGACAAAGACAATATTCAAATCCAATTCGAAAAAAAATAAAGAATCATGATTAAATTCAACTAATATAACTTTACAAATATTTAAATATAAGTATAATATAATTATTAAAAAAAAATCAAATATTAAAATATAAATAAATTAAATTTTCAATATAAATATTGTAATTTCATAAATATATTTTTTAGTATATTAATAATTATAATCTAAACTTAATATTTTAAATATAAATTTTATTGTATCCAATATTAATATTTAATAATCGTCACATCTTAAATTAAAAAAAATAAAACCTGGAAAAAAAAAAAAAAGGTAGATCAAGATAGAAAAAAAACCTTTGAAAATTAGTTGTAGTTATGTGGCCACCTCTTCTTTATGCTTTTATGACAACCACTATAAGCCCATATATCTTTTTTAAGCCTATAGAGGTTAAAAATCACTCATTCACTCTATTTTTAGCCTCATAGAGGTTAAAAATCGGCCATTCATTCATTCTATACAAGTCTAACTTGAGAGTCACTCACTCTTGTATAATTTTTTTAATGATCGTTTGGTTATTTCTGTGTTTTTTATTTGAAGTTTTAAGAAAAATATAAATTGTCAAATAAATAAATATATATATAATTACATAAAATCTTTTATATTAAAATAATTGTATTTATTTTATTAATCATACATATTAAATAAAAATAATAATTTAATCTCTTTTAAAATTTTATTTTATTTTTATGAAAAACTTTATTTTATGCATCATAATCATCAAAGATCAAATTTAAAATAAAAATAAAAATTGAAAGATTATATTTTGAAACATTTTATAGTCAAATACATTTAAAGATAAAAAATAGATATACAAACAATGATAAATTCAAAGTGCATATATTATAGATACATGCTCAAATTTGAAACACTTTATCAAACAAATAAATTTAAAAATTAGATATACAAACAATGATAAGTCTAACATGCTCACAATCCCTAATCATGAGAAAACGTAAATGATATATTTTGAGAAAATTGGAAGTCTTTGTTATTTTATTAATCATGGTTATAAAAATTAGAAAACAATATAGGTAAATTTAACAATAAATTTAAAAATCTTAAATTTATTACTACAATAGTTTTTAAATTCATATTAAAAATATTTAAGATTGTTAAAAAACAATTATTTTCTATTTTGAAAAGATTCTAAAGTAATGTATAGTTTTATAATAAATATTATAAATCATATATATTAATATAAAATAATGATAATTATGAGTAATAAATCTTGAAATTTTAAATTCTTTTTAAATAAAATTTTAAATTCATATTAAAAAATATTGAAAATAATTTTATTAAAGATATTTTAAAAATTAAAAACAAATATATTCTATCTTTTTTGAAAAGATTTTGAATACTGTCATTTAGTATTGTCCTTTTTATAGATATTCACTTAAAGATATTGATTTGAGCCATAGCTTCTCCAATTTCTATAGTAGATGACAGGTCTAATGATGCATGCCATCATTGTTGTCTCTTACTTCGAAGTTTGTAAAATTTCCATAACTATCTTTTCTCCAACCCTTATATACTCAGTATTATTAATTTGATTTTGTGTGTTCGAATATGTGAGCTAACTAAAGAAATGTAAACCAACACACTAATAAGACATTAAATCAAAGGAAACTAATTGAAAAGTAAAGAAAACTCTTAAAACAACAACTCCTTTGAAAGCATCTTATTGTGCTCTATCTCCAAGGATTCATTGCAAGTACTAGCCCTCAGTTGGTGTAAGCAGTAGCTTGTTAGAATGCCAAGTTCAGAGAACGAGCTTATGCAAAATGCATGTCTATTTGCTAAATGATTTAAGCTATGATGTGAAAATTAAGATGCTATGAACTTGAAATAAAAATGCCTGAAGAGATTGCTAAATGTTGATTAGAATGCAACTATAGTAAATTCACAAAATCTAGGATTCCTTTTCAACTCACAAAGAGGCTATATTTATAGATTTTTGGAGGCAAGAATCTAGTTGGCAAAGATCAATGGTCGAAAATAATCCTGTCAAGATGAACCGTGAGAGATTCTGGAAGTTGAGAAAAGGATGGGAGGTTGAGAGAATAATGGAAGATGTTTCCTCCTACACAATCTTTTCCATTCAAAATTGAAGGAAAGTTGCCATTTGAGGAGTTAGTTGATAGTTGAAGATAAATCCCATAATTAAATAATTAATATTTAATTATATGAAGGGTGAAGAATTAGAAAGTGTTTAATTAAATATTCAGAATATTTAATTAAATGTGGAAAAGGAATTTAGAGGAATATCATTTGAATTTAAAATTCAAACTTATGATAATTAATATAAATAAATTATAAAATCTATTTAATTAATTAAGAGGAATATGGAAGATGGTAATAATTAAATAAACTTATTTATTTAATTAAATTAGAAGAATTAGAAAGTGAAATATATAAATAAATAATTAAATTTATTTATATGTAGATGACTTTAGAAGATTAATTAAATAATTCATATTTAATTACTTATTAGGCTTGATTTAATGTGACCATTTTTAGATGTATACATTTTGCCCCTTTGAAGTGATGTGTTTTATGCACTGCTTCAAAGAATTTAAAAGTTTTCCCCTAACTTTGAAAATTTGACTAATGATGCTATATGCCCCCTCGGGTGATGAATCAGATAGAATTTAGAAATTTTCAGATTTTTTTTTTTTGAAATTTTTTGATGATTTTTGAAAATTTACATTGATTTGATGTCTGATTCATCGATCGATAAAGGTGATGTGATAAAAAAAATTCTATTGAAAGATTGATATGAAATGATGATGATGATGATTTTAATAATTGATCTCATGATAGGTGAGAGTCAATGATAGGATGATGATGATTGACCTCATGATAGGTGAGAATAAATGATAGGTTGATAGATGATGGATCGATTAGATGAAAGGAGAGATGAGGAAGATGATGAAAAATGATGGACAAGAGATGATGACAAGTGATAGGAGATTGGGAAGATAAAATGAGAAGAAAGAAAGCACAAATGGATTCAAAAATAAATATGATGTTGCCCCAATCAAACTACAAGCCAAGATGGATTGATGATGATGAGAGTGTTGTTGATGAGGGAAGGAGACATCCCAATGATGATGATGATGATGATGATGATGATGAGAGTGTTGTTGATAAGGGAAGGATACATCCCGATGATGAAGATGATGATGATGAAGGCTAGGAATAAGACCAAAGGTATGATTAAATGATTTGTGCTAGATTGAATGGATTGATTAGATGAGATTGGAAGAAATGATTAGATGGATTGATTGAGATAATGTAGATGAGATGTGATGGATATGATAATGCTCATCCACAAACTAATATGGATGCCATCTATATTAACCATGCATATTTTAACTATGCAAAATGAACTACACACTATTGTCATTTTGTGAGCCAACTTTATGCTTATTTATCATCATTGAGCCTTTTGATATGTTGAAAGTTAGTACAAGCATCAAAGGGTAAATTAGCACCAATGATTACCTGAGTACAAATTTCATGATTTTTGATATAGCAAGTGAACACAAGCATTGAGGTATAATTGAACTGAGATGATCCGAGTATTTCTTGCATAGACAAACAAAGATTAACCACCTTCTGATGAAAATTTGGAACTGTCATCAATGATACGCTTAGGAAATCATGTCTTGTGACATATTTGTACTAGATTGATAGTTAACCTCAAGACAACAGACAAAGAAAAATCATTCTCTTTCCTTGCCACTCTAGCTCAGTACATCATCGTGTGTGTTCCAAAGGGATGATATCAAAAATAAAACAACCATTGTTCAAAATATAATACTACTATTCCAAATATTATTCAGATTTTAGATCATCCAGATATGTGTTATGATATGGTACTTGTTGAAAACTATTATGATATGGATCAATGATTGGATAGTTTTTCATGTGATTTAATTGTTTGCTCGCATGATTGGATTTTATGTCATTGTCTAGTTGTTTCGGTAAAAAATGAAAGTTGATTGCCCCTAGTATGTCAATGTTTTCCCCTAATATTGATACAACTTATTGAAATAAATATGTGCAATGATCAAGCCATGGTAAGACGTTATCGCTCTAGGAAAATGATGGCAATATGATGTTGTTATGGCTCTAAGATGATGGTGAAAAGATACATGAAATGAAGGCTAAGAAGCTAAGTGTAGATCATGAACTAATAGATGGAGAGCTACAAATAGCGTCTGTTTGCCAGATTTTCACTATCTGTCTTTATTGCATTTTTTTCTTATTTCTTATTTATTTTATTTTTGGTATTTTGATGTTTTTTTTTTTTGGATTTTGATGTTGTTTTGATTTTTTTGGATTTTTCAAGGACATTTAAGATGGAATGGGATGACCTATTGAAGAAACAAGATTCCCCACAATATAAGATAAGATGCATGATGAAGGATATGGTATGGAAGATTTTGATGAAGTGAATAGGATAAGATGCATGATTTTCAAGATCCTTAACCTTTTCAATATCAAAGGTGAAAATGAGGATAATGACCATGAATGATAAGAGGAAAATGGAAGATAGTATATGGATAGGGAGATGGATATGAAAGATAATGTTTGCATGATAGGGGAATGGAGGAAGGGTTTAAGCATCAAGTTTCATGACTAATATCCCTCGAATATGTGCTCTAATAGACCATGGGAATGGGAATTAGACTTATAAATGTTGGCATGATAGTAGAAGCTAAGGCCTTATTCAAAGCTTTGAATTAAAGGAGAGTGGGGATTGGATGTTGGATAATGGATAGGAGGTTGGAAGGCTTGGTGATGGATAGACGGAAAGGATGGCAAGATTAACATTGGCACACACCTTGAAGGGTGATGGAGTGATGGAGGAAAAGTGGATTTGGAAGGAGATATGTTTTTAGATGGGAGATGGGGAGAAGCTCTCAGATTAGCAAATTTGGATGCCAATTTTGATTTTATTGCTTCTATGAGACTTTTAGGAATCCATGTGACTTTTGATTTTCATATTTTCTTTATGGGCCTTTGTGGCCTTTTTAATTTTTCTTTTGCTTTGATGGGCCTTTGTGGCCTTTGAATTTTTCTTTTGATTTTTGGATAGAAATTTCTTTTATTTTTGCATGACTCTTTGAGGAGACATGTTGATCCTTTGATACATGTGGATTTTTATATTGAAGCATTTGGAAATTGGCACCCAAATTGCTTCCAAAAGCAATGGGAGGAGTGTATTGAGATGACCGATATGGAGGTATGATGGATGAGTTAATGTAGGAAGAATTTTGAAAGTGGATCAAGGATGTGTGCCTTTGTTTTTCTTGAAGAATAGGAGATGGAGAAATGTGGGACCCTAATAGGGATGGAAGGGTTGATGAGCTAGGGTTGGGATGATAAGGACCAAGGATAGATGGAAGGTTTGATGAACTAGGATAAGGACCTAGGATAGATGGAGTGTTTGATGGACTAGGATAAGGACCTAGGATGGATGGATAGTTTGATTGACTAGGATACCTAGGTTGAGCATGAGGTGTATAACCAAGGCCATGAGAATATGGATGTACGAAGATAGAAAGGGGTTCTAGGATACCTTGCCCATGAAGGCCTAAGCCTTTGTCTTTGTAATTCATAATTTTTCACATTCGTTTACCCATGGGATATGCACTGTTTGTGAAACAAGATGTGAGTCCATTTTGAGGACGATATGATATGGATGAAAGGATAGGCGTTGGATGTAAACCAGAGTGGATAAAGGTGGAGAATCCTAATTTATAGGTGTGGGGTTCATGGATAGGTTGAAGAGGTGTGAGAGACTCTTGACATGAGGATGATGGGATAATTTGATCTTGAGAAGGAAAAGAATCGTTAGATGAAGGAGATGGAGTAGCTTGATCATCAGACGGAAGGGAATCTTTGGATAGGATGGAAGAATTGTTCTACTCTTGTGATGTGATGGAATCATAAGAGTATGAATTCATTGAATGGGGTGGATGGAGAACTTGGAAGAACATTTTGTTCTTGAGATGGAAGAGAATTATCATGGGTGAATAATGAAAGGAGGGGATCATCATATGGTTCTTGAGAGATTGGATCTTCATCAAAGATAGGAAGGGTTTGTAGAATTTTGGTATAATGGGATGGAGTGGAAAGAATGTTTTGATCAAGATGTGTAGATTGAAATGAATCATTGGATGTAGAGGATGTAGAGGATACGATAGAAGAAGGTGATTAAATGGAATCGTTATCTTGGGTGAAAGAATCATGAGGTTCATTTTGACTTATGGGGGATGAAGATAAATGCGTGACATGACATGATTGGTCAATTTTATTTGATGGCTTAGATTTGGGCTTCTCATTTAACCTTTGTAAAAATTCAAAATCATTGAATTTGGATGATGTTGTTTTTGGAGGAGAAGAGGTTACATTCATATTTCCATCAAAGGACTTATTATTTGTGCCCCCTTGTATTTCCTTGATTTTCCTTTGGAGTGCTCTTATTTGTTGGGTAAGAGTACTAAGATCATTTAAGGGATTTTTGGTCTTTTTTAGGATCTTCCTTAATTTTCTCAATATCGTAGTTAGAGGGAAATTTGGCACCTTGGTTTTCCAATAAAAGAAAGTATCCTTCTTTATTTTTCTCTAAGATCTTGTCCAAAATTATGTGAAATTATGGATCTTGTTCAGCTTCTTGAATCATTTCATCGGTTATTTCATCATTTGAACTATTCCCAATACAAAACCTATGAAAATGATTTTCTTCCCTATCACCCATGTTGTAAAGTGGATCTGTTCTTTCATATTCTTCTTTGTGTTTTTGGGACCTTGTGACAACAGGCATATGCTTATACCAAATTTTTACTAACTTTGATCACAAATGGGAGAGTACAATTTGTTGAATACCTTAATCAAAATAGAATGATGGATTCTATTGATATGACTAAGGAGTTTCTAATTTTTAGTTTGTGATTCCATAGATTGAAGGATGATGATCCTATTGGGCATGTGCAAGATCATCATGGAAAAAAAGGCCCTTAAGTGGCAAAAAAATCAGAAAAATCAGTGTTAGGCAACTTCACGTAAAAATTTAAATAAATTATCTATATTATTGCAAAAATATGTAAGAATAGAATCTGTAAAAAAATTGAATGTAGTTTCTAAACTACTAGGTTTAGTTAAAAATAAATAAAATCTATTTGGTGAAAATTTTAAATTTCAGTGCAGTAGTACTTAAATTTTAGGAAAAAAATAAGAAGTAGGTGTCTATCTGACCACCCTAACCATAATAAAATGATAATATTTTTTTATAATATTTTCTCTATAAGTAGAGGACTCATGTCCAGATGTGATACATATTTTTTTATAAATTTTTTCCAAGTAAATAATTAATTATCAATTTTTTATTACAACTTTTAAGAAATATAAAAACTCGTATGTCTGACCACCTTAACTTGGTCAAAACTTCATGAAATTTATTTTTTTTTTAATCCTATAGTATGTGATGCATGTTTTGGATTCAAAAATGTGACAATTTGAAAGTTATAGATGTTTTTCAATCACCTATCAATCGGACTTTAGTCATAATTCTAATAGAAAATGAATAATAATTATTTAATAAATTCAAATTAAAGCATAATTTATATTGGTGGAAAGATGAGAATCTCCTCTAAAAACCCTTTTCATTTCATCAATTTTGGTTAAAAAAAAAGTCGTCAGCCACATATCCTACAAATACACATAATATTGTCACTTTTTGGCCCATCATGATCCTGCACATACCCTATTATGGGAATTAAACTAGAAATTGTAAATGGATGTGATGATGCACTTTTTGATGTTTTGATCTTAGTTTGAGAAAATAAGGAATTTGCAAAATCCTAATGTTTCCAAGTTTTGCTCTATTGTTGATTTCCAATCCCTTAACATAAATGTCACGGTTTGATTTGTCAACTTGTGTTTTCTAGATGATCTTATCTAATTTAATGTTATTGAAAACACAACAAATACTCATAAAACAATAGTTTTTTCTTTAAGCCCTATATTTATCATTGAGTGTATGTTCAAAATGTTTTTAGAAAAAAAAATTCATAGGTTTTTGCATAGAACAGACAACTCAGGAAGACTCATTCTTAGTGCTCAAGTAGGTCATCATAATAACCATAGCCCACATCTTAGAACTATGTCAACTCACACAACCATGTCACCCCCGAAGGGGCGCCCATGTTTTTGTCTTTTCCAGGTGGATACTCAGAGTGATGGAAGTGGATACCAAATCCCCTAAGAAAACGGTCTCTAGAAGTTATATGGTGAGTTTCAAGGGGGTAGATTCTCCCCTCCCCTTGCACTGTAATTATAAGGATGTTCAGAAACTGACTCAGTTGGCTTCTACACTAAGGTTCATAGTAAGGGTTTCCGTTTAGAGCGGCACTAATAAAATCCATCAGGAGACCTCCCAACCTTTAGAACAAAGGTTTTGGGGATGGTTATCTTGCACACTTCCAAAAAAAGTGGGTTTCCCTAGATTTTCTTTTAAATTTTAGAGTGGGGTGGAATAACCTGGCTTTGGTTTGAACCCACTTGGGTGAGTACTTTTTCCCACAAGAGCAGGCCCTCTAAAGGATTTAAGAAAACATGTAAAATTGCATGAATTGAAAAGGAAAGTCTGGTATTCTGATCACCCAGTGAAGGGGAGAGCATAGACCTATTGCCATAGACAAAGCAAATAGTGTTCTTTTTAGAGCCCAAATCACAATGATTTAAACTATGTGAAGGTAATTGCTTCACGAAAACAAGTTGTTCATTTTAACCGTAAAACATTATTGTGTGGTGACTATCCTAGATTGCTTCATTTTAATACATGTCTACCCTAGGGTTGCTTCTTTTTAAAACCAAATGTGACTATCCTAGATTGGTTCTTTTTAAGCCAAAAAAGGTCCTGTTTGCAGAAGGCGTCAGACTTAGAACCTTGTTTAGTTACAACCTGCATGCGCTAAAAGATCATACATATGCACTAAAACAACCAGTCAATGTGCTGAAACAAACATCAAAAGCGTTGCAGAAAACCTTAAATGTGCTAAAAGAAATCCTAAATGTGCTAATCTAGAAATGCAATTTGTTTTACAAAATTTTGATGAAGTGAGCTAAATGCATGCGCTAAAGTAATTTTTGGATGCACTGAAATAGTTCCTGAATGTGTCGAAAGACTTGCAGAAGTGCTAAAAGAAGTCCCAGATGTGCTAAAATAACCCACGGATGCGCTAAAACACAATTTTTTTTGGAAAGCTAAACTCCAGAATGTGAAATCCTATAAAAAAACCTACAAGTAGATGTCAAAAATGGGGAAAATTCCCCACGATGGGTTCCAAAAAAATGTGTGTTCGAATATGTGAGCTAACTAAAGAAATATAAACCAACACACCAATAAGACATTGAATCAAAGGAAACTAATTGAAAAGTAAAGCAAACTCTTAAAACAACAACTCCTTTGAAAGCGTCTTATTGTGCTCGATCTCCAAGGATTCATTGCAAGTATTGGTCCTCAGTTGGTGTAAGCAGCAGCTTGTTAGAATGACAACTTCAGAGAATGAGCTTATGCAAAATGCATGTCTATTTGCTAAATGATTTAAGCTATGATGTGAAAATTAAGATGCTATGAACTTGAAATAAAAATGCCTGAAGAGATTGCTAAATGTTGATTAGAATGCAACTATAGTAAATTCACAAAATATAGGATTCCTTTACAACTCACAAAGAGGTTGTATTTATAGATTTTTAGAGGCAAGAATCTAGTTGGCAAAGATCAACGGTTGAAAATAAGCCTGTCAAGATGAACGGTGATAGATTCTGGAAGTTGAGAAAAAGATGGGAGGTTGAGAGAATAATGGAAGATGTTTCCTCCTACACAATATTTTCCATTCAAAATTGAAGGAAAGATTCCATTTGAGGAGTTAGTTGATAGTTGAAGATAAATCCCATAATTAAATAATTAAGTTATTTAATTATGTGTGACAAGGATTTTAGAAGTTTCCATAATTAAATAATTAATATTTAATTATGTGTGAGAAGATGATAGAAAAGCGTTTAATTAAATATATAAAATACTTAATTAAATATGAAGTGAAGAAAGTTTCTAATTAAATATTTTAGAATATTTAATTATAGGAATGGTGAAGAATTAGAAAGTGTTTAATTAAATATTCAGAATATTTAATTAAATGTGGAAAAGGAATTTAGAGGAATATCATTTGAATTTAAAATTCAAACTTATGATAATTAATATAAATAAATTATAAAATATATTTAATTAATTAAGAAGAATATGGAAGCTGGTAATAATTAAATAAACTTATTTATTTAATTAAATTATAAGAATTGGAAAGTGAACGATATAAATAAATAATTAAATTTATTTATATGTAGATGACTTTAGAAGATTAATTAAATAATTCATATTTAATTACTTATTAGGCTTGATTTAATGTGACCATTTTTAGATGTATACAGATTTTGTTATCTCTTTCCTGAAAATATCATAATTTTCTTACATAGTTGAAGTACAAACAGCTGTTGAGTTTCAGATCCATAAATATTTATGATTTGTTATGCATGTTAAATATCACTTTCTCTCCTTTTTCCTATTTGATTTATAGAGGTACATGTTACATCTTCTAGGAAAATATACTTTTGTGAGTATGGTATGTTTGACAGCTTTTTGTTTTTGTTCCTAAGTAACTCAGATATTTTATGAGATATGTAATTGCAGGATAGTGACGCGAGCCTCAAAGTGAGGAAGAGAAAAAGTGATGCTAAAGAAATCCAAAACTTCTATCATCAATACTATGAAAAATATGTTAAGGCACTGGATTCAGCAGGCGAAGATGTAGATCGGTACAGTTTACACCATATGAACATTTGTCTTTCTTTTTCTTCACATTGCTTGTTGCATTTTGCTGCATGAAATCTTGTCTTCCTTCAACTTTTCTAAGCTCTACAAATTGTCAAAGTTATATTTAAACAAAAAAAATAAAAAATTATCGTGTGTTACAATTTACAAATCATAATCAATCATTTCACTTTCAATAGTGCTTAATTTTTGGAAGAGCCTACTCTTTAGTATACTTGCTTTTGAAGGGGAGAGGTAGAGGATGAAAAATATAATAGAGAAAAACAAAATAAAGGGTAGAAATAAAAAACATAGAGATTTGAAATGATTTATATTATATATATATCAAAACATACAAATATCTTTCATATGAAACTAATTACAGAGCTGATCCTCTTGATATTACTCAAAAAATACTAAAATTCATTATCCTTGTTTACATTTCTTCAAACTGTTGCAGCAAGCTATATTCATAAGGAGTTGTTACAAAATAACAATACTAGCTCTCTATTTCTATTTCATACATACAACTTTAAAAAAAAAAAGACTTCTTGATATCTACCTATGACCTAAGCAAAAGGAGGTAAAACAAAAACATTTAATTGCAATTAATGTTGCAACATGGGAAAATATAAGAAATAAGATTATTTAATATTTTCATATCTAAAATTGTCCTCATGCAGAATGGTGGCGTGTGGAAGAGCTAAAAAAGTCTTCATCACTATTGAGAGAACAAGGTATGGTGAGAGATGAATGATGAAATACGGGGTTGGAATTAAGGAAGGTAGTTGGGATTAATTCCAACACTCCCCCTTAATCATTACTACCATCTATAATTCCCAATCAATCTCTTTGATAGACATTTTTTTCCCTATTGCTTTGGTGAAAATGTCTACACATTGATCTTGAGACCTACAAAAATCCAAAAATATTTCTCCATTGTTGATTAGTTCTCTAGATAATGAAATGATATCTTGTGTCAATATGTTTTCTTCTCTTGTGAAATACTGGATTCTTTGACAATGCTATAGTTGAATTGTTGTCACAATATATCTTTGTTGCCTCTTCTTGTTCTTTCCTAAGATCATTCAAAACTCTTCTCATCCAAATTGCTTGACACAATGCACTTGTGGCTGCTACATACTCTGCTTCAGTAGATGAAAGAGTGACAATTGGTTGTTTCTTTGAAGCCCATGATACTACACCTATTCCAAAATGAAAAACATAACCAGAAGTACTCTTTCTATCATCAATGCTTCCAGAACAATCACTATTTGTATACCCTATGAGTTTGAACTTATTTGATCTTGAATAATGAATACCATACTTCCTTGTTCCACTAATATATCTAAGAATTATTTTTCCTACTTACCAATTAGAGACCTTTGGAGACTCCATGAACCTTGAGATAAGACTAGTTGCATACATATTGTCTAGCCTTTTGGTTGTTAAATACATGAGGCTACCAACAAGTCTTTTATACAAAGTAGGATCAATGTTAGCTCCTTTATCATCCTTAATTTCAGACTTGTGACAATTGGTGTTAGAGCTGATTTGTAATTTTTCATGTTAAACCTCTTCAAAATTTCATTAGCATACTTAGATTGGGAGATGAAAATGCTATTACCAATTTGATTCACCCCAACGCCTCCTTTGAACAAATCAATTGCTAAATCACTCGTGAATATCAAGCCATCAACATACAAACAAACAATTATGATCTCACCTTTCTCATTCATCTTGGTATACAATGTAGGCTCATTGATGGACCTATTGAAGCCATTTTGCAAAAGGTAAGAGTCAATTCTGCTATACCAAGCTCTTGGGGCTTGTTTGAGTCCATAAAGTGCTTTCTTGAGCTTGTAGACTTCATCTTCTTGACCAAAAATCTCATACCCAGGTGGTTGCTCCACATAAACTTCTTCAAAATAGCCATTCAAAAAAGTTGATTTTACATCCATTTGGTAAACGGGTCACTTGTTTTGAGTTGCTATTGCAAGTATTAATCTCACAATATCTAAATGTGCTACTGTAGAAAATGTCTCATTATAATCAACCCCAAGTTGTTGTGAATATCCCTTAGCTGGGTATGTGCAGGATCATAATGGGCCAAAAAGTGGCAATATGATGGGTATGTGGCTAACGACTTTTTTTTACCCAAGATTGATGAAACAAAAAGGGTTTCTAAAGGAGATTCTCAAATTTTTGCCGATATAAATCATGCCTTACTTTGAATTTAATAAGTAATTATTGTTCATTTTCTATTTGAATTACGACTAAAGTCCTAATTAATAGGATGATTGAAAAATATAGCTTTCAAATGGTATCACATTTTTTGAATCCAAAACATGCATCACATTCTATGTTTCACATACTATAGGATTAGAAAAAGAAAAATTGAATTTCATAAAGTTTTGACCAAGTTAAGGTGGTTAGACATATGAGTTTTAATATTTTTAAAAAGTTGTAATAAAAAATCATAATTAATTATTTACTTGGAAAAAATTACAAAAAATTATGCATCACATCGGCACATGAGTCGTCTACTTATATATAAAATATTATAAAAAATATTATCATTTTATTGTAGTTAGGGTGGTCAAATAGACACCTTCTTATTTTCCCCCCAAAATTTAAGTACTATTGCATTAAAATTTCAAATTTTCACCAACTATATTTTTTTCCTTTTTTAAACAAACCTAGTAGTTTAGAAACTACATTCAATTTTCTACATATTCTATTCTTACATATTTTTGAAATAATATAGATAACTTATTCAAATTTTTACGTCAAGTTATTCAAATTTTTATGTCAAGTTGCCTAACTCTAATTTTTCTAAATTTTTTGCCACTTAAGGGCCTATTTTTTTTCCATGATGATCCTACACATACCCAACCACTAGCCTTGCTTTATGATTTTTCAGATCACCATTTGCATTTAATTTGGTTTTATAAACCAACTTCACTCCTATAACATCCCTGTCTTTTGGAAGGCTCACTAACTCCCATGTTTGATTTTTTTCAATTGCATCAATTTCTTCATCCATTGCATTTACCCATTTTTCATGTTTAATTGCATCTTCAAAATGAATTGGATCTTCTACTTGTGAATAAAATTCAAAAAGAGAAATTCAAACAACATTATTCTCACTTTCATTTTGCTCATAAATGTCCCTTATACTTCTAATTTTTTGTCTCCTCAAGCTTGCCAATGTAGGATTTGACATATCACTTGAATTAGAACTTCTGGAATGTGGACTTGATGGTCTTACACCTTGAATACCACTTGTAGTTGGTGTTTATTGTCCATTTGAAGGAGTAGATGCTAGAATGTGTGGGGTTTTCCTTACACTTGTTGATGGTTTCATTTTTTGATGACTTTGTTGACCATGAATGGGCATGGAAAGAGTCACATTTGATGGAGTACTTGCTGGTATAAAAAATTCTTTATCTTCTTGTGGTGAGCCGGTTGCAATATTGATTGTTTTCTCCAAACTTCCATCCCATGCTTCATCTTCTATGAACTACACATCTCTTCTGATTATAAATTTCTTGGTTATTGGATTGTAGAGTATGTATGCCTTGGATTCATCACTATATCCAACAAATATAAATTTTTCTCCTTTGTTGTCTAATTTTCTTCTTAACTCATTTGGAACATTTTCATATGCCACACATCCAAATACTCTCATGTGAGCAACATTTTTTTTTCTTCTAGTCCATGTTTCTTCTGAAATCATGTTCTTCAAACTCTTGGTTGGACATCTATTCATAATATAAATTGCACAAGCTACAACTTCAGCTAAATATTCATTTGACAAGTGTTTTACTTTCACCATGCTTCTTGTCATTTCCATGATTGTTCTATTTTTTCTTTCAGCTACCCCATTTTGTTGAGTTGTGTATCTAGTTGTGAATTGCTTGTGAATTCCATGGTCTTTTCAAAAGTTTAGAACTTCTTTTGAAATGTATTCACCACCTCTATCAATTCTCAATGCTTTGATGTAGTACCCACTTTGCTTTCCAACAAGAGCCTTGAATTGATGGAAGAAATCAACATTTCATTCTTTTCCTTTAGAAATTAGACCCATGTTTTCCTTGAATAATCATCAATAAAAGTAAAGAAGTAAAAACTTCCACCAATAGAAGGTGTTTGCATAGGTCCACACAAATGTGAATGTATAATCTCCATAGGTGTTTTTGCTCTAATTGACTTGCCTACTGAAAATGTTTCTCTATGTTGTTTTCCCAAGATGCATCCTTCACTAACTCTTTCAGGTTTCTCTATTAATGGAAAACTCTTTACCATACTCTTTCTATTTAGCTGGTTTAAACCTCCAAAGTTGAGATGCCCAAATCTTAAGTGCCATAACCAATTTTCATCTTTTATTTCTGCTTGAAAGATTGTTTGTGTGATTGTTGTAACTTCTTATTTATCCACTTGTGAGTTCATTGTGGGTTGTGCTTGATCATATTCCATATTCAAATATGGCTTAATCTTTAGGGGAAACATTCTATTACTTGTCATTTTGACTTTGGCAATGAGTTGGTTACTTGGAAATTTATCCAAAATAATGCATTCTCTATTTTTGAAAAATACTTTATACCCCTTTCAAGAATAAGTTGTCCTATGCTCATTAGATTGTGTTTTAGACCAGACACAAAATACACATTTGAAAAATACTTCTTCTCCCCCTGTTTAGTTAGAATGTTGATGTTTCATTTACGCATAACTGACACTTTATTGTCATTACCCAATGTGACAATAGATTTTACATTTTCATCTAAACTTGAGAACATTTCTAGGTTTTTGATCATGTGATTGCTACAACCAAAGTCTAAGAACCATACATCCTTTTGATTTTCTTTTGCTACATTGCATGCTATGAACATATTACCTTGATTTTTATTTTCTTTTGTGAAGTTTGCATTTGGTTTGCTAAAATCATATTGTTTCTTCCTACACTCATTTGAATAATGCCCATACTTTTTACAATAATGACATTAAATTTGAGATTTTTCATACCTTTGACCTTGTGATTGATTTTGAGATGGGATTTGACTTGAGTTTTGATTGCTGGCTCTTCCACTTGAGCTTGATGGGCTGCTTCTTCCACTATAATAATTTCTTCTGCTACCTTTGAAATTTGATCTACCTCTGCCTCTACAAAGGTTGATTAAAACTTGTGACTAGAATGTATGCTGCAATGATGTGTTTGCTAACCTACTTAGCCTATGTTCATGTGAAATGAGAGATTCATGGAGCTCATCAACTAAAAATTGTGATAGGTTCTTTGTTTCCTCTATGGCTACAATAATTGATTCAAGTTTTGTGGGAAAACTCCTTAGGATATTTTCAACCACTCTCCTATCTTCAAGTGTCTCACCATGTGATCTGATTTGATTTACTGCAAACATTTAACGAAATGCTAAACCAGTGTGAAGAGGAAGGGACATGGCTTTGTGGAGATTGAATTTTTCAAATGAAGATTTGCATAAACTTGTGGAGGTCACGGTATAAAAAGGAAGAACTTTTTTGGCGAAGGAGTCAGGGAAAAGTAGTGTGGGCTATATATAAGGAGAACAGGGGTCGATGCCTTAGGAAGAAGAGGAAATCTAAACAAGAAATGTGAGAAGAGGCCATGATGCATCTGGAGCAATGGGGAAGGGAAATAGATAGCGATAATAATCAAGCATGGAAAGATTCAAAGAGTACAGAAGGGTTGAATTTCAAGTGAAGAAGGAAATAAGAGGACAAGGCTATGCGATGTAGAGGAAACAAATAATAAATTGCAGATTTGTTATTGAGAACAACAGGTTGTGCAAATAGTTGAGATTGAAAGGGGGTGATGGTAGTAGATATGGCCTCTTAAATCTTTTGCACCAACTATTTGTAAATTAGTTTGCAATAGGTTTGATGTAATTTGGAGTTTGATTCAATAAGATGTTACAAATGTATGCATATTTATACTCATTTTGTGGATTTGGTGTTTATATTTTGTGGGTGAAAAGCCTCTATTTATTATGTGATTTTGTGGGTGAAAAGCCTCTATTTATTATGTGACTATGCTCACAATCTTTCTACCTAGTGTGTTTAATGCAGGATCATCTGGGAACATGCACGATCTTGTGTTGACCAAAAAGATACTTCATTTTGAGTTCAATTTTGTTGTGATATTTTGCTCTTGGGCTATGAATCGACTTGGTTTCAGTTGTCTTCATCAATGATTAATTGACATGTTTGACATTGATTATCAAAATGTCAATCCTACACTTCAATATTTTGAGAAATCTAATTATGTGTCTTCTCCCCAATGATTTAATTACCATAAATTAAAATGACAATATCGCTTTGACAAAGCTTATGGATTTCCAATGAATGACTTGGGAAAAACAATCTACGAGTCACAGTCATAGATCATGAGTGTATAAAGTAAATAAATAAATGTTGGAATATTAAGAGGTCAACTTGAAAGGAGAAGGGAATAGGCATACAAAGTTTGCATTTAGAAATAATTAAAAATAAATTAAAGTACAATGACAAGTAGATTGGAGAGGGTGTGACCTTGTGATAAATAGAGCATTAAAATTTTAATCTTTGTAACAAATATAATTGCCAACTCCAATGCATATGGTGAATAGTTTTATGCATAAAATTTGACTTGGCTGGGCCTTCGGTTGAGGCGATGCCTCCCATTCTAGGAACTTGTGATTTTATTGCAAACAAAGGAAATGCTAAACCAATGTGAAGAGGAAGGGATGCAAATTTGTGGGGATTGATTTTTTCTAATTAAGATCTGCATAAAAGTGTGAAGGTTGCACATATGAAAAGGAAGAACTTTGTTGGAAATGGAGTCAGGGAAAAGTAGTGTGGGTTGTGTATAAGGAGAAGAGGGATTGATGCCTTAGGAACAAGAGGAAATATGAACAAGAAATGTGAGAAGAGCCCATGATGCAGAGTGATGGGGAAGGGAAATAGATAGCGATGGTACTCAAGCATGGCAAGAGTTGAAGAGTGCAAGAGGGTCAAGTGACAAGTGGAGAAGGAAATAAGAGGACAAGGTTGCACGATGTAGAGGAAACAAATAATAAATTTCAAATTTGTTATTGAGAACATGTTGTGCAAATAGTTGAGATTGAAAGGGGGTGATGTCAATAGATATGGCCACTTAAATATTTTGCACCAGTTATTTGTAAATTGGTTTGTGATAGGCATGATGTAATTTGGAGATTTATTCAATAAGATGATGCAAATGTTTTCATATTTATACTCATTTTGTGGATTTTGTGTTTAGATTTTGTGGGCGGAAATTTTCCTTGTTTATTGTGTGATTTTGTGAGTAGAAGTGTATATGTTAAACATAGGGATTTTTTCCCTTTTCATCACTATTCCACTCTTTTGTCATGACCATTAGTTTCAATTCCTTTTGAAATTCAAACATTCTCTCCAAGAGATTGAAGTATGATGTATAATTGGTCTCTATAGTTTTCAAAAATTCCTTATTGGAGAAGGTTTTAAATAGTGCATGTGATATGTGGTGGTTGTAGAAAAACATTTACATATCTCTAGCATCAAGAACCTCTTGTTTGATCCATTTTATTTTCCTCATGTCCTTGAGTGCATTATTCATGGCATGCACACAACAAGGAGTCTACCATATATGTTTTTATGCCGCCTCAACCAAGTTCCCCCATCTTTGTGTGCATAGGTTGCATCTCTCATGCCTTGCACCACATTCTTAGGGCCAAACTCCTCAATAGAATCTCAAAGGATCTAAAATTGTTAATTGGCATCCTTTTGGTACCCTAAACATTCAACGATCATTAGGACTAAGGACCCTTTGTACATGTCAACATGATTTTGAAAAATGGATGTACCTAATGTTTGTCTACTCATCCATCACAATGATGCATGCATTTGACCCATGTAGCCTTTATTTCATCTATTAGAATGTCAATATTGGAATAATTCTTATCCAAGATTGTGGCCCTTAGTTTTGTCTTCTTTGGTGGCACATATGAAGGCCTTGTTTTTAGAATCTTAACCACAACCTCCTTAATATAAGGAGAGGAAGCAACATGAAATGGAATACCATATGAAAAGAAGAATTTCCCATTGACATCATTTACCTTATCTTTCATTTGAATGTTCAACAACTTTTCCATTAGTTTGGGAGCAAAACTTGTCACCCTATATTTCCCCTTAGGCTTTGCTACTCTAGATGAAAAAAGAGGACATTGTATCTATTGGAAAGTGCTAGTACCTCTTGTTAGCATACTACTAGGTGGTTTGTCTTCATTGGTACCCCACACTTTATTTATCTTTGCATTAACTCTTTTAATGTTGCCTTAAATTCAAGGTTGAACAAAAATGTTATTTCCATAGTCTAGTGTTACTCCTTGATGTGTTATCCTTGCTTGTATTCTAGTAGAAAAATGTTTTAAAGGGGATTTCTTATAGAAGGGACCCTTGGAAATATTTCCCAACAATTGAGAAGGGTAATTGAAATGAGAAAATTTGCACAAGGCCATAGAGGTAGATGATACACAAAAGTCACAATCTTTGTTCTTTAACCTTTTTAAAGGATTTTTTTTTTTTCTTGTTTTAAGTTTCACAAAGCATAGAAGTAGAGAATATACAAAACATGAAATCTTAATTTAACTCTTAGTAATAAATATTAAGTTTTAAAATAAAAAACCAAATTCAAAATTTTAACAATTAAATTAAAAAAATCTAATTTTTATTTTATTTTTATATATTTTCTGCGAATTATACAAGACATTAAAATAGAGGATACACAAAAACCAAATAAAAATTAAAATATTAATTATATCATTATATCAATAAATATTTAAAAATAATTAATAAATAAATTAAAATCCTAAAATATTGAATGTTTAAAACATCCCTAAACTAATGTTCTAAAACCCCCAAATAGTAAAAATAGTAGTTAAACAACTCTAAAAACAGAATTTAATAATTCTCAAAACCTACAAATTATTTGCATTGAAGAAAAAAAAAGTGATTCGGATTTAGCAGTGAAAATGCAAATGCCAAAAATAAAGAATAAATGACAAAATTTGTAAGGTCTTACCTTGAAGTCTTGATGGATGCTTTGAATGATTGATTGATGAATATGATTGAAGTCTTCCTCTTCTTGACGGTGATTTGGATTGAGGGTGGGCACGCATATTTTAAATTTTTGTAAGGTTTAGAGTGTGATTGGGGTTTTTTTAACAGGGCCTAAAAGAAAACCTCTAGATTAAATGTCAACTTGATCCTATCTGTGGACTAAGAGGAAAAATAACTTGCTTCCCTCATTAAAAAATATAGAACATCTTGACACTGAACTAATACTAGTCAGGTCTTCAAGGTCTTGCATAAATGGTTTAACTTATGCTTCGGAAGGAGGCAAAGTTGTTTATAGTTTTGCATATTTTATTGTTTAGGGTTAATATTAAACATACCTTGAAGTTATTTTTACAACTAGTCCGTACTCTCATAATACTTACTAATTGAAAAGACAAACAGATGGATTGAATGAGAGCAGTAAGTTCATTTCCAGAAACAAGATATCGAAAAATTCTTCAATTTGTACAACGCCCTAGGCCTTTGCAGCAATTTACACAATGATGGATTTCATCCTTAGGAACTTTTGTTTGTTACATGCATTGACATGTTGAAGAACATTTTATGATTTTACATCCTAATGTTTGTTTTGGATCTGCTTCAGTGCGCAGCTGGAAAAATCATATCAAACTGCTGCAGTGCTGTTTGAAGTATTAAAGGCAGTCACTCGGACGGAAAATGCTGAAGTTGATCCCGACACTACTACATAGAGGGGCAGTTTAAGACAAATTTTAAGACAATTTTTGAGTAAATTGTCTCAACAAAAAAAAAATTGTGTATTGTTTCAAGTATTATCTTTAAGCAAGCGTCTTAAAATATTGTCTTAAAAATTATCTTTATAAAGACAATATGAAATAGGAATATTTTTGTCTCTTTAGAGACAATAGTTGGGATTAAATACATATTGTCTTTACATAGACAATATGTAAAAATTGTCTCTCTAGAGACAAGATGTAAAAATATATTAAAAAAATAAATAATCTATTTTAAATATTTTTTTAGTGTGGTTTTCAACATTCAATGTTTTCAAATTCTCGTCGTCCTCCTATTGGTTGGAGTTTTTATTTTTATTTTTCCAAATGCGATGGAAAATTATGATAGAAATTATCAATGATTTTGACACTAAAAGCAATGACCAATTGTTGAATATGCAAAACATAATGTTCATAGAAAAACAAAGAAAATAATGCATCATAATCCGAATTCATAAAGTTAATGCCAATAAGTATTTTTTTATTTATAGTTTATAAAATTGTTCATACAATCATGAGCAACATGTACATCATAACATGGCGTGAGAAAACGATTCATTTCAAGGAAAGAGAAAATGTTAATATTTTCCTAAAAGCCAGTGGAATATACTCAACTACCAGCATAACTCTTTTGAGCATGGCAAGGTAGCTTAACAAAGAGTTGACTCAATTGTCTGGAATGGACAATTTTGCTTCAGAGTGGGAACTTTCTTCTTCTTGTGTGCCTGTGTTTGGTCCTCTCAAAGGCTGATAACCTTTCATTGTAACAATCCACTAAATCATGTACTTTGTTATTGATGAATGATAGGATTTCCAAATCGCCTTTGAGCATAGCACAACCTTTCGAGATTTTGATACAATTTTGGAGAGATTTGAATTCTTCCTTTAAGATAAATCAATAGGGTGAAAGAAAAATTTTCCTGCAGGAAAACAATATTAGATTTAACAAGTAAATCCATTTGCATTCATTTAAAGAACCAGAAATCCACAAGTCTCTACACATGAACTAAAAATAATAAATTTGCAAATCAAACCCCCAAAAAATATCCAATTATATGTAGCCACTACACTGTGGTCATTTGATAGCTCAAAAGTGAAAATATGTGATCCAAAAAAACTTTTACAAATATTTTCTTTCATATTAACTTACTGCTCAAGCTAGGCTACAAACTGTGTAACTTTAAGTTGGCACTGGTTAGTTGTACTAGTAACTTATCCACCTCGATAGAGCTCTGCAACTCACTCAAACTATTCTAAAGCCAGTTCCAAATTTTCTTCAGCTTCATATATTTCACCGAATTCCTGTAGAAAACAATATTTTGAATTTCAATAAAAATCCCTATCCAAAAGAAACAGGTAAATTTACTCATAACCTGATCATCATAAAGATATTCACAAAATAACCATACATCTTCTGCAATGAATGCCTTGTACATTACATCCAACCAAGAAATTTGTAGTCTTAACAACATATCAAAACATATTATCATGAGAATAAGAATCCTTACACTAGTTCAAAGTCAAAGCTTTGACAACCTCAAAAGATTAGGTCATCCCAAACCCAATTCAAACATTGAATTACCTTGTAGTGTTTTGCAAATATCAACAATCTTCTTAACTCTAAGAAGAGATTAATAGCCAAACCTAAGCACCTAGCAGCTTCTGCACAACATTAATTAGTAAATCAAGACCACTTCCTATCCAACAATAATAAATGACACCCAACCTTCTCCCATTCTAATATAACGTGAAGAGAAATTACCACACAACAAGAGAGAAATTTAGACTAATATCATGACAAAATAACACAAAGGAGATGAAGACACTAGATTGTAGACTAAAGGAAAATATGAAATATAATTCTTCCCTCTACAATCCAGTCATCCTAATATGAGAGATTATACACAAGCAACATGTTTTTGATGGAAATGACCAGTAGTTTTCTCAATTAATGAATTTGACAATCAAGAACCTTCAATTAGAAGTAAAATAACACCAGTTTCTCACATATAAGCTACACGATGATGAGTCAAAACTCGATGTTATATTAGAGTCTAGGATCTTGGTCTATTATGGACAAAAGTTACATATTACATTTTATTTGCAGTCAAGGAAAGAAAGCTCAAGAAAATGCAAATAAAGAAGTCTCCTCACCACTTCAAAATTCGAACATCTCAGCATCATTCTAAGGAAGATAAGGTGCCGGTTGAACCTTCACCATCCATACATTTTGTTGCCTTTGATTAATTGACCTTGTTGCCCACAAATCCAAATCCGGTAATTCAAGCTCAAGATTTATGATAGAAGTCATACCTGTGATTTTTAAGATAAAAGTTATGAGAACAAGTAGGTCATCCCAAATTTGTCTTTTCTAGACTTCATCCCTGTGAAACATGATAACAAGTAGGTCAAGCACTGACCATGGAATTGATTCTTTGAAGGAGGTTTGTTGATGGCTCTATTTTAATGCCTTCATCAGGAAGGCTAGCTAATTTGACGACCATCTTATGCATTAAGTGCTTTAGTGCATACCCAGTGTTAACAATGCAAGAGAAGATTCTCATCTTTAGTTTCATGCAAGAGAAAAAAAAAGGTATCCTCTAACAAATTGTGTATTGCTTAGCTACTTTCCTCATTTCTTGACTTCTTTGTGTTAACATCTCTACAAAAAGAAAGAGAAAGAAAAGAAAATTAATGTCCACAAATGACCAAAAATGGATCAACAAGACTAGAACATACAATAGGTACAGTAGCAAAGGACTAAGGCCAAAAAAGAGGCCCTAGAAAAAAGCAAACATAAACATCATCTACTCTAAAAACAACAAACCCCCATGCAAGGATAGTAATATAGGAGAGGGAGGATAAGATGTAGATGAGAAGAGATGCAGAGGAGCCAAGATGCCATCATACACCCAATAAGAATGATAGACAGTTGCAAAAAACCATCAATGATCCATTGAATCAGAGTAACCCAACCCTCAAGTGTCCATGCATGAGGATGCAAATGATTTTTAGGGGGTGAACACATAAATATGTGACTGTATCCTACTTTTCTCTTCTCTTGATCAAACACATGCTAAGCCTAATAGCCATTACTATATGTTTCTGCAGATCAAAAGACAACATAATCACATAGACATAATTAGACTATCACAATAAAAAAAACAAAACCCATCTATTTAGCTTGCAAAATATCACCTTAAGAAAATTGAATAGTACTAGCAACCTAGTGGGCAAATATATTCTTGCACATGATAGCCTCACCTCAAGAAAGTCTTTCCAGATACATTTCCCTATTATAGGTAACCATTTAAGAAACTGATCAAGAATCCATGATATGGAAAACCAAATCTCATAGATCACTGAAGTGAACCAGAGTATATAAGCATTACAAACAGGATTCAGTATTCAGTCAAGTCGTATAACAATAACCATCCTGTATGATTAATCTCAGAAGAAGAGATAGGAATCTTTCTTGAGAGAGGTTGTCGTGCTTCCTTTAGCCAAGAAAAAATACAGCATGGAAAGAAGTTACAAAATTTTATCAAAAAGAACTACTTGATGGATTCCATCCATTTCTGTCATAAAACAAGAATGTACATAGCTATGAAAAAGCTCAAGATTTTGTTCTGAAAACATTTCAGCACTACAAAGAATAGCATAGTAGGAGTTTCAGAGTTTACACTTAAAAAGCTATCTACCCTATGATAAACATGCATAGTACAGAACAAAAGACCAATAGAAAAAAGTGATCTGTCACTATTCTTCATGGAGAAAGAGGTGTGATATCATTTTCTCAACTACTGCAGATGCACCATCTAGCATCTTTTGGTTGTTACGAGGGAAGTTTGAATGCACTTCTTGGCATCTGGAGACACAAGAAATGTTGAAAGCTTATAGTCATTGCTACTATATACAAAACAAGGCAACTTTTTTGGGAGTGCACCCACAATTGACCTTAACAAAATTGAAGTCCAACAAGCTATGATTTTATGTTACAATGGCGACCTTAATAATTCTAAATAAAACTCAACTATGAACTCACAGGAAACTTTACTAAATGAACACAATGCTTGCAACTATCATGGGACAGTCTCTCCTATAGGAATTTATTGATTTATATGAACAATGGACTCAATAGATAAAAACATTAGTTATATTTCCTAAAGCATTTTGTAATTGTATATTCAACCAAAGAAGCTACAAGATCGAAAGATGAGACTCTATATATGTAGCATGTAATCCTATTAACTTGTATGCTCTGGTATTTGAAATCATAATATAGATTGTAGAAGAGTAGAAAATATGTAGAGTGAATTGCATAAACATATAAAAGAGCACAGATGAAATTTAAAAATCACATCCAACACTGACCATTTTGCTATGAAAACTCAGAAGGTGAATATGTCTTCCCTGATTTTATTCTACTTAGTCCATGTCTTGATCTTCCACATTATTTCCTGTATCATCTGTATCCATCTCCACCTAATAGTATTAGAGATATTAGCAATCCACACACAAAGTAAATATGATGCAGCATATCATAGCTTAAAGGTTGGAAACAAATTAGATTTTAATCTTCACAATAGCAAATCAGATTCTGAACAGAACACTAAAGCCACTGTCAATAGAACTAAATTATTTTATAAATATTAAAGCAAGTAAGTGATTGAATGGATTAGAAGTTAAACCATCATCTTTACAACATAGACAACACAACACCAAAGTTCCAAATTACAAGATATCAGAAAAAACTATAACTTATGGTGTATGATGCTATTCACATGATTAAGATATTGCACAACAATATTTTAGATCTGCGAGTTCTGGATAATTCAATAATGATGCATTAAAAATATACACAGTTTAAAAAGAAAACATGAATTTTTGAACTAGCTTAATTTACCTCTGTCATATTTTGTGCATTTAAATCATCACCATGAAATAAAGCCTGCAAATGAACAAGTTAAAATCGTAAAAATTCATAAAAAAGGAAAGCATTAAAAATTGACAGAAAACGAATAAAAACAGATGATTGCCCCCTTTAATATTGCCATAGATGTTACACAACAAAATTTTCATTTCAGAATGGAAGCAGAAAGATATCAGTCTCTCAAGCCTTTTATGAAGATAATAGTTAGTTTAGATAGAATGAAAGATAACAAACCAATATGTCAAGCTGTAGGTATAGAGGAGGGGTAGGTTCCCAACACTTTGCCATTTCTTGCACTTTATCAGCAGTAAATTTGTGCACATTCTGAGCTGCACACCCTTATTTTCATCACAAAATGTATTATTGTGTGTAAAGAGGAGATAATGGCTTTATTGTCCATCAAACAATCTTAACTAAAAACACTCCTTCAATAAAATACATTTTCTGAATATATTTTTCAAATAGTGATATAAGGAAAAGATGTCTATATACCGCAACATCCTTGTAAGGAGCATCCAATAGGTATACTTCATAACCCGATCTTTGTTTGCAATAAAAGCATATTCATCAAAACAGCCAGAAACATCACTAGTGAAGGAATTCATTTTTCCACAAGGGGAGCATTTAGGTTTCCTTTTCCAAAAACCAAATGATACAAAGACCTTTTCTTGGGACATTCAACAGACCATGCTAAATCAAGAAGCATTCTAAAATCTAGAATCCTACTTGGAAAAATTCCCAAACTGAAAATGATACAAAGAAAATAAATTAATGAAAGGAGTTGATTCTATAAATAACAAAATCTAATTATTTCCCACAAATTTTTTTTGTAGATATAATAAGATCAGAGTATTTAGAATTAAAATGAAGCTCCCATTGTCTGGTTATAAAAAATTAAAAAATTAAAAAATTAATTCACTGTTCTGTTTCTGAATAGTCTATAACATTTTTTAAAATCATTCTTAACTGATATGAACAAAAATACACAGAATGTTAGCATCTAAAATACAAGAAAAAAATCAACCACAATTCCAAAACACATGAATCATGTTCAATTCAATTATGCTACAAACTACCAAATGATTAAAAGGATACAATCAATACAAATATTATAACAATTTGGAAAAATTATGATGAAAGGTTTAAATTCATGGATAAATCTTATGTGGAAAAAACCAGTTACGAACAAGCGAGCAGTAATTAATCAGCTAGATTATAAAAATAAGAGAAGAGGGTATACCTTTGCAACTGCCCAAAATTGAGTAAAATCAGCTAACCGTAGATTGTGGTCATCCACTAAGATGAGGCACACATGCCAGCAACAAAAAGGTTAATTGCTCGAGCAGCACTGCATCTATGGTTAGCAAAAATGAAAGTAGCGTATAGCCACTAGATCCTTCTAATACTAAACACAATATTAAACTCATACTTGAACTCAGGCTCAGTCTTAAAAATTGGGGAGCTTTACCTAGCCATTTTACAACACTCTTTCACAAACAATACTCATGTTTACCACATGAAGCATGTACAAAAATGATTTCCCTTCCCTTGTCATAAATATATTCAAATTATGTGCACAAAAAAAGCACATACCTCAAGACCTAATTCTAAAGCTTTTCTTTGCAACAAGTGCAGCTCCAAGCATCACATTTGGATTTGAAGTTTTTGTACAACAAGTGATAGCTGCTATTACAACATCACCATGCTTGATCTCAGCGGGTGTGCCATTGAATGTGAACTTTGCAACCTTACCTTGGGCATCTTTAGGGATGGAAAAACCCTATAGACATATAAACAGATGATTAATAGAGACAAACTATTGAGAAGTACGGAAAAAAGATGTCAGGGGACAATGGAATGCACACAAATATACATCATGGACCAAAAAAAAAAGTTATCTAATGTGAAGCTTTTTAGACCAAGTATTCATTGTAATATAACTTTATTATTTTGATCCTCTGATGAGAGTCTTCTGCATATGATTATATGATTATTGGCTCTTACCATGTACTGATTCAGAATGATTAAGTGTAAAGTAATTTCCATTATGATGTTTTGAATATTATATTTGTTGTCCCTTGTCACTGGTAATTCTAATATTGGAAGAGCGATGGTTTTTCATTGCGTACTTATATGACTCTTGAATCCTTTTTGTTTGCACAAATTTTTAGCAAATAATTCCTTGTTGAAATGATCATTTAAGTTGAACGGTCAATATTTTCACACTATATATATACATGAATAAAAACCATCAAAACTGATTTTTCAGAAAAAAAAAAAATAGAGAACCTAGATTAGGTAAGATAGTAATCCAACCAAAAATGATATGTGATTATCCATTGGATCAATTTTAGAATTCTTGGGAAAACTGTCAGTGTTGTCGCATTGCAGAAGATGTATAACTACTCCATAATTAAACAACCTAGAAATGCACATAGAGATCAGATATTCAAATAAACAAAGAAATAATAAAAATGGTAGAAAGAATTTTAAAAAAAGTTACCAGACTCCATCAAAGCCAAAGGATCCAGGCCTCTTGATTGGAACAAAACCCAATACATTTTCATAGAAATTAACTGATTCCTCTAACGATTTGCATACAAGAGATATGCGATTAAAAGAAGCCAATGGCAGCGGCTTTATTAGAACAAAGTTCACCAATTTTTTTGCTCTAATTTCTTTTTCCTAACAGAGCCAAGATATCACAGAACATAAAAATAGGGAAGAAAAGTGATGCTAATAAAATGGGATTCTAAGAGAGATGGGGTTCAAGTATTTATACATAAGTTTGTGTGTTATTTGAGGCTTTGTATAGGCTGTATAGGTTTTCTAACAAAAAACAAACATTGAGATGTCATGTACGACTATGTCTATTATGGCCATTTAATTGGATATGTTTGATAGGTCATTAATGGACATTTAAGTGGGAAGAAACAACTAAAATGTGTCTGCTCTGCTATGCCCTGCTGACTCATCCAGCCTATCGTCTGACTTTGAAAGTCATTTATCTTCCCACCTCCTTTATTCTGTAGTTTATATTACCTTGCCTTTTTGTTAAAGCTGTTAAGATTCAATTGAATTTTTTCCATCCTTCAACAACTTTATCTGCAAAATCCTAGAGCTTGGACTATAAAAATGATTTCATGCACAATAAATAACGAAAATTCAATGAGACAATGTTGAAGATCACATGGTATGGCTGTAAGTTTGCATGTGGCTTTACACGTCAATGTTAAAGCTACTGATTGTACTTGCTTTGAATTTTTTGTTGCATTTCTAATATCAAACAAAGTGCCACCAGAGCTTAACACAAAGGAAAATGGCTAGTTTGAATGGAGGGTGATCAGGTCTCGCCATTAGCTATAGTTGGGAGGTGAAGCTGATCACTACAAAGTTACAAACAAACATTATATGCAATGGTGACTTGGGCAGTGAGTTGGTGCTTGGGTCATCAGGAGATTAAATATAGTGTGCCACGAACAGATATTGCAATACAATATTTGATATATAAAACATACAGGCTACAATATATTCAGAAGACTCTCCCTCTCTCTATGAGAAATACTACTTTTAGCATAAAATTCCTAACCTTTTCCTTGTTGAAATGATCATCTAAGTTGAACGGTGAATGAGTATATATTTATCATAATCTCTCCATATCAATAGCTGGAAAAAGAAGGAAAATACCATCAATAACAGGAAAAATGATTAAGAAATAATAAATATAAATCTAAAGTAGAATTTAAAGTAATAAAGAGTGAAAGAAATGGAAAAACAAATCAATCATAATTAAATAGTGATCTTCAACAACCATCCTTCCACATTCATCATGTCTGTGAATTTTGTTTTACTCTGGAATTTAAAATTTTTTACTGCCGACCATAAAATTTATTCAGCTTCATGTTCAAACATAGACCTACTGCAACATGATACTAATAATAGAGAAATGATTTACAGTGAGGATGATTACATTGACAAAGATTTTGTTATCTGGTAAACCACAAAAAAATCATGTTCATCAAATTAATATAAGATGGATATATAAAATTGTATTAAGTACATTGATAATTCATATAACAAGCCTAAAGAGGCTTGCAAAGCAGACAAAGTGGACAACATTATTAAAATATATATCCCCACAAAAGAAATCATACTTGTTTACTCAAATAATTTTGGTGGGGCACAGCCAATGTTGGTAAATGCTTGTTCATTGCCACCAACCGCATAACTAATTTGGTAGTATCATTTCATAATCGCACTTCCCAGTTCAAAGAGGCCAAGGAACTTTTCCATGTCTAATCTCGTCTACATTTCTGTGTCATAAACCCTATACCTTATTGAACACAGATAGAATAACTGAAGTAGTTGATTTAATTCACCTAATAAGAAAAGGAGCCATAAACAAAATTCTCAGTATAAGCATTCTTAGGATATATGTCTTCGGATGTCATCTAATAGTCAAAAAATGTGAATTTCAAAGTGTTTTTGGTAACACCTAGCAAAAATAACGGCCTAACATGGAAGTAATTATGTTTTCCTAAATAAATAAGTGGTAAGAGTTGAATGTATTCTACCATCTGGTCCATTGGTGACTCCACCAACTGGCAGGGGCACCACAATCACCACTAAAATGGAGGAGATAAAGAGCGCAACCATCGATTTCCATCTCCCCATCTTCTTCCAACTTCACCCCTCGCCTACAAACAAGGTGCTAAAAGGAACCTTGCATTTTGGTTTCATCTCAGGAGCTTAAACCATTTCCCAAGATGCCCATGAAATATCCCCAACCGAAATAAAATACCCCTTTTAAACTTATGGGAATTCTTCCTGTTTCTTTTGCTTTTAAAACTTGGCAGCTCAAGCGAAGCAACAAATATTATATCACTAGATCAACCAACTCCATGTGAATCTTGCGAGAGAATTGAGCCAGCAAATCGTATATAGCATGGCATTTGCACAAGATTGACCATAAATATCACAGACACAATGATGGCGATAATGTGTGTGTGGGACATCTTTGCGCCAACAAAATCTGCTTAAAACACTATACCGAAGACGTCAACAGTTGAGGCCCAAACCATGTCAGGTCCACCAAACTACCGCATGGAGACAACATTTATTTTAACAGATTAGGCTATATAAATATTGGGCATCGATTGTTCATGTAAACCCTAGAAGTCTCTATTTTGTGCAACCAGTATTGGTGTTTAATTTAATCTAATGAACGGTTAAACACACAAAGAATTGTGAATTGTTTATTGTTTTCAAGGTTACAAACGTTGGAATTGCGCAATAGTACATAGAGAATCAATAAAAAAGATGAAAAACAGAACAAAAAAGAAAAAAATGTGGGCAAACCTGGTTTGTTGCTGAAAGGCCCTTCGTAGAAGCCTTATTACTGTCGCTTGTCAAAGATCCTGGACTCGTGACTTGCTCTGAGCTTTTCCCTTTTGATTTTATGAAAAGCCCCTTGTCGTTTCAGATGAAAAAGCCCTTGTGTTATTGGAAAACCCCCATTTGTTGTGCTTCCTGTGCTGTTCACTGTTCTATGTGCCTGTTGTGCCGTGCCTCTATTCCTTGTGCATGTGTTCTTCTGTTCTTGTACTTTGATTCTTCTCATTTTTTTTTGTGTTCTGGATCGTTGTGGTTTACTGTGCAAATTATTGGAAGGAAGAAGCTTCATAAAAAAGAAAAATGCATGTCGAAAATGCATGCCCAATATTGAGGGAAAGAAAATGAAAAAGAAGAGGGAAATAAAAAATTCTTTTTTTTATTGTCTTAATTTAAGATAATTAAAAATTAAAAATATATTTAAGACAAAATTAATCTTTTGTCTTAAATTAACGTCTTAAACCGGGGCTTTATGTAGTAGTGCGAGGTAAGTAACACTAGTTGTGTGCAATCTTTATGGTCAAGAGCCAAAGCATAAATTTCCTCATAGTCAGCAAAATGAAAGGTGATTACACTAGGTAAATAATTGTGGATGTAAACATTGAATAAGCTGTTTCTTTGGATGCAGCTTATAAAACTTAGTAAAGTTGTTGAGAAGAAAATAGCAGATCATGCCCCCTATAATATTCTTCCTCTTGATCCAGGAGGTGCAGAGACCGCCATTAAGCAGTTTCCTGAGGTTAGTTGCTGCATCAATTAAATAATAAACTTGATTGCTTCATGTTCTGTCTTAATTTCTCCAGACAGTATGATGGTTCCTTTACTCTTTGTTCATATCTTTCAGTTTCATGGCCCACTTGTGTCCATTTCTGGACTTGATAAAACTTAAATTTTCGTGAACTTATGCTTTTGTCAAACTTTCGTGTTCTTTGCATCTGTCGATGTTTTTCTGTTTGCTTGACATGTTTTTGCTGGAAACTGATTCCCTGCACATTCCCTTCAATCGTTTAGTTCAAGATGCTTGTGTATTGTCTGAATATTATTGATTTGATTCTTCGGAAATTCCTACTTCACTTGTGATCTCAGATTAAAGCTGCAGTGAAAGCTTTACAGAACATTCGTGGTCTGGAATGGCCTGATAACTATCATGAAACAAGAGATGTAGATGATATAACAAGAGAGGCAGATGGAAAAAGAAAAGATGATCTGCTTGATTGGCTTCAAGTAACGTTTGGATTTCAGGCAAGAAAATTTGAAGGTTTCGAGGCACGGTTCTCACATCTCTCATGGGAATTTGTTTGCTTTCTGTTTTCCACTGTATTCTTACGTTTCGGGGCTGAGAAAAGTGTATTTTACTTCCTTACTGATATAAATATGGCCGTTACATAATGGTGGTATTAAATGATGGTCAGATTATAAGTTTAGTTGGTGTACATGTTTCACAGAAAGACAATGCAGCCAATCAGAGGGAACACTTAATCTTGCTCCTTGCAAATGTCCATATAAGGCAAATTCCTAGGCCAAATCCACTATCAGAGGTATGCCACTTAGATATACTAACTGCAATGAAAATTATTTTGATCGCAGACAAATTACGAGCATTGATATTGTAATCATCATCTTTCTATTGTCCTGACAGTTGGATGATCGGGCTCTCAATGATGTCATCAAAAGATTATTAAAAAATAACAAGAAATGGTGCAGACATTTAAAACGCAGAAGCAGCATCCGGTAATAAGCTTAGTTTTAATTTTAATGTTTATTTTTGCGGAGTTGTCAGATTACCCTGGTAGCAGTTTTGGTTTGCATTGTATGGGGAAATTACGTCTATGCAGCCCCCAGAGTGCATATTTGACCGTGTTAATTGAAGCCTCATTCAATTTATTAATTAATTAAAATTAAAAAATTATTATATTCTATTTTCAATTAATTATTTTAATATTCTGATTTTCAATTATTTAATACTGTCAAATATGCATTCTGGAGTCTAGATAGACTAGGTATAGTTCTTATGGGAAAGCTGATTTCTAGTTGTGTTACCACAGGTTGCCTATAACTATATTAGAGGAAGTACGGCAGCGTAAACTTCTTTATATTGGACTTTATCTCCTTATTTGGGGAGAGGCTTCAAATCTGCGGTTTATGCCAGAGTGCCTTTGTTACATCTTCCATCATGTATGCGACACTTTTTCCCTTAGGAAACTAAGATATTTGATTAATATAGCATTAGACGGAATTAAAATTATTTAAACGACTCAGCACATTGCACATTAAAATAAAAAATTAAAATTATTCAGATTATCGTCAACCTTATAACACCTAGAACATTTTGAAATAATTCGCATTGCTAGACGCTCCTACCCTAAAGACATCGGGGAACATGAAACTGGTAAGAGACGTAAATAAAATAAAATAGAGGATGAAACACATTTTTTTCCTAGCAATTAATTTATTGAGTCAGAAATGAGTTCAAGTATGGGTATATGGATGCGATAATATGTTTTTGGAGCGTTGGACATAAATATAATAATATTTAAATAATATACTAGTTATGTCAAAGGCATATCTTATTTGAACTTTATGAGCTCATTTTGTTGACAAACGGTTGACAAATGTAGCTAGGTATGTAAGATGCTTGAAGCACAGAGAACTATTGATTTCTTTTTGCAAATTATTATTACCATGGGCTAGCTGTTGTACCAACGACTTCGAGCACATATGTGATAATATGATATTATTAATTATTTACCGTAATAAATTTTCAACACATATGAAAATGTAATGGCGGCCTTCATGCTTTTTCACGAGTGTAAATATAACTAGTATACATATATTAAATATTAATATATATAAAATACGCTAAGAGTTATCCCTATCAAGGTGCCTATTGCACTGAGAAAAAATGATGAAAATAGGCACCTCAAGAAGGATAACTCAGTGTATTTTATATATATTAATATTTAATATATATATGCTAGTAGCAGTCGCAACAATATATAAGAGATTAATATAATAATATAATATTATAATAATATTAATTATTTTAATATAATATTAAATTATATTTTGATATAATATTTAATTAACCCATAAACTATTCTACGTGGGGAACCCCATCGCCATTTCCCTAGTCTGACGTCGGCGAGAATCCCACGAATATCGGCTTAAATATGTACTTTTGTATGTCTAAAAATTTGTGAACTTTTAGCGGACGCTGTTCATGATATTGCACCGTCATTGAATGAATGAATGTTTTTAATCATGTCCACGAGTCCAAGCAGCCTATGGGACCCACAGATAGCCAGCAAAGAAACCTGAACCCTAAAAAGCGCAAAAACCTATGTTTCTTTTTCTTTCTACATCTTGGATCTTCTGCTGTGTATCTTGACCAAAAAATCTGCAAACCTTATATCTTCTCTTCTTCAAATAGATCACCCAAGTTGTTCCCTTTTAATGTCTCAATATAATTGATCCGGATGTCCTTGTACGCCAAACATTCCCTGATGTAGTGCCATTCTATCTCAACCACTTCTTGAGTGCAATATTTACATCTTTTGTCTGCCCACTCCTCTTTAGGTATCAACCATCTTCCGGTCTCGCATCTAAGCTGGTGCGAACTTTTTCTTCTCTGAGCTATCAACATTTTTGCTTTCCATTTTATTTCCATTCCGATGTAGGTCTTTTGTGTATGGTCATGTGTGGGGTTAAAATGTTTGACATAGTATTCCTTCTTCCTCCCAAGCGACCCTTTCCACATGCTTTCTTTGAACTTTCCTTGCACATACCTTTTTATTTCCCTATTGTTATTTGGACACTCACTTATGTTAATACCCCGCTTGCTAATGCATTTGATATTTTGTTTCATCCACGTGCTCTTTATTCTATCTAATTTTTCATTAGCTGCCATTTTTGGCCAGTGATGAGTCTCCATGTTATCTAGTCTTTTTAGATAGCTTAGCAACCGAAACATAGCAGACGCTTCAACAGGGAAAGCCCCGGCCTCAACTAGAACAATCTCGTAAGGGACAGTAGATTTAATCCAAAGACTAGCATGATTAAATGTTTTTGTAATCTCTCTATCTGTCTCCACTTTTTTGCTGAGGTGTTGCTACCCCAAACACTAACCACGATTTTATTCTCTTTACGTAACATCATCACATAGAGATCGATTTTCTGATAAAGCGACGTTCTGATAACATAAGCGCTGACATCCGACTACTTGTCATTTTATCTCAAAACAAAAACAGTACACATGGTGTACAATTCCCTGCCATTTAGAATAAAGAGCGATTTTGAATTCCAAGAAACAAATAAATAAATTTATTTGCTATTTAGGCTAAAGAGAATACACCACGCGAATATCTTGATTGCTATTGCTTTGTATTATACTTAGTGGTGGATTTGGGTTCTTGTAGGTTTTATATAAATTTATTTTTATATTAAATATTTTAATGAATATCAGTTATTCAAAATTCAATGAAATAATTAAATTTATTTTTATAAAAATTAATATTAAAAATACAATGCAGTGGTGTCATTATGAAGCAGTGAAGTCTGAGTTGCATTCAAAGATGGGGTACTTGGGTCAATGACTGATAATTAATTGGTACACCCTACCGCGAATTTCTGTGTTATGCCAAATTATGATCATCCTGCAGTGTTTCATTGGTTTAACATTTTTCAATGGAAAGATGGAAATTAATTTGAGGAAATGAGTTAAGTTTATGAGTGAAGACAACTGTGCTTATTTTGCATGGTTGCAAATCATTAAAAGTTTTTAAATTTTAATTGATAATTATATTAATAATAATAATGTAATCATTACGAAAGCATTGATGTGTATGGTTTAGATGAAAGAAGGGTCCTTGTTTTGTCTCTAAATCTTTAGAAATGTAAATGATATTTTATGAAATACTCAATTGTTTGCCACTTAATCACATTATTTAAAATTAGTATTAGAATTTGAATTAGCGTAAGGTTAGAGTTATTAATATTAGTCTGGCTATGCCCTTTGAGATTAGTAGGTAGAAAAAATAAAATAAAATAAAAATTATAAATATACAAAAAATTATTAAAAATTATTTATCTTTAAAAAAATTTGAAAATATTTTTTATTATTTTTTAATTTAATTTTTTTTTTTATCATTTTAAAATAAAAATCAATGAATATATAAATTCTAAACATTCATTAATGTAAAATTTAAATATTAAAAATTACTTAATTTTCATTTTTTAACATCTCTTTACTAAACAAATTTTAAATAAAAATTATACATTTTAAAAATATAATATTAATATTAAAAACTAAACTATATCGATTACCTAATAAAATAATAAAAAATAACTTTTCAAAATCCATACATTTAAATGTAAATAGTTATCTAAAGTATTATGAGTCTTGGTAAGCATGAATCCATATATGACTGAAAAAAGGGGAAATTGAGTTTTTTAAAGGATTTTTTAATTTTTTTAGTTTTGTATTTATAAATATTAGCAATCACACCTTGGTGTGCAATGGGTATACTGAAGAGATGTGGAATGTCAATTAGGGAAAATTTTTAAATTTTTGTATTACATGAGTTCAATTGTTTGGCCATTCATAAAATGATATTGTTGTGCAACAAAGGTCTCCAAAAATGAGTGAAAGAAAATCTTTCAATCAAGAAGACAATGAAGGTCTATGAAGAGAGAGGGAGAGAGATAAGGAGAGAGATGGATAGGTAGAGAGAGGGGGACATTTCTAGAGATGGAGGGGAAGAGAAGAATATAAAGGTAGAGATGAATATAGAGTGAGAGAGGAAGAGAGACAAATAGATAGAGGTAGAGATGAATATAGAATGAGAGAGGACAAGGGAGACAAATAGATTGGATATAGAGAGAGATAGAGGGAGAAATAAAGATAGAGAGATATGGAGATAAAGGGGAGAGATAGAGAGGGATGGGTAGAAAGGAAGAGATAATGAGATAAAGAAGAAGAGAGAGAGGGAGAGATAAAAATATTAAGAGATATATGGCAAGATAGAGTGATGTAAAGATAGAGATATAAGGAGATATAGAGAGAGGGGGAGAGGGAGAGAGAAAAAGAGAAAAAGAGAGAAAAATAGAGAGAAGTAGAGAAAGACAAATAGAGAAGGAGAGGGAGATAGAAATAGAGGGAAATAGAAATAGGGGGAGATAGAGAGAGAGAGAGGGGGGAGATAGATAAATGGGAAGAGAAAGAAATAGATATAGAGATATGTGGAAAGATAAAGGGAGAGAGAGGTTGAGATATAAAGATGGATAGGGGGATAGGGAGGGAGCAAGAGAAGGAGAGATGGGAGAGAGATAGAGAGAGGGAGGGGGAGAGAAAGGGAGAGAGAGAAGATGGGGAAGAGGGAGATGTATGTAGAGAGGGAGAGAGAAGAAGAGGGGGAGAGAGGGAGAGGGAGAGGGAGAGGGAGAGGGAGAGATATAGATAAAGAGTAATATAGAGAGATAGAGAGGGATGGGAAAAGAGATGGAACGAAGAGATTATGGTGTTTGCAAAGATAAAAAATTGGGCCCTTCAAAGTAAATTGGAAGATTTGGGAGCTAAGGTTGCGGCGCTTGATAAGAAAGAGGTGGAACAAAGAGATTATGGTGTTTGCAAAGATACCCAGTACTAAGATGGCAAGGACAAAAATGTTGAAATTGAGTTGGAGAAAATGAAAAATACTATCAAAATTATTGTTGAGAAAAACAACCGTATGGCTAGACACAACGCCATCATCATCAATGCCATGACAGAGAACTTGGATAAAGTTCAACAGGGGTCTTTGGTGGTTGACCTGGATGAAATCAATGAAATAAACCAGGAGGAGGATGCTTGCATTTCTAAAAGAACCAGAGCCAATTTGAAGAGGAAGGCTCCTCCCACTCCACAAATGATTCAAACCTTCAAGAAGGGTGTTCAAGATATGCCGATCCTGGAGGCTGAGACAAAGTCTGTCCTGGAGACTCTAGTTTAATCACATATGGTCTTTTTGTTGGCCGTTTTGCTGGCTTTTTTTGTCTGACCTTCCTGGTCTTTTGCAGGTGGTTGTTGCTTGTTCTGGTTTTTCCCTTTTGTGCAGCCGGTTGTGTTTGTTGGACTTTTTTGTCCTTTCTTTTCTATTGTAAACTTTGTGGTTTTGGGTCCCTGTAAAACCCGTTTTACCCTTTATCAAAAACAATAATTTTGATAACATTATTTTATAAAAAAATGCTAAATGTATATGTGTATATCATGTAATATAGGCTGCTCGAAACAATCAATACCATATCTGCATATGCTTCACTTTCATTGGTACTCCTTGTTCACTAATTGTTTTAATATTTTAAATTTAAAGTACTCAAAAAATCAAAGAATAAATGATTATTAAATGCCACTTACATATAACATCTATACTAATGTATAAAAGATCTATTTGATAGCAGAAAATCATTTTTTTTTGCATTTGGAGTTATTACTTCTTCTGGGTCACTTTACCTATGTTTTGGAGTACCTCAGAATTATAATAGTTCTAATATTGGATTCTATGCGTGCAAGTATAGGGAAAATTAAAATCAAGACACTTCATTTCATATACACGAAATAAAGCAACAATATGAGGTATTCAAATATATTAATTATATTTAAAAAAATAATGAGGATAGATTTGAAGTTCTAACACACACAGATACATGTTTTTGCATATATGTACTATTTTTTATAATCCATGATGGAGTATCTATTGGATCTAATCCAAAACATTACAACTTCAGTACCTTTGCAAATAAGTGAGAGCACATGTCTGTATAATAAATCATATGAAGATTATTTTTGCTGCATCTACTTCTTTTGAATTTGTATGGAGCCACTACAATTTACTGACCATGGTTTGTTTTGAAATCATAATATTGTTTCCAATATATGGAATAAGCTGCTAAAAAGGAAAATCAATGTCTTGTATAAGAAAAGTTAAAAGATGAGCATGTAAAATAAGTTATTGTTAATTTCAGTCATATTGCATGTTGAAACCTTTTTGTAAATGCTACTTTGGAGCAGATGAACTAACACACACCTTGTCAGTGAGCAGAGCAATACTCACATTTATTTAAACAATATTTCATGCTCCTTTTCTATGCTCTCATATAGGTTTGGGTACATAAAGAATCTATTGAAATTCTCATAATATTTATCATACAAATTTCAATCCTTGAATGTGGTATAGGTCTCAAAATCTTATTCACTAATTTCATACCCATTTCTATACGCTGGTAGAGATCTGAGTCCATAAAGAATCTGCCGATGTAAATAAAAACTCCTACACAGTATACAGATTCATTTATTGTATACAACTCTGAATATATATTGTTTAACTATGGTCATCTACGGAAGGCTAGAAGAGATTCTAAGAAATCAATGAGGAAAAGCATGAAGAAATCTAAAAACCCTTTGGAAACTCACCAAAGGAATGATTGCTAGGATACATTGGATTCTTTAGCGTTAGTTTACTTCACCAAGAAATTCCTCATAATCATCAAAAGACAAGTCGTGTAAAGATCTTTTGAAAAGAACAAAAAATAATAATAGTAGATTGTGTTCTTTTACATGCGTTATCATGCAATCAAGATCACTGGAAACATGATAGAAATTCCAATTCACCAAAGCAGAAATATGACAAAATTTCAAACACATGACAAAATTTCAAGCACATCCACTTTGCAACCATAGAGTGGTAAATTACATGCAAATACAAAAGGAAAAAACCCAACTAATATTATTAAGCATATACAACTTCACATTGAAATTTAAGAATAAAACTATGATGTAGTCTTCACCTTGGGATCTTTAGAGCCAAAATCCATAGCAGATGCGATGAAGAAGACACCTTGGTAGCCCCAGATGGGTGAATCTAAGTTTTCTTTTATGCACAGATCTAAAAAGTGAACAATAAAGTGAACGTATATCCATATTCCCATTACAGCATGCCAGCGCATCACATAAGACTAAATCAAGGAAAACAAAACTAGTGCAAGGATTACCTATGCAAAGAAGTGGTGGGTTGTGAGGCTCCTCTAATCTCCAACATTCCTACGTAGATCTAGAAACTTTAAATGTTACTACACAGGTCTTGAAACCACTGCTATTCACAAATTTATGGAACGACTGCTACTCACAAATTTATGGATTTGAGAAATGGGAGACAGATAGAAATACATCAATATATTGATATTGCTTTAATTGTAGATGTTACTCATAACACATTAGTGGATTTGTAATAAATATCAATCGCATTATCAAAAGACAGTTTTGAACACCTAAGGGATGAGTTTGGCATGGTAGATAGTTTTGGACATCAACTCCGAAAGGAAATTATAAATTAGCAACTGACTTGTAGATTAAGGGGGAGTGTTGGAATATTTGATACTCTTAGTCAGCAGACTTGTCATCTCTACCCTCACGTAACTTACAACAACAGTCCAATGTAAACCTAAAGAAATTAATATGGTTGGTATTTTTGAATTCAAATTATAAGCGCTCATTTTTGAGCTTGCCTACCTGCCAGTATTTATTTGTGGTAGGTGAATTTGAAATTTGAATTGAGTGCTCATTCTCATGAGCTGAAATCAAACAAGGAAAAAAGGAATGTATTTGTTAGTTTTGTAGGTGAATTCAATTTTTTATTGGGTGAAGTTGAACTTGCAATAGCAGAGGAAGGGAATTTTTAGTGAGACAATAGTGTACAAAAAAGGAATTTATTATATGCAGCGTAGTAACAGCAACAACTTCAGAACGACAATTGGTTTATGTTTAGGTGTGAGCATAGCACCAATTATTGGACATATGTCCAAATAGTTCAAGTTTTATTTTTTTTGTGTAAAACAAAGAATATACTCCATGCTTTTTCTAATTTTGAAAGTAAGGAGGAATATATAAATTTGCAAGTTTTCTATGTCAACTTTTTGATGTCTTTTTGATGTCTCTGCATTGTTTGTTATTTCCCTGTTTTTTCCATCCTGTCACAACAATGACTCTGCTTTATTGCACCCCCTCCTACCAACAAGTGGTATTAGAGCCCTATTTTTCTTGGCAGTTAGTTTATTATGGGTATTGTGGAAAATCCCTAGGTTATCTAGGCATTATCATTTTTCTCTAGACTTGAGAAAAATGGCAAGAGGTGAGAGCAAAGGTTGGCAACAACCACCAAACTTTGATGGAAAAAATTATGATATATGGGCTAAGAAGATGAGAACCATTTTAGTTGCAAATGACATATGGGAGCTAGTCATTAATGGGTTCAATGATATCACAGACCCAACAACTTATGCAGCTCTTTCAAATCCTCAATAGAATCAGTTGAAAGAAGTAAGGATGAAAGATGCAAAAGCCCTCAGTCTGATTGTGGCATCCTTGACAGAGGCTATTTTCCCACGTATTGCAATAGTAAATTACTCAAAACAATCTTGAGAAATTTTACAAAATAGTTATAAAGAGACTGCCAAAGTAAGGCTAGTGAAGTTACAGCTGTTAAGGAGAGATTTTGAGACCCTACAAATAAAAGATAGTGAGTCTATTTTAGATTTTCAAACTAAGGTTTCAACCATGATAAATTAGCTAAAAATTAATGGAGAAACAATGGAAGAGAAAAAATCTATAAGATTGCTTGGCATGCTTTGTGGGCTATTAGATTTGGTGAGTCCATTTCTAGTAAAGTTTTCATCTCTGTCTGCCCCATTGTGCTTGCCAATATGGGTGGAGATAGGAAAAGAGTTAAGCCAGACAACTTGGAAATTCATACAAGAAATACTAAAGCATGGAACAAAGTGAAAAGTGGGGGCTTACTCCCTTTTCTGGAAAAAATCCATGGGTCTAATCAGGAGGCTACTGAGCATTTTGAGAAAAATTGGAAAAATGGGGAACTTACTCTTTTTGGTAGGAAAGTGGAGCTCAATGAAAACCTTATAGCTGAAGTGACTGGGATGTCTACTGATGGCCACACATTTTTCAGGGATAGGGTTTTCTCTAATGAAGCTTTCATTAGATTTCTAAAGAAAGAAAAGGAAAGACTGAAACAGGTGAAAATATCTAACAGCTACTTTGAAGTTCACACCGTAAAAGCTATCTGGAGAAAAGTTCTTCACATTATCATGGAGTACATTACTGTTGATGGTCACTTCACCAGGGTCTACGACTATCACTTTTCCCTGCTCAACCATTTCCGCTACAACTCAGGGTTTCTTTTCCCTACTATATTCTCTGTTCTTTGAGAAAAAGTTTGGATGATCAAAGAAAAACCCAAAAAGATACCCTATTTTGCATACTAGTTTGATTAGGTTAATTGTTGAACATTATCAAAATATGTCTACCCCTACTATTTTGGATGCCCCTCCTAATTCTGAGGAAGATGATACTGAACCCAGCTATTTGGGGAATGTGCCCAATTTGAGTCCGGTTAGGAAGGTCCTAAGCCCATCCTCTGTCCAAATGGGTAGGGAATGCCTTAATCCCCATTATGTGAAAGCTTGTTCTGCACCCAAGCCAGGAAGTTATACCCTGAAAACTAGGAGTGTTGGTAAGGCTCTTTCAATTAAAAACCTCGTGTCTTATTTTGAATACTCTCCTGATTCTGAGGATTCTGGTGATAATAAGACTTCATCCCTTGCTACCCCGTCATTGGATAGAGATGCTAGATATGATTCCCCTGTTTCCCTCAACCCTGCTAAAACTTGCTTCAACCTTGAAGGGGAACCCTCTGTTGATGTCTTGGTTTTAGCTAGGAATATTGAAGCTGACCATTTTAAAATTTTGAAATGGTTCTTTCATGAAATCAATGAGCTAAAGATAAAAAACTGAGCCCTTCAAAGCAAACTGGAAGAAATGGGAGCCAAGATTTTGGTGCTTACCAAGAAAGAGGCGGAACGAAAAAGATCATGGTGCCAGTAAAGAAACCCAGATCCAAGCGGGCATGGATAAAAGGATTGAAATTGAGTTGGATAAAATGAAAAATACTGTTAAAATTGTTGCTGAGCAGAATAACAGGATTGCAAGACAAAATGCCATCATCATCAATGCCATGACTGAAAAATTGGACAAAGTTTAACAGGGGTCTTTGGTGGTTGATCTAGAAGAAGTCAATGATAAAAACTAGCATGAGGATGTTGGTATTTCTAAGAGAACTAGGGATAATTTGAAGAGGAAGGCTCCTCCTACGCCGCAGATGATTCAAACCTTCAAGAAAGGAGTTCAAGATATGTAGAACCCGGAGGTTGAGACCAAGCCTGTTCTGAAGACTCTGGGTTAGTTGCTGTTAGTTTTCTTGTTGGATTTTCGGCTGGTTTTTTGTCTGACCCTCCTAGTCTTTTGCGGTTGGCTATTGCTTATTCCGGGATTTTCCTTTTGTGTAGCCTATTTTTTTTGTTCTACTTTTTAGTCCTTTCTCTTTTGTTGTAACTTTGTGGTTTCGGGTCCTTGTAAAACCTGTTTTTCCCTTTATCAAAAATAATGGAAGAGAAAAGGATTATTGAAAAAATCCTAAGAATTCTACCCTCTAGATTTGATCCTATAGTCACTGTCATTGAAGAGGCAAAGGATTTGTCCAAAATGACTGTAGATGAGTTGATGGGTTCACTACAAACCCATGAGCAATAGTTGACTAGATTTTCTCTTTCACTAGAGTAATTTTTCAAGGCTCAGACCAATGCAAGAGGCTAGGGAAGAGGAAGAAACATCAAAGGTAGAGGTCAAAGAGGTAAAGGTAGAAGCAATTCTAGAAGAGGAGAGTCAAATAGCATAGAGGAGTCGAGCAGTTCACAGTCAGCAAACCAGAACTAGAAGAAGAACAACAGTTCAAATTAGAGGTATGACAAGAGCAATGTCCAATGTTATTACTGTCACAAGTATGGGCATTATGCTAGTGAGTGTAGAAAGAAGCATGTGACAATGAGAGCCAAAATGAAAATGTAGTAAATGAGAACAAGGTTGAAAATGATAAATAGTCCAATGTATTCATCATTTAAAACCTTGTTGAATGAAGCAATTATGAAGTATGGTACTTGGATAGTGGATGCAACAACCACATGAATGGCAACAAGAACTTCTTTGCCTCCATAGACAACAACATAAAAACTGAAATCAAAATGAGAAACGATGAGAAAGTCCCTATCATTGGAAGAGGTGTAGTTAGCATCCAAACCAAGAATGGTGAAAGGAAGAATTTCTAGGATGTTTATTATGCCCCCAATATAAAGCATAATCTATTGAGCATTGGAAAAATGGTCCAAAATGGCTACAAAATTTTAATGGAGAATGGGAAGTGCAAGATATTTGATAAAGGAGGCAAAACAAGAGTGATGGTAGTCGTGCAAATGATGAGAAATGAAATGTTTCCTCTAAGGATGCATATACTGTCTCAGGCACTCACAATAGACGCATAACAACAACAAAGTTCTATGACACTCATAGCAGTTGAATAATAGTCAGTGGTGGAACAATAGTCGGCTTTCAAGATAGTCATCAAAGACCCATCCAAACTTTGGCATTTAAGGTATGGGTACTTAAGCTTTTCTATTTTAAGTTTATTGTCTGGGAAAGGAATGGTTAGGGGTGTACCATCCATTGCAGAATCTGATGGCAAGCGTGAGACTTGCATCTTAGGAAAACAACATAGGAAGCCATTTCAATCAGGGTATTATAGGAGAGCAAGAGCACCTTTTGAGTTAGTGCACTTAGATTTGTGTGGACCCATGAAAACCCCCACCTTAGGAGGAAATACCTATTTCATAACAATCATAGATGATTACAACAAAAAAATATGGGTTTATTTTTTGAAAAACAAATCGAAAGCCTTTGAGAAATTCAAATGATTTAAGGCAACAGTTGGAAAGGAGAGTGGTCACTATATCAAAGCTCTTAGAACAGATAGAGGGGGAGAGTACATCTTCAAAGAATTTCTAAATTTTTGTATAAATGAGGGCATCCATAAACAATTTACAACAAGGTATACTCCACAGCAAAACAAAGTGGCTGAGAAGGAAAATAGGACCATTCAAGACATGGCAACAAGTATGCTAAAAGCAAAAGGGTTGTCACACATATTTTGGGGTGAAGTTGTAGCAACAACAATCTATATACTAAATAGGTGCCCCCAAAGGCTGTCTGTGATAGGATTCCACAAGAGGCATGTACAAACAACAAATGGAGTGTTGAGCACTTAAGAATTTTGGGTGTGTGGCATGGCATCTAAGAAATTCATTGTCAACAATTCAACGATGGGAAATTCACCGCCAACAATTCACCATGGGAAAATTCACCACCATGACAAATTCATCGCCAACTAAAATTCACTGCCAACAATTCATCGCGATGGAAAATTAACCACCATTAATATTTTTTAATATATATAATTTTTGCCTTGGTTACAATTTATTGATAATTTTATTTTTAATTATTGGTGTTTATTACCCATAGTAATTTCTATTCATCTCAATAGTAATTATTAATTTATTGAGATACCCATTATTTTTTACTTGTTTATTTATTAAGATACTCAAAAAATAATAATTGTGCACCTCTCTAATTGTCAATAATTGATTTATTGAAATGATTTATTTTTGTGTTAGGCTTGGTTCATAGTAATTTCTATTCATCTCAATAGTAATTATTTTTTATGTTTATTTTGATATGAATGTTTTTAACATGATAATATATTAAAATTTGATTTATTTTTATTATCATAAATCAATTATTGATCACTAATAAAATAAAATATATTGAAAAATATTTGTGTTAGGTTTGGTTCATAGTAATTTATATTCATCTCAATAGTAATTATTTTTTATGTTTATTTTGATATGAATGTTTTTAACATAATAATATATTAAAAAATGATTTATTTTTATTATCATAAATCAATTATAGATGACTGATAAAATAAAATATATTGAATAATATTTTTATTTTTATCATCATAAATCAAATTCTCTAAAGTTAATGCAATTAATTTTTTATTCATTTTTATTATCATAAATCAAATTATTCTTTTACAAAAAAATCAAACTTTTGGAAATATATATTAAAAAATATTAATGGTGGTTAATTTTCCACTGCGGTGAATTGTTGGCGGTGAATTTTATTTGGCAATGAATTTGTCATGGTGGTGAATTTTCCCACAGTGAATTGTTGGCGGTGAATTTTCCATCGATGAATTGTTGTTGGTGAATTTTCCTAGAGTTGTGTGGCATATGCATTTGTGCCAAAAGAGAAGAGGTAGAAATTTGATGATAAAGGAGAAAAATGCATCTTCATAGGCTATAGTGAAGAGCCAAAATCCTATAAACTATTTAATCCCATCATCAAGAAGGTAGTGATGAGCAGGAATGTTGTGTTCATTGAAAATGAAGCATGGGATGGAATGGTGGATGACACCATGGGTATTTCAGTTACAATACCCCTTGAAGATGAAGAAGCTCTGGAAGATAGCAACTTAGGGGGAGCTTAAGAGTAGTAGATCAAGAAGAAACTACTGTAGAGCATTGGAAAATAATAGCTCCAAAGATGTGTAGCAGAACAGTAATTTTGCAGGTGTTAAGCAGAACAACAACTCTGAACAAAGACAATAGACTAGTAGCTCTAGGATACAGTAGAGCAGTAGCTCCAATAGCCAGCACTACAATAGCTCCAGAGGTCAGAGTAGTAGTAACTCAGAAGCTAATTCAGAACCTACACTCACATCATTGATGCCATGAAAGACAAAGAGTGTGAGGGGGATTTATGACAACAAAAAGCGTGTTAATTTTGATGAAAACTTGGATTTTGCATTATTCTCTTATAGTGATCCAACATATTTTGAGGAAGCAGTGAAAGAAGAGAAGTGGTGTAAGGCCATAGATGAAGAGTTGGAAGCTATTAAGAGGAACCAAACATGGGAGTTGATTGAATTACCAAAAGGTAAACAAGTGATTAGAGTGAAGTGGGTCTATAAGACCAATTGTACAGCTAAAGAAAAAATTGAAAGACACAAAGAAAGGCTAGTTGTGAAAGGGTACAAACAACAACCCAAAATATTCTATGATGAGACATATACCCTAGTTGCAAGGTTAGAAATAGTGTGTACAATTATAGAAATTGCAGCAAAACATCAGTGGAAGGTGTTTTAGATGGATGTAAAGTCAACCTTCTTGAATGGAGTGTTGAAGGAGTAAGTGTATGTAGAGCAACCACCTAGATATGAAGTCCCAGGGCAAGAGGATAAGGTATATAGGCTCCAAAAAGCTCTTTAAAGCTCTTTATGGGTTGAAACAAGCACCTCAGGCATGGTACAACATAATAGACACCTATTTGTTGAGAAATGGCTTTAAAAAGAGCAGTAGTGAGCTCACACTCTATATCAAAGCAACTGAAGGTGATATCTTAATTATTGTTTTGTATGTAGATGATATGATTTTTACTGGTAATAGTGACAGTAGAATTGTTGATTTTAAAGAGGTGATGAAAATGAATTGGAGATGATGGATTTTGGTTTGTTGAAGTGTTTTCTTGGGATAGAAGTTCAACAAACATAGCATAGCATTTTTATTTCACAATCTAATTATGTCAAAAATTTTTTAAGAAAGTTTAAAATGCATAACAACAAACCTACCCCCACACCAATAACAACATGTTTGAAACTGCACAAGGATGATAATAGTAAGGAAGTGAACCCAACCCTCTACAAAAACATGGTTGGAAAATTGATGTATTTGACATCAACTAGGCCTTATTTGATGTATGCAATAAGTTTGATATCTAGGTTCATGGAGAAACCTAAGGACACACATTGGCAAGTAGGAAAGAGGATTTTGAGGTATGTCTATGGAACAATAGGTTATGGAATCATGTATGGTATGTCTGATGAATTTAAGTTGGATGGTTATATGGATAGTGATTGGGTAGGAAATGTGGATGATAGGAAGAGCACATAGGGATATGTCTTCCACATGGGATCAGGTGCAATCTTATGGGAATCGAAGAAGCAACCCATTGTCTCTCTTAACACAATAGAAGCTGAGTACATAGTAGCAAATGCAACAATTTGTCAGGCTATTTGGTTGAGGAGGATCCTTGCAGATTTACAACAACAACAAGATGACAACACAATCATTCATTGTGACAATGTTTCTTTCATAGCACTAACAAAGAACTCAGTCTTCCATGGACGAAGCAAGCACATTGATATTTTTTATCACTTCATAAGGGATTTGGTAGAACAAGGTGAGATTGAGCTTCAGTATTTCAGATTCGAGTAGCAACTCGCTGACATCTTCACCAAAGAATTACCAAAATTTTTTTTTGAACACCTAAGGGATAGGCTTGGAATGGTAGATAGCTTTAGATATTAGCTCCGAAAGGAAATTATAAATTAGTAGATGACTTGCAGATTAAGGGGGTGTTGGAATATTTAATACTCTGCAGTCAGCAGACCTATCATCTCTTCCCTCGCGTAACTTGCAACAACAACCCAACGTAAACCTATAAAAATCAATATGGTTGGTATTTTTGAATTCAAATTATAAGCACTCATTTTTTAGCTTGCTTGTAGTTGTTATCTGCCAGTATTTATTTGTGGTAGGTGAATTTGAAATTTGAATTGAGTGCTCATTCTCATGAGCTGAAATCAAATAAGGAAAAAGGAATGTATTCATTAGTTTTGTAGGTGAAGTCAGCTTTGTATTGGGTGAAGTTGAACCTAGAGTAGCATAGGAAGGGAATGTTCAGTGAGATAGTAGTGCACAAAAAAGTAATTTATCGGACACAGTGTGGTAACAACAACAGCTTCATAGCTACAATCAGTTTATGTTTAGGTGTGAGTGTATCACCAGTTATTGGACATCTGTCCAAATAGTTTAAGTTTTATTTTGTTGTGTACAACATAGAATATACTCTTTATTTTTTGTATTTTTGAAAGTGAGGAATATATAAATCTACATGTTTTCTGTGTCAACTTTTTGTTGTCTCTGCATTGTTTATTATTTCCCTGTTTTGTCCATCCTGTCACAATAGTGACTCTATTTTATTGCACCCCTTCCCGCCAACACCAATATTACCGAACACACCAAGTGCATCCAAATCTAGCTTAACCTAGATGTCCTCCTCAAAGAACTTACCTAAACTGGCATACAATAAAGTAATGAATGAAACTATTTTAGGTAGAATTAGATAGATATTTGTAGTTGGAACATTAAAAAAAAATCATTTAGACAAAATCTTAAGATGGTATGTGAAAAAATGGTTTTCAATTCCAACACATGTCTCATGGGATCTTAAAAATAGAGAACTTGGAAATTAACTCTACAAAAAATCTAAATATATATCATATTAAGAGAGAGAATGCTTCAAAAAACTATATAAACAGGTAAGCAATATTAGCCTACTTGACAAATTTTTTTTTAACACTACAAAAATAATATTAAAGGGTATTTATATAGCAGGTCCCAAAGAATAATTTGGCTTAGAAGTTTGGCCTAAATGATAGTATATGCACAAGTAAAATTAGGTCCTACAAATATTTTTGCTTAAAAAATTGACCCAACTGATGTTAGAAGCCAATAATCACATCATTATTTTATTTTCTATTGAAAAATCCATTACCACCAAACAAGAAGATGTAGATAAAAAAACCCAGATGATTGCTACTTAACTTCCAGTTTTTTTGTTCTGTTCAAATATTTTGCCAAATGTATATGCTATAATCTAAAATAGATGAGAAAAAAAAGAAGAGTGGATTATTTAAAGTAGGAAAAATGTTGTTGATATTGATTACCCACGAAGAACATTCCAAAGAACATGTCATCAATTGGATTTCCCTCATGTCTGCAAGAATTGGTCACTAATTTGTAGAGCCGTGGGAAAAGATTAGGAACCAAAATTTCCAAAAACCAGGAATTTGTATAGACATATAAGCTCTAAAAAACTAGATTATTCCAAAATGAACATACATGGTTTGTTTTCCTCTTAACTTGCATGGAAATATCATGTGTTCCATTTGGTGAAATAGAGCAGCAACATCTATCAAAAGATATAGGCATTGTTTGTCATTTTTCCTTGCTTTGCTCTCTCCACATTTCAACTGTGTATGAATATTGTCAGGAAGTCATCGAAAAATGATAGGATAGTGAGGCAAGAATTTTATTTTTTATGAATTGGATAATTGCCAAAGGATTTATTTATTTTATTTATTGTGAATTAGTCTTTCATTTATTTTTATATAATTTTTAATTAATATAATTATAGAAAAATAAATAATAAATACCTATAAGACATAATTATATACTTCTTACAAATTACATAATGGGGACTACCTAATAGGATTCCGGAGCTCCGCACAGAGACGAACTCCATGTTTGGATTTTGTTGATCCCAAGCCACTATATGAATGCCCATCAGTCTTGGAGAACTATCTTTTGGGGAAAAAGAACAATGATCACATAATCCATGATCAACTGCGCTTAGAAAATTCCCATCCTCCTCCTTAAAGGAAATTTTTTCCACACAGGACATTGCAAAAGTATTGACATTCATGGATTTGAATGTTGTGAAAAGAAAGCCACTATAGATTCCAGAAGCTTGCATTTCATACCAACAGTCGCTCCAACTCTGCTTAGATTTCACAAAGAGCTTGTCTGAAGATGAGGGAAAAGATATCATAATTTTTATGGAGCAATTAGGAGACATCCTTAGGATTGGTCATACTCTATATCCTAATCCTTAGGAGGTACCCATTTCAATTTACTATCATAATACTCTATTTTGATTTGTCTTCTCAGACCTACTTTAAATCAAAAAATTTAGTCTAAATAAGATAAAAAAATTGTTCATCTCCAACTTCACGAAATGACTACCATTGATCATCTCTAACTTCACGAAATGAATAAGAGAGAGTGTGTGTGGGACTTCTCTTACTCTTTGATTGAGTGCCAAGTTTGAATTAAATCTTGTATGGGATGAATACTTACAAGTAATGGTAAGATTCTTGAAAATTGATTGGTAGTAAACAACATAATTTGTTCAAAATTTAATATGGTAGATAAATCTTTGAATTGGGTCATTGGTAATCTAGACGTGTTCATCGTTGCATTGCCAATGCAACAAGGACAAACGTGCATGTATTATATTGTGTTGATAATGATACATGGTAGAGTTTTAGAGTGTTAAAAAAATTGTCGATTCATGTTTCATGTCCATGAATAAAAATGTGGACATGACCCTAATTAATGACCATTTTGTTGATGACTCTTTCCTCACTCTATTAAAAGAAGAATTCAACATCAAACAAATTTTCATTGCCTAAATATTTTTTGCAAACCTTCTAGATATCATTTAATGACATTAGATTTTGTATTAAATTATAATATTATATATTTTATATAACATAAATTTATATTTTTATAATATTAATCTTATAGTTATTATTATATTTTATATTTTATTGTAGAAAATATAACATATAAATATAATATGTAATATATTTTTTTTTACTACAACTTACATGATATATAATATAATTATGTTCACTATTAAATATAATATTTGATATGATTTAAATTATATCATTATAAATAAAAATATAATTAAATTAAAAATTATATAAATATCAAATATATAATATTTATTACATAATATTTTATTAAAATATATTTATTAATTTGTACATCATATTAAATATTATATAATAATAAATAAAAATATATTATATATTATATTTATAAAATAAACATAACTGAATAATAAGTACATAAATATGAAACTTATATAATTAAATATATTATTTTACAATACAATATTTTAATAAAGTATATTTATTAATTTACATTATATGAAATATTTTTTTTGGTAAGTCATTGTTAAGTGGCAACACCCTGTATTGCTTTGAAAAGAAAAGTTTACATAGTTTCCAAGGCTAGCTAGCTATGCCTTTACCATCCGCATATTATTGTTCAACAAGCCTCTAAACAAAATGGCCACCACACAAAAGACTTGAAACCCATACCCTTAATACTATTACAAAATGGCTCATTACCAGCACAAGCATTGACCAAACACGAGAATGACTCCTATTCTTTGCTATCTATCTTCCTACTATTCACATTACATCCAATTTATATAAAGATTGACCACAAATATTGCAAAAAAACCATTACTGAGCCCGCTTTTCTCATTCATCCTCATTGTCAAACTCCACCCTCCTCTTGTAGGCCAGATAATCTGCCACCACTAGACAATCTTCTCCACAGTTTTGATGTGTAGGGTCATTCGCCTTCTGTTCCCAGTCTCTGCCATCATTCTCCAACCACTCCTCTCCCGTGCCAAGGTCCTAGTCATCATCATCACTCTCAACCATCTTGATTGCTAGCCCTTCATCCTCCACATACTTCATTTCCTAGTCGCGAGGAGGGTTTGCCATCATCTTTGCCACTTTGAGCAGGAAGAAGATACTCCTCTCTTTCTCAACCCATAATTTTGTAAACCTTGTTGAGTCAAGAGTTCTTATTAGTGGGAATTTCATCACCTCCACTCCATTCTAGCATGTCATGTAGTAGTTCTACGATATAGGAATCATCGGGTAGCCATCAATATTATCTAGGGCTTCATCAATTTCTCCCAGCATAGCGTGGATGAAGACCATCTGGGTCAATTTCTTGCCTCTCACCTTGGACACACCCATAAGCAGTAGCATTGCCAAGAACATGGTGAGGATATCTGCATTCGCCCCAAACCTCTGGTATGGCTTCAAAAATTTTGGTCCCAAAATCTTTTTGATTACCCATAGCACAAGTAGATAGGAGGAAACCAACAACCCTCCCAACCTTTTATCTATTATTTTTCCAAGAAAGGATTTTTGTTGCTTCTCAGTATTCAAAAACAATGGGGTATCCATTATTCCTAGCACAAGAACACAAACTCAAGCTCGTCGTTGCTTATGCACCTTTCCTCACTACACTAAATTAGCTCATTCTCACTTTTGCTTAAGCAATTGCCAACTTTGGCCTTTTAACATTGACAAACATTCCTTGTCATAATTATAAGCTCGATGTCCATGACGTTTGAGTCATTTCTTCAAATCCGCATCCTTGACAAGCGATATAAGTTTTATTATTTGTATGAGGTCATGCTTAGCCCATCATTTCTCTTGCCTTGGGACTTGTTATTGTGTTATGATCCTCTCCTAGATTTATGGCTTTTTTCTTGTCATTTCATCCCACTTCAACTTTAGTTTTTATTATAGTTCATGCTTTCTTAGCTTCTAGATGCTTAGATCTTCCTCGGTGTCCTTACTCCAGTTTGTGGTGGGAATTTACCAACCTTTTGGCATATTCCAATCTCCCTGAATTTTTCTTATGTGTTTCCATTTGACACCCTTTTCGCCAGTTCATCTGCCTTATTTGAAATGCTTCGAATTTACTTGTCAGTTGTTTGATGAGTTGCAATACATGGTTTGACTTCCAGTTTAGAGCACTGCTTCTTCGAATTGCATTGATGGTAATTAGTGAATCTCCCTCTAGATGAATACGATTCACTCCCAATTCCAATCCCATTTGTAATCCGATTGTAGTTACTTGAAACTCCGCTTCGTTGTTCATGCATAGTCCCAAGGGAATGGATTTTTCTACTAAATTTTTTCCTTGAGCATATCTGGAAATACAACCAACTCCTCTCGAGCCTAGGTTACCATGGGACGCACTGTCAAAGTTGATTTTGACCCAACCTTCTTCCGGCTCTTTACATACTACTTTTGATATTTTTACCTTTTGTGAATGAGGCTCAATGCTTCCACTGAGTAGTGGTGGTTTCAAACTGTTGATTAGCTTCATTAGTCTGTCATCCCAACTGGTGAAGATTTTCTTCTTGCTTGCTTTACTGCGAGCATCCTAATTGACTAGTTCGGATATGACCCTCTCTATTTTTATCCAAAGCCCATCCTCTCCCATTTCCTTCCCTTGAAAAATCCTTCTATTTTTTTCCTTCTAGATTTCCCATATCATTGTGGATGGGGTGATTTTCCATATCCCACCAAATACTGACTTTTTGCTTCCTAGTGGCCACATCTTGAACCAAGTTTCAATATCTTCCGGCATGGGACATTGTAGATTTAGTTTTCTCCTAACCACATTCCAACAAGAACTCATGTATGGGCATGCCAAAATTAAATGATCCATTGTCTATTTGCTACTTTTGCACATTACACATCTTCCCTGACCTTGGACTCTAAATGTTACTAATCTATCTTTAGTGAGGATTCATTTCTAGATTGCCATCCACACAAATACACCTACTTTGGGAAGAAATTTTTTCCCCCACAACAGTTTGCATGGCCAGTCTTGCCTTGCCATGGCTAGATCTTTAATTTTGTATCCAAACTTCAATTTATATGTTCCCGTGGACGACCTGCACCACCTGATTACATCCTTGTCAATGGTGAGGTTGAAGTGTTTATTCCTAAGTATTTCTATTAGTGTATCTTTCTGGGCTTATGGGGCATTGAGTTCTTGTATAGATCATTCCAACTCCAACTGGGGATTCCATTGTTGAATACTATCTTACCATAATTGTATACCTTCTTCCCCCATACTTGTAAGGTTTCTTCTTTGAGCTCTTCCAATCCTAGAGTGTTGTCAATGGGTGGTTTCCCACACCATGAATCACTCCAAAAGGAAGCACTTCTACCATCTTAGATCTCCCAAGTCACATGCTTGGATATTATATCCCTGTAATCCAAAATAAAATTCCAAATTGTAGAGCCTTTTGGAGGTGCAATTGTAGTAAGGATATGGGTTGGGTCATCTGAGTTTAGGTATTTTCTTCTCAACACTTTGACCCATTTCTGCTTACCCCTTGCATATAGGTCCCAAACTAGTTTGGCACCCATAGCATGATTCATTATTGCTAATTTTTTTAGTCCTGCTCCACTAGCCTCCTTTGGGGTGCATACCTTATCCCAAGCTATCAATGGGAATTCATTTTTTTCTCCTGTGCCAATCCAAAAGAATTTTTGGAAAATTTGAACAAGAGTCTCTTCTACTACTTTTGGTAGTTTCAAACATGGCATTGAATATATTGGGATGACATATATTCACTGATTTTACCATTAACAATATACCTACTGATGATAGCCACTTCCCTTTCCAAGTTACCAATTTTCTTTTGCATCTATTTATCAAGTTTTCCTAGTAGCATTTTTTATTTATCCCTACAAATAGAGTCATACCCAAAAAAACACCTAGGAACAGTTGCCACTTTCAGGTTCAACATTTTTTCCAAATCCTTTTGTAGACTCTGTTGTGTATTGAGGAAGAATACTCCAGACTTTTCCCAATTTATGCTCTGCCCTGATGCCTTACAATAGTCATCTAGGAAGGATTTGATCACCCTAGATTCCTTCCTACTTGCCACCCTAAACAAAATGGTATCATTTGCAAATTGTTGGTGTTTGGTGGGATCCAAGCTATTTTCTACATGTACTCCATCCCATTTTGTTTCCCTCCTCAAGGTTTGAATTCCTCTTCCTAGAACCTCTACCATGATTATGAATAAGAAGGGGGAGAGGGGGTCTCCTTGCCTTAGTCCCCTTGTTGATAGGAATTATCCATGTGCTGATCCATTCACTAGAATAGAGAATTTGGAAATTGAAATACAACTCTTTATCCAATTTATCCACTCTTCATCAAACCCAAACTTCGCCAATACCTCCAACAAAAATTGTTTGTCCACCATGTCATATTCCTTTAGAATGTCTAGTTTCAATACCATACATGATTCCTCATTCTTCCTAGTTGTGTGTATGGTCTCATGTGCAATGGTTATTCCTTTTGCAATTGACCTTTCTGGGGAAAATTTACTTTGTTCTTCTGATATAACCTCATTTAGTACACTCTTGAGTCTATTGGCTATGATTTTGGTGACCACCTTATACATTGTGTTACACAATGTTATTGGCCTGAAGTTGCTCATCACTTGTGGATCTTTCTTCTTGGGAATTAAGGCCAAGAATGTACGATTTATTGCCCCCAACATTACCATCCTTCTTGATTCCTCTACCACTGCTGAAAGATCATCACCTATTGTGTCCCAATTTTTTTGGAAGAATCTAACCAGGAAGCCATCTGGTCCCAAAGCCTTGTCTAGATTCAGTTGGAATGTTTCTCCTTTGTCCCTTTCTTTAGTGATTTTCTAATACAACCACCTATTCTAATCTTCATTTATGATTTTTAGAATTATGCTCAACAACCTCTCTCTTGTTGCTCTGTTCTCTTGATTTTCCTTTTTCAGAATTGCTTCAAAAAATATGATAGCCTCTTTGTTTACTTCCTTTACAAATTGAGCAACTTCCCCATTCTCTTTCCTGATTTCTACTATCTTGTTCTTGCTTCGTTTGGAAATTGTTGATTTGTGAAAGTATTTGGTGTTCCTACCCTCCTCCTTCAACCAAGTCTGTCTTGATTTTTGGCACCAAAAACATTCTTCCCTTTTCAAAATCTCTGCTAGTTCTTCTTTCAAACTTTTTTCATTCTCAAAATCATCTGCCTCCATCCCATTTTTTATTATGTGTTCATTTAAAGTTTTTATTTCTTGTTCCACTCTTTCCTTCTCTTGAAAGATATTTTTGAAATGAGTCTTTTTCCACTCCTTGAGTTTGACTTTGATATAGCCTAGCTTCTTGTTGATTTTAAAAAGCTCCGTTTTGTCTCCAAAATTGATTTCATTCCACCACTTATCTATTAGCTCCGAAAGTTATTGATCCCTTAGCCACATGTTGTCAAATTTGAATGGGCTTCCTTTTGGGGGGTCTTCCTATCCAAAGGATATCATCACTAGGAAATTATTTGATCCTATGAAGGGTAATATTTGAACCTCTTGTGTGCCTGTTGATTCCCCCCAATCTCCCTAAATCAAAAACCTATCCAACTTTTCAGCTATGTTGGTGAATCCCTTTTGCCTTTTTGACCAGGTAAATATGCCATTTCTTGCTTGAAGGTCTAGTAACTAGTTGTTTTCAACAAACTCTTGGAAGTCACGTTGTGTGGTAATGATTTTTCCTAGCCCCCCTTACTCTTCTTCATTATTTAGGGTTGCATTGAAGTCCCCTGCTACTATACCTCTCCCATTCCTGTGATCTTCTAGTTCTCCTGAAATCCTCCTCCACACTTGTCTTTTTTCCATAGTGGAGATTGGTCCATGATATACATTGATGATAAAAAATGTTCATTTCTCATCAAACCCTTAAGTCTTATTAGTTGTTCGTTGCTTTCTTCTACTTCTATTTCACCTTCTATTGTTAATGGGTTCCATATAATGTCAAGGCCTCCACATGCACCCTTTGTCTCCCTAAATTGTCCCTTCCATTTCCTCCAGTTGATCATTCTTTTCTTTCCTTCCTCTTTGCTCCATTTGGTTTCCTAATTTAGAATTATGTTAGCCTTTGATTGGTCAATTTGGTGCTTGACCATGCACCATTTGTCAAGGGCATTGATGCCCCTAACATTCCATGTAATTATCTTCATTGAACATTGGGAAGCAGTACATCCTTTCCAGTCCTAAGTTTCCTTTGCCCTATTGCAATGGTTGCAATTTCCATCTTAGCTTTGTTCAATTTTGGTCTCCTTTTTCCTTTCTTCTTTATGTTTAGAGTTTTTATTTTTGATTGGGACTGCTCAAGCATCCTTTCCTCTATCAGTTCTCCCTCAGTCTCCTCCTAATCTTCCTCTTCTAATTCTATGTCCTGATCACTCCCTTCCTCCTTAGATTGAATGTTGTTTCCTTCATTCACCAAATTCTCCTCTTCTTCATTAATTTTTTCTATTGGCATCCTCTTCACTTCTTCTCCTCTCACCTCTTGCACTTTTATTTCTGGGCCATTTGATTCTCTTGATAACTCTTTAATCTATGTGTTAATGTCTTTTTGGAGTTCTTTTGCTTCGTCTAGGAGGGAATTTAGGTCTTTCTATGCCTGTGATGTTGGCTCCTTTGAATGTGTTGACACTTGTTGGAATTCCTCTATTTTTCCCTAACTTTTCCATTCCAACTTCCTCTTTTTAGACCCTGACATCTCTTTCAATTTTGACCCCTCCCAAGTTTGATCTTGTTCTTCCTAAATTGCATTTCCTCCTATCTCTCCATCTCCTAGTTTTCCTTCAATATTTTCCATCACCTTTTTTGAACAACCTTCCTAGATTGACTTTCTGAAAAGACATTTCCCCATGCGTCCTCTTTCACACACTTCTATTTTTTGCTGCGAGCTTCCAAACTTCGTCAAGATCTCTAGGTATTTGTAGATTCCCACCCCTTCTACTATTTCCACTAGTATGTTAGCTTCTACTCCTTCTCTTCCATTTACAAATTCTTTGTCTACCCCTAAGCATACCCCTAATGCATCCCCTATTTTCATCATAGCTTCCACATTCCAGTACTCTGACGAGAGGTCCACTAGTTTGATCCATGTAGGGGTTTTTTTAATGGTGTAATTCCATGGGTCAAAGTTTGATTCCCAATTTAAACAATGAAAACTATAGCCATTCAAAAATAGGGGGTTTCTGTACACAATTTGCTACTTCAAATTTAGGTCTATGCATTTCTATGAGAAAGAAGGAGTTTGGTAATTGGTGAATGCTTACCTATCCCTTAAAGTTTCTCTACCACCAAGCCTTGACCTCCTTCTTAGGGCATCCCAGACCACACCTTTTAGCAAATAATGCTCTTTCTTTCAGCATGGTTACCCTTGCTTCTATCGCTTATGATGGCATTGCATACAACTTACTCCCCCACGACCTTGAATATTCTCTTCCACATCTTTTCCTTTCCATTTTCCCTAGAATTCCCTCCTTCTAGAACCTCTTCTGTCCACATTCAGATCCCTTGGGTTCATCCTTCAACCTGCTTCTTTCCATCCCATTCCCTCTAGAATTTCTTCACTGCATGGTCTTGTTTTCCCTCTACTCTCTAAATTAGGGTTTCTAAAGCCTTTCCCTTTGCAAGTTTTGCTAGTATGCCTTGGGATCCTAATCCTCTCACTTCTTTAAGACTTCTTTTTTCCCAAAACCACACACACCCAATGCCTAGAAAGTTACTTCCTTTACCACTCATCTGCCATCTATTTGGCATTACTCCAAGATCCGGTGCCTTTCTCCATCCATCACCCTAGGATTTCCATCCTAACTGGTTTTGGTTTTGCATCATGGGAACCTTTTCCTTGCGATAATATGAGTGGCATTTATCCACCCAATTTATATTCATGAAGACCCATTATGGGGTATGATCAAGTCCATCTACTCTACCTCCACTTGCATCTTCTTTTCTTGATTGGTTGTCCTGCTCAATGTCTCCCCAATGCCTTACTTCTAGATATCCTACTTTTTTTCACTTGGCATCGCCACCTTGTGCCATTTCAAGATGATAGATTATCTTATTGAAAGCTCAAACTTACATTATATTAAATATTATATAATACAAAACATAATAAATATCCTTCCACACCTCTTCAGTGTACCCATTGCACACCAAGGTGTGATTGCTAGTTATATTTACTATTTTATATTATGTAAACTAATAAATATAATATAATATGAATGAATATGAATATATATTTTTAATAAAAAATGAGAGGTGGAGGGAGCGAGGGGTAGATGGAGAGAAAGAGATAGATGATGATAAAGTAGAAAGGAGAGAGAATAAGAGAGGGAGGGATGAACTCCATGTTTCTTCCTCCTTATCTCTATCTCTATATCTCTCTCACTCACACACACTCCTTGTTTCTCCCTCCCTATCTCTATCTTTATCTCTCTATCTCTTCCTTATTTCTCTCTCTCCATCCCTCTCTCTATTGTAACTTGTCTCTATCACCTTGTTTATTTCTAACATTTTCCTCCTCTATCTCTATCTTCCCATCTCTCTCTCTCTCTTTGTCTCTCTCTTCCTCTATCTATATATCACTCCCTATATCTTTATCTTTCTATCCTCTCTCATTGTCTCCCTCTTTCTGTCTTTATTTATCCTTATCCCTCTTCTTGTCTCCTTCCATATCTCCCTCTATATATATTTATATATCTCTCTCACCCTCTCTATCTTTCCCAAGTTATATCTATCTCTTTATCTCTCCTTTATATCTCAATCCCTCCCTCTCTTTGTCACTCCCTCTTTCTAAATATCTCTAGTTATATCTCCTCTCTATATTTCTCTCCCTCCTCTAGTTATATCTCCTTATTTCTCTCTATTTCTCTATATCTCCCTCTATCTAGATATTGCTCCCTCTCTCCCCTCTCTACTCTTTCTCTTTTATTCACTCCATCTCTCCTACTCTATATCTCTATCTCTTTCTATCCATATCTTTCTCTACCTCTATCTCAATATCTCTCTTTCTCTCTCCCTCTCCCTCTCTATATATTGAACTATCTCTAACTCACCCTCTATCTCCATCTCTACATCTCTCTCTACCCCTATATATCCCCTTCTCTACATCTCTCTATATATCTCTTCCTATCTTTATCTTTATCTTTCCATCTCTCCTCTCATTATTTCTATCCCTCTCCCTCTCTATATATATCTAAATTCTCTCTCTCTCTCTCTCTCTATATATATATATATATACATATATATATATATATACATATATATATATATATATATATATATTGTAAACATAACATGAACCTCTTGGTAGTCAAGCCTAATTATCTTTTTGATTTAAAGGTTTTTTTCTAGTCATGTTTGGATCCTTGTACGTGAACGCATACTTGATTTGAAGCTATCACTTCTCAAATGATACCTTTGTTGCATAAACAATATGGTTTGCTAAATGGCCTACCAATTGACCTCATATATTACACAAAGGTATGCAAAAAAAAACCAATTCTTTTCCTAATTGACCTTCCACACTTCTTTGGTGTACTTATTACACACCAAGGTGTGATTGCTAGTGTTGGCCTCCTCTAATGGTTCAATAACTAAGCCATTAAAGCTATAACTTAAAGATTAAATATCTGCATCAAGTAGTTATCTTGCCCATCATGAAGTTTCATTTCATTATCAACCCAGGGATGTGAACTTGAAATGGGTAAAAAATTTCTATACACTAGGACTCATTTGTAGTCATTCTTATCCTATAAAGTTAGAAAGGAAATAGTGTTGAAAGTGAAATGATTGAAGTAAAATGCTTGAAAGGAACTAGCATAAGTACTGAGCATAAATCAACAACTAAACTAAACAGAAATACATGACAAAAACATAAATATTAGCAAATAGACATGAAATTACTCTATCTGCCTTCACTGTAGGAACACATGCATAACTAATTTTCAATGGCTGCAGGAATAGACAATTGCTAAAACTGTAACTAATTGTTGAATAGAAAAGTAACTACCGAACTGAATGGATGGAATTATCATCAAGTGGGCCCTCTTGAATGAGTATCCTCAGAACTAACTCAAATGCAACAAATTTTAAAGTATCATTTTATTCATTGAAAACATGATTACATGATAACAACAACATAATTGTATTTCTTGAAGTTGAAAATGCAAGTACAATATCAGAACGTTCAACCTCCCGAAGAGAGGCATCTAATTATTATTTATAGAAGGAAAGCTTCTAACTAACTTAACTAATTCTAACTAACTGGGCAGTCAACTCCAACAAGCTAGGAGGATGCCATTTATTGAAAGCATGGAAAAGAGGAAAGAGGTTATGCATGCACAAGACTTAGTCAAACCATTCTTGCCTCAATGCACGAATCCAACATAACAACATCTCCTATATCTACTCAACTCATAGACATGGCCATTTAAAGTTAACTTCCACATGAGCTAGAAGTTTCCAACCATTGACCTCATCAATGTCCATCTCCTTTTGACTCTTGCAACAATCAATAGCTAACATGAATTTCTCCCACCTTGCAAGCTCCATTTATATTTGCATCTTAATTTGAACTTGCAAATTATGATGTTAGTGTGCACAAGAAAATTGTAAATCCATAATCACCTTAGAACAACATTCATTCAATCACATGTAAAATTAATATAGATATATCACATAGCAGGTTAATATAATGAAAATTTACAGGAATAAGTTTATGTCTAGAGTTCATAAGTTTAGGGAAATAACATAGAAAGTATTAGTAACTAGGTGCTAAAACCCCATAGTAATACTAACAAACATATGATAAATCCTATAAAAAATGAGTCATTATTTGGACTCATCATCTCCCCCCAACCTAATGATCTACTAGTCCCCTAGCAAAAGGAAATCTATTCCTCTACCTTACTAAAGCCCTAAAATCACTAATTTTTGTATGCCCTTTATTAGTTTCTATAGTATCTGAATTTGGATCCCAGTAGAACCCATGCTTGCTTTCCAATCTGCCCCACCTTGGCCTCTCTACATTTACATCATATTGATAGGTTATGTAGTGAGGTACTGGCCACAACATAATAGGTGGCTGAAATATTAATGGAAGGCAATATTGTTTCCTTGTTCTCCCAAGATGCATATACCCGATGCTTCATTTGTAAGCTATATGATAATTTTGCAAGGAATGGGGTTCATCTTGTTTTAACTAATTTGGAAACTCATTCCATATTTGTGATAAGTATGCCAATACCATCCTTCTTGTAGTGGCAGCTACATATTCATATTCTTGGTATGCTTCCTCCCTAAAAGGCATGATCCTATGTTTGTATGATGGCCTGTAAAGAAATCTATGCCATGTGTAGTAGATTTCTATAGGATTTCTTGATTCGGCTCTTAGAGGTAAGGGGGTATGGATCTCTTTTTCTCTTTACATTTTGAATTGTTCCCCCCAATTGTTTTCATTTTGAATCCATGACATTAATGCTCTCAAATGAACATCCCCAATATATAACAATGGATTCCATTCATGGTCATTAGGACAACATAGTTGTTCAAATACAACTCACATGAGAAATTTTTAACTTCAGGGGGAGAGGATTGGTAAGCCTAGAAAAATTCTTGTGGGGTTTCAATGGAAGGGTTTATACCAGAAATAACCCTTGAAAACTTAAAAGAGAGATGACGCTCCTTTAAATGCAATGCATATACTGAGGGGGAGTCCTACATTCTAGAATTTGTGGTACTAGGGTCACCACATTGCTTACCTTACCTTTTAATGTAGTAATCTCTACATTCTTCTCCTCAATTTCTTCATTTTTCTTATTAATCTCTTCTTGTAGCCCGTGTTTTTCTCTTCTCCATTCTTTTTCTTTCTCCTACATTTCTTTCTAGAAATCCAGGGCTACAGATCCCCATGAAAAATTAAAAGGTTTGTGCATGCCTACTATGATCTTCCTTTGTGTTGGTTTTTGATGTTCAAAATTCCCTACAACCTGATATTCAACTTGTTCTGCAACAATAGTGAGCTTTGTCACTAGTTCTTGTTGTTCGACTTGCTCTACAACAACAACAAGTTCTGCCAAACCTATATTTACTTGCTCCCTAGGAGTCTCTGTCAAATCTATATTTTCCTACTCTCTAGAAGCCTCTGCCTTCTCTTCAGGTGTCTTATTGAGCCTACGACTCCTTCTTGGAGGCACACCAGTAGTAGACTTGGTCAATTTTGATTTCTTGGGAGGACTTTTATTTTTCCCAGTGGCTATAGGATGCTATGTTTCTTTAGTTTCCCACTTCATAGGGCTAGGGTTTACCTTTTCTAGTTTTTGACTCAACCTTCCCTTTGCTACTCTCTCCTTTTCTCATTTTTTCTTCCTCTTGTTGAACAATAGCCATAGTGCAAGATGTAGTTTTAGGGGAAATATCAACATTGGGGGCCGAAGATGAGCTATCTTCATTTGTATGCTCAGATTCAAAGGAAATAGTTTATGCTACAGGAGGGTTTGTACTAGGTGTTGCCCCAAAATTTGAAGCTCTACAAGTGATTTTAACAACCCTCTCATCCCTCCTAACCCTATGAGTTAGGGGTCAACCTCTAAGACCCAAATTTTTTGGTTTAAACTCTATAATATTAAAAAATTCATGCCATGACATACTGGACACATCTTGCAAAGATAAGTTTCTACTAGTAATTTAATCAAATAGTGATGGGAAACAAAATTTTCCCTACCTTTTTGTGTCTCAGCAGCCATGATTGCAAGAAGGTTGTATAAGATGTTTGGCACATTCATCCTCCTACAATGCCTCATATGATTCAAAAGCTTGAAATGCATAGAATGGAGAAGGGATTGGCGACCCTCACGGGTAATGTATTTGACAATATACATAGCAGCTTGCTTCTATTTTTCTGGCAAAGAAATTTTTCTCATTCCTTGCTTCTCTACAACAAATGGAGGATCACTAGGCTTAGTGAATTCTACCCTAGCCGATATAGCATCTATAGAAATAGCATAGGGTTCACCCTTAGCAAGAAAACCTGACACTTCAGTAATTATTTTCTCAATGGCTATAACTTTTAACCCTTTCACCATTGCCTCACCATTTGAAATTTTTTGTGCAAAGTCTAAGGCAATGTCTTCATTGAAACTATCTAGCATCAAAAAGTAATCTAACCAACTGTAATTCCTAAATTCAGGCTGACAGAGTGCATCTTGTTGGATTACCTGGTGAACTGTTCATTCATTTATGATTAATGGACCTCCTATTGTTTTAACTCACACTCTGGTGAATGCTTCTATAAAGACTTCTTTCATGCAATCCTTTAGCTAAAAACCTATTGTCTCTTCAGCTTCCTATAGTTCTCACAAATACTAACACAAATGTCATATGACTTCTCAATTTCACCTTTTTAATGGAATTATTATTCTGAATAAGGCAGTAAAGAAGATATAAAGGAGGGGTATTATCAAAGAAAATGGCGGCAACTTAATGTCATATCATGCATGTGAAATGTCATATTAACTTCATTATTCAAATTTAATTCAAATTTACTACCATGCTGGCACATGATGAATTGTGACTGATGACATGTATGACATATGACACGTAGGTTCACACTCCCCCCCAACCTAAATAAAAGCATGTGTCTGCATAGGCTGGAATGGAAAGATAATATAACAGGGCATAGTAACTGAAGTTGCTATGTGAAATATAACTATTAAAGTACAACAATCAAACAAATGCAAGCAAGATAATTAATATACAATAAGTGTTATGCACGTACCTAAAAAGGTGGAATGTATTTTCCAAAGAATGTGGAAGGAAGTACCGGTCATCATAAAAGTACAGTTGACTTATTAAATGAAGTGATGGTGGAGTGATGTGGAAGAGAGATAAATGAGATGAATGGATGGGTCTAGCTTTATTCATGGAGAAATTAATTCCCACAAAAGTGGAAATATTTATTATGATTGCATGTGTACCTTTGAATAAGTAGAAGGTTGAACACTAGGTCCAACTCCTTCAACTGTAGGAACTTTTGAATTATGGTATTCAATAAATTGGTGCATGAACTCCTATTTTGAGGCAGGCTTATGATACAACCTGAGACAATGACCATTGAACAAGAGCTTGAACCTGAAAAGATCAATTGTGGTGAGTTGAACAAAACCATTGGGAAAGACCTCTACAATCTCATATGGTCCTAACCACCTAGTTTGGAGTTTTCCCAAGTTATCTTTATACCTAGAATCATAAAGAAGTGCCCAATCACTTGGATGGAACTTCATATCTTTGATGTATTTATCATGCCATCTAACTCTCTAGTTCTGCACCATCTCAATATGGTGGAGAGCTGATTTCCTCATTTCATCTAAGGAATTTAGTTACATGACCTTGTCCTTCTGTGCCTCAAACATATCTATTCCAAGGTATAGTGTTGTTCTAAGAGTTTTTTGTTCAAACTCTATAGGAATCATTGTTGTTTTTCCATATAATAGTTCAAGGGGAGTAAAACCAGTGGTGGTTTTCCAAGTAGTTCTATAGGCCCAGATAGCTTCTGGAAACCTATTTTCCCAATCTTTCCTGTGGAGTGTTATTATTTTGGTGAGAATAGATTCTATTTCCCTATTTGTTATCTCAAACTGGCCATTTGCTTGTGGGTGATTAGGTTTAGATTTTCTATGCCTGATATTATATTCATGCACCAATGTTGTGACAAAAGTGGATGTGAACTAAGCCCCTTGATCTATGACTATTTCTCTAGGAACCCCATAGTGTGTGAAGATTTCTTAATAGAGGAATTCTACAACTTTATTGTCCCTAACATGTTTCATGGCTTTGACCTCAACCCATTTAGTCACATAATCAATACAATCCAATATATAAGATTTTCTATTTGATGGTGGATCGATTGGACTTACAAAGTCAAGTCCTCGTTTATCAAATGGTGTGATAACTACTTGAGGGTATAGAGGCATCTCATCTAATTTAATCAATTTTCCCATCCTTTGACACCTATCACATTTCCTGGTGTACTTGCCTGCATCCTTATGAAGTGTGAGCCAATAATACCCTATATTGAGAATCCTCATAGTTGTTCTCTTAGCTATAAAGCATCCCCCACAAGGTTCATCATGTCATGCATGTAGTATATCATAAGTTTCATCCTCTCCTATGCATCTTCTTATCACATGATCTAGTCCAGTATAGAATAAACAATCAACCATCCATGAGAAGGGAAAATTTTTCTCAATAAGAACCCTTCACTCTTTTGGAGAGAAATTAGAGGGAACTCTTTCTGTAACCAAATAATTGGCTATATCTGCATACCAAGGTGTGTTCACACTGATGGAGAACAAATATTCATCAGGAAAGGAGTCATCAATGACTTGAGTGTCCTCAGATGTGGTCAATCTAGAGAGAAAATCTGCCACAACATTTTCCTTGCCTGGCTTGTCTATAATAGTGATCTCAATTTTTTGCATTAATAGCAACCACCTTGCTAATCTTCCTGTAATCAATGGCTTGTTCATAAGATATTTTATGGCTGCATGGTCTGTATGGACAAAGACCTATTATCCTTTGATATAATGCTTGAACTTGTTGAGAGCATAAATGACTGCCAACATCTCCTTTTTTGTGACTGTGTAATTAAACTCAACCCCTTGTAGATTCTTACTAACAAAGTAGATTGCATTCTCTATTTCTCCCTCTTTTTGTCCTAAGACAACCCCTATGCATAGTCAGATGCATCTATGTGAATATGGAAAGGGAGTTCCCAATTAGGGCCTTTGAGCACAAGAGCATGGATTAATGTTGTTTTCAAATCAGAGAATGCTTTATCGCAATCCACTATCCATTGGAACTCAACATCTTTAGTTAAAAGACTATAAAGTGGTGTTGTAATCTTACTAAAATATTTTATGAAGCACCTATAGTATCCTGCATGACCCAGGAAACTTCTAACATCTTTTTGCTCGATAGGAATAGAAAGATTGGTAATTACCTCAATTTTGGCTGGGTCCACTTGAATTCCAATCTGAGAGATATAATGGCCAAGCACCACTCCTTCTTGCATCATCATAAAGAATTTATCACTGTTCAAGGATAGATTATAGTCCTCACATCTTTGTAAAACCTTTCTTAGGTTTTCTAATGCTTCAGCAAAATCAGTACCATAAGTAGTGAAATCATCCATGTAGATCTCCATACAATCATGTGAAATATCCAAGAATATGCTAATAACTATTCTTTGGAAGGTTGTAGATGCATTGCACAGACCAAATGGGAGCACTTAATAGGAATATGTCCCCCAAGGTCAGGTGAAAGTTGTCTTGTCCTGATCTTCAGGTGCAATCTGTATCTAATTATAACCACTGAACTCATCCAAGAAGGGAAAATATTGCTTACCTGCAAGTGAATCCAATACTTGGTCTATAAAAGGAAGAGGAAAATGATCCTTTTTGGTGACAAAGTTTAGTTCTCTATAATCAATACAAACTCTCCATTTACCTCCATTTTTAGGCACAATTACCAAAGGAGACACCCATTGGCTGTCTGAGATGGGGTAGATAAATCCTGCATCCAATAACTTTTGTAGTTCTCCTTTCACAATATCCCTCAATGTAGGGTTGATTGTCCTTTGTGGTTGCCTTACTGTTGTGCAGTCATCTCTAATGTAAATTCTATGAGTACATAGTTTGGGATCTAATCCTTTCATGTCATGGTAGTCCCATAAAAATGCATGTTGATACTTCTTTAATAGGTTTTTTAGAGACAATTGTTTCTCCTGAGTAAGCTGTTATTAATATTCATATGTTTCCCCTCTAAAACTTGTACTTGTGTGATCAACTCAACCATGGTTGTTTCACTAATGCTTGGAATTTTTAATTCTTGAGGTAATAATGTATGAAGGATATTTGTTATTCTAGGAAGTTTGGGTGTAGAAGAAGTTGGCAGAAGTATCTGCAATGGACATACAAAGCTAGATTCATGAGTGGGTGGTTCTTCATGCACTTCATAACTGTTCTGAATTATATGGGATAATATTTCATCCTCTTCCTGAAGCTGCATAAAAGGAATTTTTCCTATCATCATGAGTTGTGCCACTAAATTGAACTCCTTGGCCTCTTCTCCAATATGTGACCAAATAGGGTGATCCATATCATGGGATAGTTGAGTAGGAGGATAATGGGAAAGATTTTTAGTGCTTCTACCATCAGAAAAATTTATGTCCCCTACCCGACATCCAAAGTAGGCATATGTTGTATCTAACCATGGCCTTCCTAGAATAATGGGATACCCTCCTAATGTACCTTTAGGGGAAAGGATCATGAAATATTCTGGATATTCCCAAGAGTTTGGAGTAACAACAAGGTCTTCTACTACACCATCTAGTTTGATAGTGGAACTGTCAGCAAGCTACAAGATAGTAGGAGTAGGTCTTAGATTGGTAACATCTAGTTGTTGCAGGATCATATCCTTAGTCATCACATTGATAGTTGCTCCCAAATCTATTAGAGATTCTTTACTTGGATTCCATTTATGATGACTTCAACTACATGACTACCTAGGTCAGTATATTTAGGAACAATTACTTTCCCAAGCATTATATCTTCCAACTTCCCTACCACATGAATGGTGGTGGGGTCCTTCCTTTTGGGTATGTGTAGGATCATGATGGGCCAAAACGTGGCAATATTATGGGTATTTGTAGGGTATGTGGCTAACAACCTTTTTTTACCCAAAATTGATGAAACGAAAAGGGTTTTTAGAGGAGATTCTCGGCTTCCCACCAATATAAATTATGCTTTAATTTGAATTTAATAAATAATTATTATTTATTTTCTATTAGAATTATGACTAAAGTCCTGATCAATAGGCTGATTGAAAAACATCTATAACTTTCAAGCAGTATCACATTTTTTGAACCCAAAACATGCATCACATTCTATGCTTCACATACTATAGGATTGAAAAAATATAAATGAAATTTCATGAAGTTTTGACTAAGTTAAGGTGGTTAGACATACGAGTTTTTATATTTTTTAAAATTTGTAATAAAAAATTCATAATTAATTATTCACTTGGAAAAAAATTACAAAAAAAATGCATCACATTGAGACATGAGTCCTCTACTTATATAAAAAATCTTATTAAAAAATATTATCATTTTATTATGGTTAGGGTGGTCGACAAACACCTACTTCTTATTTTTCCACAAATTTAAGTACTACTGCATTGAAATTTCAAATTTTCACCAAATAGATTTTATTTATTTTTAAATAAACCTAGTAGTTTAGAAGCTTCATTCAATTTTCTATAGATTCTATTCTTACATATTTTTGAAAAAATATAAATAACTTATTCAAATTTTTACGTCAAGTTGCCTAACACTGATTTTTCTTAATTTTTTGCCACTTAAGGGCCTATTTTTTCCATGATTATCCTCCACATACCCTTTTCCTTCCAAGATTTTTTAGACATGTTTCCTTAATTTCATTACCATATATAGGGACATATTTTATGGCCTAGAACAAAGGTATCTTGACACATATGTGTTTTAACTGATCCATAATATCAAAGTTTGTTTCTTCCTTTTGCTTAACTTCTAACCTTTGAGGAAATGGTGGGTCTAGATTAGACTACATAACTGGTTTAGGATTCTTGGGCACACTTGACTGAGCAGGAATATTAGACTCATTTTTATGCTTCTCTTCTTCCACAAGAAGTTATGCTATAATAGGAGTGGAAGGAGATGACAAAGTGGTTCTTGAATGTAGATGAATATCACTCACACTCACAACATAAGCAAGAAATTGGTTGGGATCTGCAAATTAAACTGGTTGTTGTTGTGGTTTTTTATTTGGGTTAGGTGTGGGTTGAGTTGGTAATTGAGTAGGTCTAGGTGTGCTATAATTTGAGTTAGGAGGAGTCATTATGGCAGGTTGTTGAGGTTGTGGAGGTGGATGCATGTAACTAGTTGCTTGGTTTTTCTATTGTTGTCCTCCTCTCCATTGGGGTGTTTGTTGTCAACTTCCTTGAGGTTCCTACCAATTCCCCTGGTGTTGCTACTGTTGAGGAGGAGTGTTTTGGTAATTGGGCCAAGTATTTGGAGGGTTCTTCCAAGGCTCAAATGGATAGCCTCCAAATTTTGATGGGTATGGGGGTTTCCATTGATTACTAGATGCATATGAATTCATATAATGTACACTAAAATATAACGGGTCTAGTGGCATACCTTGTCTTGGAGCCCATGCCCTTCTTTGTGCAATGTAGAAAACCTGATCATCACCCTCAATTGGCTTGAACTCGGGTGGAATATGCTTGTTGTCAATGTTGGCTACCATTTTACATCTACAATCCTTCTTTTTCCTATAATGAGGACAATATTCTTCCAACATTACCTCTGCCTCCTCATGTTTGTTCTTTACTTGAAGTGTATCTAGTTGAGTGGCCATATTGTTTATGATATCATATTTGAAATATGACATCAAATGAGTGATTTCCATCCTTGAAACTCCATTGGTGGAGGATTTACCCATAGAAGATTGGTAACCTCTTCCCCTCTTTATAGCTGCCCTAGAGTAATTCTAATATATCTTCTTAATACCATCCCAAGGAACTTGGGTGATATCCCCTCCTCCTATCAAATCCATAGTATTAGTGCAATTTTTATTGACCCCCTAAGGAAGGGCAACAATTGAGACTCCTCATTGAGTGCATGATGTGGGGATTTATGCAAAAAAAACAAGAAACTTGAAACATAGTCCTCCAAACTTTCATCCTGCTACTGCATATTGAATATATCATCTCCTCTCATATCACTGCCTCTACAATATTCTTTATAATTTTCAAGAAAATTTTCCTTCACATCAGCCCAAGTATCTACAATATTCCTACCCAAGCCCATAAACCATCTTAATGTAGCGTCCTTCAAAGTAGTAGGAGACAATTTAAGCCTATGAGTGCATCAATAGTGTAATCATAGCTTCTGTAGAGGATATCAAATTCAACAAGAAAGTGTTTGGGTCCTCTGTTACAAGCCCATAGAACTTAGGGAGAACTGAAGCAAGAATGTTCTTGAGCTTGTCAACTTCATTTTGGTCAATGATAGGGAATGGAGAAGTTGGACAGTTAGGTCTATTACGGCCATCCATATTTGCTTGATGGATTATCAAAGCAAATGGATTATCAATCAGGTTTTGGTCAACTTGCTCTTCAGACAAAGTTTCAGAACTAGTCAAATTGGAAAATGCAGTAGCAAAAGGGTTTTCCTCTTCTTCATCTTCATCTCTTGACAAATTTTAAAACTTAACTAGCTAGTTATCAGGATTAGGGTCATTAGGAAGGAACCTCCCTAAAGCATCTCTTCTCCTTGCCCTATGCATGCGGTATTAACTTTGTATCAGCCAACTCACACAAAGAATTGGTGAAAGAATAGAAAATCATTATTGTATTCTAATGAAGTGTATGCTAAAAAAAAACTTCAGAGATACCAAAAATAGGAAAGAAATTGGAAATGACTCTAAAGAACTTCCTAGTTTGACACCATCCTAACAACGGTGCCAAAAATGTTGGTCTCCTCTAATATTTCGGTATGTGCAAGATCATGATGGGCCAAAAAGTGGCGATATGATGGGTATGTGTGGGGTATGTGGCTAACAACTTTTTTTTACCCAAAATTGATGAAACGAAAAGGGGTTTTATAGGAGATTCTTAGCTTTCCACCAATATAAATTATGCTTTACTTTGAATTTAATAAAAAAATATTATTCATTTTCTATTTAAATTATGACTAAAGTCCTGATTGATAGGCTGATTGAAAAGCATCTATAGCTTTCAAACATTATCACATTTTTTAAATCCAAAATATGCGTCACATTCTATGCTTCACATACTATAGGATTAAAAATAATAATTTCATGAATTTTTTACCAAGTTAAGGTGGTCAAACATACAAGTTTTATATTTTTTAAAAGTTGTAATAAAAAAATCGTAATTAATTATTTACTTGGAAAAAAACTACAAAAATATGCATCACATCCAGACATGAGTCCTCTACTTATATCTAAAATATTATAAAAAAAATATTATCATTTTATTGTGGTTAGGGTGGTCAAACAGACACCTACTTATTTTTTCCCTAAAATTTAAGTACTATTGCATTGAAATTTCAAATTTTTACCAAATAGATTTTTATTTTTTTTAAATAAACCTAGTAGTTTAGAAACTACATTCAATTTTATACATATTCTATTCGTACATATTTTTGAAATAATATAGATAACTTATTCAAAGTTTTACATCAAGTTGCCTAACTCTGATTTTTCTAAGTTTTTGCCACTTAAGGGCCTATTTTTTCCATGATGATCTTGCACATGCCCATTTCAATAACTAAGCCCTTAAAGCTATAACTTAGAGATTAGATATCTGCACCAAGTAGTTATCTTTCTCCTCATGAAGTTTCATTTCATTATCAACCCAAGGATATGAAAATGAAATGGGTCAGCATTGTTTGTGCACTAGGACTCATTTGTAGTCATTCTTATCCTATAACTAGAAAGGAAATAGTGTTGAAAGTGAAGTGCTTGAAGTAAAATACTTGAAAGGAACTAGCATAAGTACTGAGCATAAATCAACAACTAAACTGAACTGAAATGCATGATAGAAACAAAAATCTTAGCAAACAAACAAGAAATTACTTTGTCTTCCTTGGCTGCAAGAATAGACATAGAATGAAGTTTCAATGGCTACAGGAATAGACAATTTCTAAAACTATAACTAATTTATGAATAAAAAAGTAACTACTAAACTAAATGGATGGAATTCTCATCAAGTGGCCCCCCTTGAAGGAGTATCCTCAGAACTAACTCAGATGCAACAAATTAAAGTATCATTTTATTCATTGAAAGCATGATTACATGATAACAACATAACTGTATTTCTTGAAGTTGAAAATGCAAGTACAATATCAGAATGTTCAACCTCTTGAAGAGGAGCATCTGATTATTATTTATAGAAGGAAAGATTCTAACTAAATTAACTAATTTTAACTAATCGGACAGTCAACTCCAACAGACTACGAGGATGCCATTTATTGAAAGCATGAAAAAGAGGAAAGAGGTTATGCATGGACAAGACTTAGTCAAACCATTCTTGCCTCATCGTGAATCCAACATAACAACATCTCCTAAATCTACTTAACTGATAGACATGTTGATTTAAAGTTAAATTCCACATGAGCTGGAAGTTTCCAACCATTGACCTCATCAATGTCCATCTCCTTTTAACTCCTTCAACAATCGACAGCTAGCATGAAATTCTCCCACCTTGGAAGATCCATTTATATTTGCATCTTAATCCAAACTTGCATTATGATGTTAGCGTGCACAAGACAATTGTATATCCATGATCACCTTAGAACAACATCCATTCAATCACATGCAAAATTAATATAGATATATCATGTAGCAGGTTAATGTCATGAAAAATTATAGGAATAAGTTCATGTCTAGAGTTCATAAGTTTAAGGAAATAACATAGAAAGTATTAGTAACTAGGTGCTAAAATATTCTAGACAAACCACTTTGCTAAAGCTATGGCTGCCTATCATAGCATGAAGCTAGCTAGAGACTTGGGGATCTCTAAACTTTGGATAAAAGGTGATTCATTAAATATTGTTAATTTCCTCTAGAAAGGATCCCCCCCTTCTTTTTCTATTAATAATCTTATATCGAATGCCATTTTCTTAAGTGGCGAATTTGAAGAAATTTATATCTCTCATGCCTATCTAGAGAGGAAAATGTTGTCGCTGATTGGTTAGAGAATTATGGAGTGACATCGGCTAGGTCGTGGGATGTGGATGACAACTTGCCTATTGATTTAAGGAGTCTTATTCATAATGATATTCATTAGTTTATTGTTTTTACCCACCTTTGGTTTGCGTGGGTATCATGAAGTTTGTTGTTTGATTAGACTTCTCACACAACTGACACTCATTGGAATTTGTGGCCTTCCTCTACTGAGTTGTTTAAACATCCTTCTCATTATATCTATTGGTACTACCCTCGATAGCTTCACATGCTTTCTGGGTGTTTTTCTAGCTATTGGTCCTAGCTTGTTTCATCTGTGGTTTCTTTTTTCTAGTGATTCAATGATGGGTGGGGATAGGTGCCAAACAGAGCCCGTGTCTTGTGGTGAAATCATAGCCAATGCCAATGTCTGGGCAATTCTGCAGAGGGGTGGTGTCACTTCTTTTATGGAGAGACTAAAAGGTTTTAAGTCTAGTATATCTAAGGACTTTGTTGACACTTGGCATGGTCGTGTGTTGAGTATGTTTGGTAGGGATACTACCATTAATGAAGATTTTATTGTTGAAATCACGGGTATGTCTATGGAAGGAAAACAAGTTTACAAGGATAAGAACATTTCACAATTGGCTAGAAAAAAATTTCTCCGTGATAGAGAAAGGGCTAAAATGGTGAGATTGGACTATGGGGGCTATGACAAGACCAAGATAAAACCCATCTAGTGGGAGGTTGTGGTGACATTGATGTGTTACTTCACTCTTGATGGTAGATATACGGTGTTGTATGTTCACCATTTAATGTTTCTCAATCACTTTCACCATGGTAAGCTGGTGTCTTTCCCATTTTACCTATTGATGTGTTTGGAAGAAGGAATTTCAAATTATAGGGAAAACCATAGAAATATCTTTTTGCATGAAAGTTTGATGTTTCTCATTATTAAGTTTATCAAAGAAAACTACATTATTAGTACCCCTTGGTCCCCTGTTTCTAAGAAGAAGGGGAAAGGGAGTGGGAATTGCTAGATTGAAGAAATTTCGGAGACTGAGGGTATGGATTTGGAGGAGGATTCAGGGGGTTGGTCCAATGGCCTTGATACCAACCTAGATTATACTCCTTCTACTGGTGGTGTCAAGCCCTCAACTTCCAAGGCTAAATCTCTCCTCTCGCATGCTAAATGTAAATTGAAGGATGCATTTGTGGAGGGTCCTGAAGAGGGTTTTGTTGGTAAGAAGGCTAAGCGCAACGTAAAGGATGTGGGTGAGAATATTTTAGGAGGTGGCAAAGAATTTCCAGGGTGATGATACAGGTATTGGTAGGTCCCCTATGGCTAGTAAGAGAAATTCAGTGGTCAATCTGGATGAATCTATGTGGGTGTCAGCATCTATGGATAGGGGGAAGGCCAAGATTTCTTTTGAGGTTTTGCATGAGGAGGATCCTCCGTCTTGTTTTCATTAGGGGAGGGGTGTGTTTTGGGGAGCTATGGATTTCTCTCAGGCTTTTGGTTTGGTAAAAGAAGGGGCTGATATCTTGTTTACATTGCTTATGTGGCTTGTCCAAGAGGTGCAAAACCTCCACAAAAAGAATTATACCATCGCTTGTTGCAACATTTCTATGTACTTTGTGGTCTCAAGGAGAAGGACTCTATCTTTGGGCTTACCAGGTCTTTAAATTCTAGTGTTGGCTATGTGGTGGACGAGCTCACTAGTTTGAAGTCTGACTATGGTCTGAGGTTGGCTCTATTGGAAAGAAAAAATTGACAGCTTTGAAAGGATTTGGATGTGATCATAAACATTAGGAAAGAGAAGCTGGAGGCCTCGGCTGAAGGGATGATTTTCCTCAATTAGAAGGCAAAGGAATTGACTGAGAAAGGACTATTTGATGATCATGCGACTATGGAATGTGGGGAAGGTGCTGGGATGGACATGCATACCATGGACTTGGATACTGGACCAAGTGTGCGTACTCAAAGCAAAACAAAGAAAGGTAAAAAGATCCCTACTCATGATGTTGAGGAAATCGGTTACAGGACATAATAACCCGGTCAAAATAACCCTGGACAAAATAACCCAGTCACAATAACCCAGGGACAAAATAACCTGGGGTCATAATAACCCAAGCCAAAATAACCCGTGGTCAAAATAACCCATGGACAAAATATCCCCATAAGAATATAGAGAAAGGAAAATAAAATTTATAAATTACATGTATGTTGCTAAAAAAACTTTATTATTCAAATTTTCAATTAATGTGTCAAATTATGAGCGACGCCTCTTATATAATCTAAAATGTTATGGTTTTCATAACCATCAACCAATTTTTTAGTCTTTCTTTGAGTTCATGGTATTTTTTACTGCTTGGTTGCCTAGTGTATTCAACCATATATTTCTCTATTCTTTTCTCTTGGAGACTCTTTTTTCACTGCTTTGATGAATTTCTAGATTGAGTTGTGCGATGCTTGAAGCAATTCACTAAATCCTCTGTGCCATCCCTCAATAGTATTATTGGTTATGGGAAGATCATCTTGAGTAGCTGAATATCAATTCCACATTGTGATTGGAAACTTGGGTGATCATTTGTTGCATCTTTTGGTTAGTTTGCCAATCCATGTGTCTTCAAAATAATCAACTTATTTTCACGAAATTGCCTTTATTTTTATAATTATTTAACATTCTATAGGTTATTTAAGCATATTAAAGGTGTTTTAAGGATATTTTAGGGGTATGTAAAGGATATATGGTCTAAAAATGAACTAAATAGCCTCTATGGTGCCTCGCAATCATATTTACAATTAATTTTTTTATTTCTAGTTTACTAGCTTATCTAAAATGACCATGGGTTATTTTGACCATGGGTTATTCTATACATGGGTTATTATGACCTTGGGTTATTTTTTCCTTGGGTTATTTGGGTTGGGTTATTTTGTCTAGGGTTATTTTGGCCGGGTTATTATGTCTTGATACCAAGGAAATCATGGAGATGCATGATAGGTTGGCATCTAAGGACCTGGATGTGACAAAAATGCTTAAAGAACTACTCTAATGGTCATTTGGTGTGTCTCTCTATTTTTTGTGTTGGTTATTTTTGTATATCGATGGTCTATTGATGGTTTGCTAATCAACTTGTATTTTGTTGTTTTTGGGTGGGTAGTCCATTGTTTCATCTTTATTGCCATTGTCTCTTTTTGTTTAGGGTTTCAGGTACCCTTCAAAACCTGTTTATCATTAATAAAAAAATAGGTGCTAAAACTCCATAGTAATACTAACAAACATATGATAAATCCTATAAAAATGAGTCATTATTATTATTTTAAAAATATAATCTATATAAAATATGTCTATATATATCTTATTATTATTATCAGATATTATACTTGTTTTATCAGTAAAACATGACATAGCCGCGAAGATTAGATTACTATAATAAAATTCATAGAAATTAGTAGATACATCCATTTTATTTAGCAATGGTCAGCCTAGAACATTCAAATCTCTACCTATTGTTCTTATGCCGCTATCAATAAAAATTACTGTTGCCACCAACAGTAACAAGACTTAAGATTCCACATTTCCTTTTTTCTTGGAGGACCTCAAGGTTGATTGGTGTTGAGGATTATGTTTCTTCCTCTTTACCTCTATCCATCCATCATCTTTTGGATGACAATGCACCAATTCTAGACCATTTGCAAAGCTTGTAACCATAGAATATTCCATTGGCATAGGGGAGCAAGCTAGGGAAACATCCTTTGATTGATGTCCCTCAACATTAGTACCACCTTCACAACCTGGAGCCAACGGGGAATCCATCACAGATCCATTTTTGAGACAATCATTAGTTGGAGTGGAAGAGCATACACCAAAAGAGGGGATGGTGCAAGCCTTAGTATCCATTGAAGGTGCTTGGGATTGATCTAAGGCTTGAGGGGAGTTGAGAGGAATGACATAATGCTGAGGCCCAAACCCATCCCACCAGGAAGGTTTCCTAGAGGACACTAGATTCCTGCCAACTAGCTATTTTTTATAGTGGGAAGTATGATGATCCGTTGAAAAACAATGCTTGCATCTGAAAACAATTTTCTTATAGTCCACAGGTTATGACCAACATCTATTTCCCACCTTCAACATGATGTCCGTAGGGAGGCCATTGGATAACTCAATTTCAATGCATATTCGAGCACGAGTAGAGTTTTGATAATTGTTTTTTTCTTTGGAAGTGCAATGATACTTCCCTAAGGCATTCCCAATGGCTCGCAGATAGTCAAGTTCCCAAAATTGTAGAGGAAGATAAGGAAGCTAAACCCAAAAATAAGTTGTAGTGAAGACATCTGTGCAAGGATTGATTGTGGGGAATCATGGTTTCATGCTCAAAAAATCACCTTGGAAGATCCAAGGGTCGTTATCCAGCACCAGCTTCCTATCCTCCTTTGAGTCAAATTCCAGTATAAAGAACCCCCTTGGCACAGGGGTAAATCCAAATTTTTCCTTCCATAAATTCTTTCCATTGCTCAAAAAACCATGTGTGAAGATCGCATAATTTTGGCCATACCTTTGTGAATCTGCAAATAAGGCCATAATCATGAAAAAGAACCTCTTGATCCTTGGCCAAGTCGTCCAAGCACACCTTTGGGGTTGTGGATGAGGGGTGCACAAAAATAAGGGAACCATGTCAGACAAAACCACCTAATTGGTGAGAGGTCTGCGCACTAGAGGAACACCGAAAGCCATCAGTCACATCCTAAGAACCAAAGTGATGAGAGTCTAAGTGTGATTCTGGAAGAATACCAGCATCGACATTTGTGTCGGACGGATCATGCCCTAACCCTTGACAACTAGGGTGCCCATTGTTTGAAAGTTGACGACGCAGGGAGGGTTTACACGCATGTTTGACTTGCAAGTTTGATGCCCTAGTACTGCCCTATAGAGCATGGGAAAATTTCTTTTGACAATCCTTACTCCAGAGGTTGAGGCCATCATTTCCACCATGAACACAAGAACTATTGTGGGAGTCATTGGAGCAGTCGTCTGAGTAAGGCACAAGTGCGAAGCGAAAAGGAGCAGAGCGCAACATGGCATAAGTAGCAAAACATATGTTAATAGTGTAGTATTATTATCATATTATCAGATATTATATTATTAATTATTATTATTAATATGGCATTATATTATTTCTGAGTTAGAAGTATTATATTATATTATTATTATATTAAAAATGTACTATTATTTTTATATTTTTTTGTATTTTTGTTTTTCTTAAGATATTTTTTGCTTTTTTGTTTTGATTCTAAAATGTGTTTATTTTTGTGTTTCTTTTGTGATGGATTAAGCCGGCTTCCTATGGGCACTCTTTTTCCATTGTAAGGTTACCCCTATCCATGTAATAATATTAATATGTTATTATATAATAAACTAGTATATCTATCTTTATATTAGATCTATATAAATAATGCCAAAGATTTTTTCTTACAAATGTGAATTTATAGTCAAGAAATATTAGTCTTTCTCTACTGACGCTAATTTCATTTCACTCATGAAAACCTTGTAGATACTGACTACATGAATGATTTCTCAACTTAGGCTAGGCATTAAACCTCAAATTTATGTCAAAAGGGAGATCATGACACTCTCAACTGGTTTATAGCAACGTATAAATAGTTTACTTTCATTTCTTATCCAAGATGTTCATAATAGAAGCTTTAATTTTAGATTTATTCAGCTCAGGAACAGGGGAGGAAAATATCAAAGCACATGATTTATGAACTCCATGGCATTTATGATAGCAGGGAATAGAAAACAAATTTTGGGTTCTAATATTTCTCTAAAGGCTGAAGCAACACGGTGGTCAAAACTCTTGAACCTCAATTTACACATTAATTATAGGCATACAAATGCATTATGAAACAAACTTTTTTCTTCACCACTTTTTTCCATTTGGGAACAGAAACCTCCAGCATATAGTTAAATTATTTGGCCAGTGTTCCTAAAAAAACTAACCACTAAAATACGACGGTGCATGAAACTCGTTAATTATTTAATTGCTCTTTCTCTGATAATTGCTAATTTGAAGGAATGAAGGCGGTGTGTTAAGATTCCAGCAAGAGATGAATGATGGCACACCATTACTCATTTTTTAATTATTATTTTTAAAACCATCCAGGGCTTAAATTTGATGGTCGTATGACCGTATTTAGAGATTTTTGCCGTAAAATACAATCAAAATTTTAAGAAGATTGTATCAGATGAAAGGAGAGATTTTGGATGGACTGTCAAAATTTATATAGAATTATAATGACATATATTTGATTTATATATAATTTTACTTACACTAAGGTATGTCATAATGTTTTAAGCGCACCTTTGAATAGATAACCGTCATTAAAAAATTTATTGACAGGCAAGGTCGACCGTCAAATTTAAGCCCTGAAACCATCGAACCGAATTTAATATGCCTTTTACTTCATTTTGATGTACACGGAACAAATGCCGCTGCAGTTGAACGACTTTCGACGTAATTATTATTATTTTAATTTATAAGATAGTTTATAAAAATAAATAATAAACACGCATATTTAAATATAATTTATTTATTAATAGTATTAATATTTAGTCGATAGGCTTTTTATTGGCACTGTCCATTAGAATGGTCTCACTTTCGAAATCAAATCGAACTTCATTAGCTTGAAAGTCTCATATTTTCATATATACCAAGAAGCTCTTGCGGCTGCAGACCATGATAAGAGCCAAAGAGCTTCGAGTTATAAAAATTTGGCCATTATAAATTGGTTTTGGGGAAAATTAGAATGAGAAATATACATGCAAGAGTCTGAAGGAAGCAGCGAAGCTTTACAAGCAATCTGGGTTGCCAAAGAGGGAATACCAAAGTCCCTTAAATTTTATTTACTGGCTCTTGATTTGGACGTGTTTGGTACTAAACTAGAAATGTGGATGACACAGGTACAAGAGGCTATAGTTGACAAAGTTATTGTCTGGGTAAAGGAACAGCTTGATACTTATAGTGTATGCATTTTTCGAGTCTATATTAACTGATTGACTCTAGGAAAATTCATCGCCAACAATTCATTGCAGAAAAGTTCACAGCCATGATAAATTAAACTCAAGGAAAATTCACCACCAACAATTCACCGCGGCAGAAAATTCATCACATTAAAAGTTTGCGATTAATTTTCCATGGCAGTGAATTGTTGGTGGTGAATTTTCCTTGAGATGAATTTTTCATGACGGTGAATTTTTTACAGGAAATTTTTGATGATGAATTTTCCCATAGTGAATTGTTGACGGTGAATTTGCCTGATGCCTAACTGACCATGGTAGTTATCCAAATCCGAAGAAAGGACAAATGGGTAAAATTTGAACTTCTATTGATATTAAGGCTACTCTTCAAAAAGCCATACAAGCATACCACCCTAATAATAACAGTTGCTTTCCTCAGGACTGGAAGATTTTGTGCGAAGAGATTACAAAAAATTTAAATTGTAAATATAAAGCCTTCAAATAAATAGTCCATGACTGCTCTGCTCAAAGTCAGATAGGTTTTCGATGTGAGTAAGAAAAGCAGCAGGCAGGTCTTGATTCATTGTGGTTCTATCAACACAAAGGATTTTCTCATCTCTTCTCTATTGTTTCTCATACCACTCCACCATGTTAGAACTCAATTGTGGTAGGACACATAATCTTTACCAATATTAAACTTCATCAAGTGTGTCCAGTCAAGCTCTAGTTTAAAGTTGAATATAAGATACATTAACAATAGAATTGAAGTTGTGATATTTTGGCTATCAACAGAATCAAGATCGTTGGTTTAATTCTGGTATTAATTTGTGGAATTTTTTGAGATATACTTCCTCCTCTTTCTTGGATCTATCGAAACTTCTAAAAGTTCTCATATATTTAGCGGATTTATTTGTAGTTGTGAACATGGCGATAGAAGAATGTAATTGATGACTTCCAATGGAATTTCCATAGCTATTGACTATAATTTTTTTAAAACATATTTAACTTGAATAAAAAAAAAAACTAATCAAGTAGATCAGATTCAAGTTGTTAGAATCAAGGAGAATCCAATTTATGGATACTTCATTTAGAATAAATATTTTTAAAAAATACTTTTGTTTTTTCTTTGGTAATTAGTAGATAGGTTACACATAGTGTGAGATATGACTCAAACAGTTCTCATGCTTGTAAATCACTGTTGAGTTGTAACGACATTTAATGGTAAACCAGTTGTCATTTAATGATAAAAGCCTTCAAAATCTCACTTATCACATAAAAGCCAAATAAATATTGATTTCACAACTAGATGGGAACATTCTATTTTTCATTTGCAATGCTTTTTGTCAATTTGATGGAAACTTTATTTTTTCATTTGCATTGCTTTATGTTCTAAATTTGTATGAAAATATTTCATAACCAAATAATACTTAATTTCTTTAAGGAAAAAATCTAGATTTATTTAAGTTTATTTTATTTCATTTATTAATTGTTTAATCTTGCCACATTCAACTAGAATTTCCATGCACAAACACATACTCCCTAACATATTAAAATACATATAGTTTTCTATCATCACAATCCTTGAACCTCCTTTAGGTGCAAGTGCTAATTATTAAAACTTCATAAAAAATAAATTTATCATAAAACTTAATAAAATAATATAAAATATTAAACATGCTAATATTAATAATCGTTCATAAATTTTTTAAATTAATTATAAAGCTAAAACTTAAATCTTAATCAATACAAGATTAAAATGAAATATTTTTTGTTAATACATGTATATAATGTCATTAATGGAGGATTTAATGTGCATTTATAAACAACAAATAGTACAATCAATTGGATTTGTAGATTGCCTTTGTAAGGTTGGTTCTTTGGATTACATATTTGTCCATAGATTGGTAGGCTTAGGGCTCAAGCGCAATCCAAAAGGAATCTTGGAATTTCAATGATCATTATGTAGTTAGAGGAAGCCTAGAGCTCTAGTAGTAGGGTTTACCGTGCTTTGATGAAATCATGCTTGGTTATGATGGTCAAGGCTTAGGTTAGATGGATTTTCATGTGCAAATAAACAAACAAATGTTTATAATAATTCCATTTATGTTTTTCAATGCTTGATAAGTATAAGAAAATGTGTTGAAATCTTCACTTGCTTCTAAAATTGTGATATAAATGTCTTTGAAGTTGTCATATTTGACCTGGGACCACCTAGGTTCATTCCTTATTGAATCCATATGATTATGACACAAAAAAACTTAAACCCTTCCCAAATCCATAGGTAATTTGATTCAAAATCCAATTTTGGGACAAATCATTCCCAAAAATAGCTCAATTTCTTGTCAATCTAGTAACCTAGCTTAACAGTGATGGTTAACACAATAACTTTGTGCATGAAGTTTTAAATCAAGTCAATCAAAGACAAGTTAGATTATTCATTTTAAAACTAAATGCCCATAGAATTTTAGAAATAAACTTCCAAACAAGTAAATATATACCTTGATAGGTCATATGTGCTAACCTCAAGAATACTAAAGTCATATCATCTTATATAATAACTAGTGAATTTAACATGGTAGATCCATCATATCATTGTATTAAGGCATCTTGTTGGTGAGCATTTTATTTCTATATTATCTATCTATCATGTAGATATTGCTAATAATCACAAGGTAGGGGCCTAAGAAAAGCACACAAGAACCTTTAAGCATTATTAGTAGTAGAGAGAAAGAAAATGTTAGCACATCAACCTAGTGGCTTTGACCTCTAAGCTTGTTACTAATAGGAAAAAAATTTGGCTCGCAATTCCGAGTAAAAATTTCTTATCTAACAATTATTTACAATTTCAAATAATCAAGTGTAACATGGGGACATATCCCTAGGGTTTTTGAACCCTTTTGGGGGTGGGGGACAAAGAAAAAACATATTTCATAGACTTGGACTCATGGAGACTCAATAAGATAAAAATCTCCAACTTGGACAGTACTTAGGAAAAACTCGACAAAACTTGGCACATTAAAAAACACTTAAATTTTTGAAGAAGACATAATTTAAAAAATCTATAAATTTTATGCAAAATACGACTACTAGATGTATCAAATGAGTTTGATGGGAGTTGAGGGGCATCATCCCTCATAAGGGTTTAGTGGGTAGCAAGTCAAGAGGAAAAACCTTCAAAACCACACAAACCTTCATAGTGCACACCATTTTCATTATTTTTTATAAGGTAAAAAATAATGCCTATAAAGCCCAAAAACATAGAGTTTTTGGAGTGTTTAACCCACATTTTTTTGCATTTTTGACATGTTGCTAGCATGGAAAGTCAAGTGGAAAAAAATGTCATATACTTGGCAAAAACATGGCGAGTAAACCTTGTGAGTACTTAGGAAGCAAAATAACTTGTCAGTTTTTCAACTCAATGACCTTGCAATGTATGGGAAAAATCCTCTTCCCTATCCCAATTTTTTGTTTTATGGATGTCCTTCAAACGTCTCGCTGAAGTGGGGAATGTTTTTTCAGAACATAAACCCATTTTTGGGACCCTATGTAGATAGCTTGATGTCTTCAACAATGTCAAATTTAAGCCTTCATTTAAAAAAAACTAATCGTTTATAGTGCGGCATTTTCAGTTTTTATTTTTATTTATTTTACTTTAAGAAACCCTTGGCCTACATTGATTTTTTTGTTTTTATCATTTTTCATTTGCAGCATTGTTGCAATATGTAAAAGGAAAACTAAAAAGAGATAAAGGAGGAAGAGGAAGAAAGAAGAGGATTTTCAATTTTCTTTGTTAATTTTCATTACCAAGTTTCAATTTATTTTTATTTTTATTTTTGTGGTGATTACTATAAGTTATTGAGATATGTCTAAACAAATAATACATTGTGAATGAACTTAATTCATTCACATTGTATCAAACTCATATTTATCTTAAATTTATTATTATTATTTTTTATTTTGTAACTTAAAAATGAATTTGGTGTGATTATTTTGTTGAAATAGTTAGTTTATAGATTTATGAAAATTTAAATCATGACTGTAATAATAACAAATATAGAATAATAGTTGGGTTTGTGATTTTATTCACACAATTTAATTAATTTTTACATTGCTTTGCATTAACTTAAATAGCTTTACATTTTCCATATCAAACCAACTAACCTATTTACGAGAATAACTCCCAACAAACTAACTATTGATTTATTTATTGAAAAACATAAGACTAAGATTATTTATAAATTAACATTCACATGTTAATTTATTTATTATTTACCTAATCTAGTAACTAACTATAAAAGTTATTGCTGTTATATAAATCCAACATGTTTTTCCCTTGATAAGACATTTAAACCTCCTTTTTTAACATATCTGTTCTATGTAGTTATTCATTTTTTATATTTCAAAGATTGTAAGGGTAATTTTTTTTCATTTTTTTGAATTTACAATGCATACAAAATTTTCTATTTTTTATTCAAATGGGTTTTTTTGTTGTATTTCATTTTATAGTCAAGATGAGTTTCTTTAGTGGCAATGACAACCTTGATTTGGGATATGCAATTTGGGTGAAATGTTAGGGATTCAATTGAATCAATTGAAATTTCCTAAGTAGGCATTTCAATTGGGAGTTCATTGCAAGATGTTTACCCTTCCAATTTGTTGGTGCCATAAGCAAAAGGCATATTTAACAAGAAAGCCCTTTTGTGTGAATTTGCAATGTTGCTTGATACTAACAAGGCAACTAATTCAAGTGGGGGTTAGTATTAGAAATGCAACATTTACCTAGAAAATTGGAAGGGTGACATTATGCGGATTAACACACACTTATTATGTACATATACTTGATAAAGGGGTTGGTCCAATTGACGAGTGTTTTTGCACTCACCAACATAGAATAAAATACACTAGGTATCCTATCCTCTCTTGAAAGGAAATCTTATTTGATTACTATAATAATCTAATCCCAAGGTTCTAGTAGTCAGGTCTTGACTATGACTTGGATAACTCAGTGAAATGAATGTTATTTTATTTGTAATCACAAGGGGACTTATGCTTCTTGAAAACTGGAAACTTTTTTTTTGCACTTAGGCTTAAGTTTCTACAATTCTCACAACAATTTTTTATTCTCTTGAGATCTAAAATATTTGATTTGAATTTTCAACTCTAATTTTTTACTATTGTTTCTAATTTTACCTCAAATAAACTTCAAAAATATTAGGGTTTAGAAAACCTAATTTAACATAAGACTAAAAATTGACTGGAATCAATAGGTAGGTTTCATAAAAACCTAATTTTTATTTTCCAAATTAACAAAAATACACAAAATAGATGCAATCTTCAATGGTGGTATTAGTATTTTCAAATTACAAATTATTCATTAAATCCATCAAGTCAATGCAATTTAATCAACAACTTTTAATTGAACTTAAACATAAAAATCACTCAGACCAACCATACACTGAAACTTACTTGATCAACAAGATTAAAATAGTATGAACCTAGAACTCCATCAAATATTGAATCCAATAGATCTTTAAAAATCTTGAGTAGGAACATGCAGTTAGGTGTTGTAGATTGCTCAACATTTGGATCTGCCTCTGGTTGTTGGTTTTCTTGCACCACTTGGTATGCTTGATTCTTATCTTTCCCCTCCTGATGAACATTTTGTTGATCTTGTTGTTCCTTCTCAACATTATCCTCCTTAAGATTATCCCTTTTTCCCCATCATACATTTTCTTAGTATGACCCTCCTTAGGCTTATCCTGTTGTTGTTCATCATTGACCTCTACTAATTGAGGTTTTGTACCTTGCTCTTCATACTACAATTCTTCAAATTGTTTCTCTCTAAATAGTTCTTCAAATTGCACCCCCTAGTGCATCTCTTATTGGATAGTTTGTCCCTCTAAAATTGGAGCATTCATCTCCTCTAAAATATATATATATATTTCTTGCACCTCCATTTCCCTTGTGATTTTGTCAATATTATCCAATTTGGGGTATTGGATGCCACCCCAAAGAGAGGGCTTCCTTTGATAGATAACATATTCCTTTTCCCCCAAGCTATCTATTGAAATTACCTCTCTTTGTACATTCTCACTTTGTAAAGTAGTAGGGGAAGTAAGAGCTAATGATACTATTGGTGCATTCTTAGTAGAAACAAAAGAAGGCATATCCTCTTGTTTGATAATAGAGGATGGAAGGGTTTTCTCTGCTAAGGAAGAAGGATGAATGCAAGGAGATGTGTCTATGGTAGAAACAAAAGCCTTCTTATCTTTTTCTTTTGCTTGCTTCTTTTGGGGAGGCTCTTTTGTTGTACTTCTAGTGATTCTCCTTCTTTCCTCTGTGGGTTTACTTTTTGAGGTATACTTCTTCTTCCCCTTGGCCTTCCTTGTCTCCAAAGGTTCTTCTTCACTATTATCCTCAATATTATGAGCCTATTATTCCTCTTCTTCTTTTTCTTCATCCAATAAAGAGTGTGATTCTAAATCACCCATCACATCATATGTCAAGGACACTCCACCCTATTCAAATTGAAGGTTGTGTAATCCACCCATTTCTTGTCATATTTGAGGAATGACTCCACCAATTTGTCTGGTTCTCTAATTTACTCCTCTTCCCAATCTTGAGCCAAAATGGGCCTATCTTTCACTATATCATAGTCATGGTATTGAATCCATTCATCATCATCATCTACTTGGTTAGGTACAAAGAATGGCTTGTAAATCTTGACCATATCAACTATCATCCTTGAATACCTTATCCTTCTTACTTCCAACTCATCCTGACAATTATCCTAATAGTCTTCGATGTGAGGCTTATGCCTATACAACCTGCTTGTTGAGTACTTAGCCACATCATATGGATCAAAATTCCTTTAGACTGTATGAGTTTTCAAATGATAAAATTGTAGTTCAAATTTTGAATTTTTAACCCCTAATGTGGTTAGACAATCCTCTACACTACCGAGCATGATTGTAAGTTATTGGCCTACAATTTCTTTATGCATACCTTTTAGGATCTTATGGAAAGCACTTATCTACTTTGTCACTTCCAAAATCAACATGTTTTTAGTTGGATAACTTGGTGGTCCATATGGTCTATTAGGACAAAAATGTAATCTGATATAGTTAAACTTGGGATTGAATATATCATGATCCATATTTTTTTATTAGATCCATGGCCTACTGTGAAAACCTAGCATTTTGAGCTCCTTGCAAGATCTTTACAATGTAGATTAGGAATGCATCATTAACCTTTTTGTAATGGGTGGTACTTAGGAGATGTAATTGTGAATAAAAATCATAAATCTTATCCTGCCCTAGCCTAATGCCTACGCCCCCATGACAAGTCAATCCTCTGTATCTAAATTTCCTTGCCAACATATACACTACATAAGAGGTCATAGTGAAAGACCTTCTCTTCTCCAAGTTCTTGAACTAGGCATCTATGTTGTCACTCAGTATCTTCACTCGATGGATGTTCTTACTATTGGATGCTTCAATATAATAAAACATCAAATCTTCAAATTTTTCTACCTTTTGGAGACCCATTACTTTGATAAATAAGGTGACCAAGTCTTCATACTCATCTTTAAAATCACTTTTGTAGAGAATTTTAGGTATCTTAGATAAATTGTAGGTTTGAATGTTCCAATATTTGTGGGTCTTCCCATGTTGCATCCTCCACCAGGAGATCTTAAGACCAAATTAGGTACTCCTTGGTGCTTCATTTTTTAGCTTCCTCTTCTGTACATCCACAATTTCTTTGGGAATCAAAACTAGTTTTTATTCATCAATTGGAAGAAAATCATCTAAGGGTTCTATATATTTTCCTAGCACCTTTTTTAGGCAAGACATGTGAAAAAAATTATGTATCTTACTTCACTTTGGTAGCTCCTACTCATAGGATGCTTTTCCAATCCTTATCAAAAAAATTTAAGGCTCATAGGAATGTGATTTGAGGTTTTCTGACTCACTTTCCCTTAGGAAAGATTACTTGTACGACTATAATCTCACAAAAGTTGTCTTCAATGTCAAATTTTTTTATTGACACTATGATGGTCTACATACATCTTTTGTTGGTTTTGAGCCTACTAAAGATTATTCTTGAGTGACTTCAAAATTTCTTGGCTCTATTTGATCAAATTACTTTCTCCTAGTACCTTGCTATTCGTTAGAATAAGATCAATGAAGCTTCAAGATTAATACTTCTACAAAGACATGAACAAATCATCTTGATTGACATGTGGTAGGTGGTGTTTAATAGTAACCCCAATAGAGCCACTTGATGTATAGATTATGGATGCACAATGTCCCTATGAAGCTGCAACCTTCAAGAGGACCTTAATCAAGAAGAAATTCACCCACAAAGAAAGTGTTGCAACTTAGGCATGCAAATTGAGATTCTATTATCTCATTGATATGATACAATATACATGTGACCTATATATATAGGCAAGAGTGAAATGTAGTACATGCATTATGATTCTGACATGTGTCATGATCTAACAATGTGTGAACCCTAACTAACAACCTATGATGTGAAGATAGGATAAGTCTTCTAGAAAAGACAACTAATCTTCTAGAAGGAATCTTTTATCCTAAATACATGGAAAGGGGGATGACCCTATTATTAACTAATTCCTATTAAATGCAACTTAGGAATTAATTGAATATTATGCCTAAGTAAATTTATGTAAGTGTAGTTAAATAATTAATTACACCAACACCCCCCCATAAGTGCAACATAGGGAGGAAATAAAAATACAATGATTATATAATGATGGAATGATGGGTCTTGGCTACATGATGGTCATTTTAGGTACCCATTTACAAATGAAAATGAAATGAAACTAATCTCCCACAAATGGAGAAAAGGGGAAAACCTAGTGGGAAGAAAACCCCTCTCTAAAAAGGAGATGAAATGCAAATAAGTGAGGAAGGATGGAGGACTCCATGATACCCCCAAGTACACCATCTGTCACATAGATAAAATACAATCAATAGCCCCCCCATAGTAGGGAAAGAGAGAGACTATATAGCCTCCCCACAATATGTGATCACCTACAAAAATGGTAAGTGCATGAAGACAAAACATGATCCATTGTCGACAAACAACCTATCTCCCTTTCAGAAGAAACAAAACCAAGTGCAAATGCAAGGATGCTTCCCACTTTGGATAGGAATTGAAGGAATAAAGAATGAATATGGATGAATATTATGTCTCTGAAAAGTGCTCATGTGTCTCCTTGCCCACAGAGGATGAAGATGCCACAATCAAAATAGGTACATGCCCAATCAATGAAGAAGGTGACAAACCAAGACTATGCGGAAAATGATGTTGAATAAGATCCAAAGACTATAATACAAGGATCTTTCCATTGAAGGAATAGTTGGAGACCAAATCCCCCCCCTTGAATTGGTGTAGGAGCACCTAATGGTGTTATGCCTTCAATAGGCAATCTTGTAAATTTTGAATCTTCATCAGGCTATGCTTGTAAAAAAAGGTCATATTTAATGTATTTGAGTCATCAAATAAGGTTTCTAGGTGATTGTGATATCAAGTTATTAAATTTTGCAAAAGTTGACGTTTTGTTGCAAAAAATGTAAAAATGCAAAAAAATGCACAAAAATGGAAGTTGAAGGGTCATTTTGTAAAGGAAAGTTAATGGGTGAGTTGAAAGTCAAGGGGAAGTCATATTAACTATTGTAATATATTTATAAGGGCCTTATGAAGGTGATAAAATAATTGGAGATTGTATCTTGAAGAAAATTTTGAATAAAGAACCATGTTTTCTACAGTTACAACGTTGTCTTCTTGTTTGCAAGTACTGTACCGACATTGCAACACTCCTAGGCTGAAAATATTGATTTTTATTCATATTTTTTTGTGTTAGCATCCATTTGGAAGAGGTTTGAAGAACTTTCATCAAATTTTAAGGATTTAAGAGCATTTTGACTGTAAACTATTTGTAACCCTCAATTTAAGTGTTTTGAGAGTCTAAAGTGAGTTTATTGACCATTCCATTGATTTAGGAATTGTGAATTAGTGGAATGGGTTAAATTAGGTATCTTTTCATTATGAGTGTGTTGGTAGATGCAGGGGAGTTCTTGTTGCAAAGTTAAGTGGTTGCCCTCAGTGAAATTTCTAAGTTTTTATCATGAATTGGTGGCTCCAAGTAGAAACTTGTTTTATATGCATTGAAGGAGATTGGAATGTGACTCCTAAAGCTTGTGTAGACCCATTTTAAGATGTCTAATGCAGTGGCAAGGTGTTTCGAGGTTTGGAAAGTAGATTTTCAATAAACTACTATTTTACTTAGTTCAAAATGACCTAGAGAGAGGGTTTGGTATTTTGGTGCATTATTGAGTCTTTCAATCTATCAAAGCTATTTAATTTGAAGTTTTATAAACTTTTGTAATTATTTCCATTGTTATTTGAGGCTTTGGAGTGAATTAGATGGTACATGCTTTGTAAATTAGGCCTATTTAGAGCCCATTGTTGTAGGATAGTCAATTTTAAGCTTAATCTCTTCAAAGCAACTGTACTTGAGTTTGTAGTATGTTCAAAAAGGTTGTAATGGGTTCCTAAAAATGCATTTTTTCTTTGGAGATTCAATCAAGTTCAAGAGATGTAAGTTTGTTTTTGTTAATATGGACTACTACAAGCAATTAGGTCTTTGTGGTGTAAGTAATGGAGAAAATAATGAGTCTAAGTTATAAAGGAGTGGTTTTGGTTTGATCCTACCAAAATAAAGATGCTTAAGGTGTATTAAGAGTTAAGTGAGTGTTTTGATTCCTAATTCCATTTTTGGGGTTTTCTAACCTTGTGAAATCGAGTTTCATTGCAGAAGAGTTGATGAAAGTTTAAGTGATCTTTTCAAAGTTTATCTTTTGGTTCTTTAGAAGCCTTGAAGTTAGTAGATGATATGCATCATGAATGAAGTGTCCTCAAAACCACTAAGAGAAGATTGAAGCCAATCCAATTGTAGATGATGAAGAAACTCCAACTCCATAAATTGGAGGGAAGAAGCCTCATATATGAAATCTCTCAAGAGGAATCAAGTTCCTCCAAAGTAGTCTCACCAAGATTAGGATATCCAATCAAGGTTGAAAACAAGAAATGTGGAAACTCAAGAGAACCCTCCAAAGTAAAATTTTCATAGAGGAGAGATATCCCCTCAAGAATGTCTTCCAAACCTATAGAAGTAGCCAAGTCTACAATAGTTGAAAAAAAGCCATCCTATGATGGAAAGTCTAGAAAATTGAACGTGTCTTGATGGATAGAAATAATGGAAGCTTCAATCAATGACTTTGGACAAGGAATAACTGAAGGTGAAGGTATATCAACTATCTCTAATGGAGAAGAAGCAACATGTGAAGGAACCTTGTCAACCTCTTTGGAAGATTCAAAGTATTTCAATTCTATAAGCTCCTACACAACAATATCATCATTGGGTACCTAATCTAAAGAATGAAGATGCATATGACATTCTAAATCATGATCATCAGGGAATGGTGGAGTATCAAGATCTTCATATAGCTCCCAAATCTTAGTCCAAAGAGTAATAGGATAGTCACAATGATCAAAAGCCTTCAAAACACCATCAACAACATGCATTACAATAAATGCTAAAACATCATATCTATGAAAACTCCAAGCAAAATTTTGGATACAATTATCAAGAGGGGGAACCAAACCATACAAATGTGGCAACAATTGAAGTGATTGAAGATGGTTGATGATGCAATCTTTGCGTTGTGTATAGTTTCACTTTCTAAACATTATTAATGAAGGATGACTTGAAAACCCCATAACAAATTATGAAAAATCTCCAATATAACAAAGATATTGACCTTCAACAACAAATAGAAACTTCCAAATTTGATGTGCAACTAAAATTATGTCCCTTAATGCAAGAAACCTTTCTTCAATCTTTAGGATATCCAAGTAATGATGAAAATGCTAAAAATGGAAAAAAACCAATGCAAATCACCTGGAGATGAATTTGAATGAAAGGAAGGGACTAATGAAAAAGCACTATAATACCTTCCTAATGCTGTTGGAATCATCGATTTTTGACAAATGGTTGAGAAGATATTGGCTTTTGAGTCTAAATTAGGGTTTTGTCTTCAATTGATTATATCTTTTTTTAGAAGAAAAATTATAGAAAATAGAGGGCACCACTAGAAATTATATTGAAATACCTTTCCAAAGGTATCTTGTTTACTGATTTTTGAGATCATGGTGAAAAGATATAGCCCTCAAAAAGTTTCTGCCCTATTATGGCCTACAAACTAACTAGGTGCAAAAATATAAGCACCTAGGGAAAAAAAAAGCCCCCCAAGTAAAAATCTTGGTCACTAATCTGACCTTGGCGAAATATGAGGTAAAAAAAATAATTCCACTTGAGGTGGTGGTAGGGTGGTAGAAAGCGGCAGTGCCACTGGGTGGTTGACTTCGTCGGTGGTGGAGAGTTCCTAGTATTGGCAACAAATTTCAGAAATTGTGGATAGTGTGGAAGACCCTGGTGGTGAAGAGAAAACTACACTAGCAAGAGGATCCTGATGGGATTGATGGTGGATAGAGAGTGGAGGGCCTGTTTAGTGATAAATGTGGTTAGTCAGTGAATGTGAGTGTGACCAAGGAAAGGACGGGGCCTGCACACAAGGGACCTACAACTTTTGAGTACCCTATACAACCAACAAACACATTGACCATTGATATGAGAGTGACCTCAATTAAATAGATGGAGATTTAAAAGTAGTCGGCAAAGCTTTGAACTATAGTTTATTTTTTTGAAAAAGATGATAAGAGAATATTTTGAATAATGCCAAAATGGTAAATCAAAAATATTTTAAATGCTGAAAAATATATATTATGTAGAAATCAATCCTATAAAATATGCCGACTGATAATATATACCAAACCTTATAAAAAAGCTAACAGTGATTTTATATGCCATTGATTTAAAAATATACATGATATTTCAACTGTATAATAGTAATTGCAGTCTCCCCAAAATATTTTTTTTTGCCAAAAAACTATAGAATATGAGCTTGATTTTTTTAAAAAATAGCTAGCACATAGAAAAAATTACCATAGAGTACAACTAATAGGGAAGTGATTTTTTTTACAAACTGTATGGATCATGCAATATGAATTTGTATTTATCCAAAAAAATACCTCTAATGGCTCTTGGTTAGATGAATACGATTTTGACGAATAGGCTGGAAATTCTTAGGTTTTGAGGTCTTCTAAAGACAATGGTGAGCTCGGATTGGACTCAATCTGCTCCAAAAATCAGTTTGGTCCCTAGATGGAGCTAACTAGCCTACAATGAAAACCTTCAAACTTGCAATGAATCTCTCTAGCCCAACTTTCTAATCCTGAGATGAATCTTCAATGGACAAGCTTTGATACCATGTTGAAATTATGAATGCACAATGTCTCTATGAAGTTGCAGCCTTCAAGAGGGCCTTAACTAAGAATAAATTCACCCACAAAAAAAGTGTTGCAACTTAGGCATGCAAATTAATATTTTATTATCTAATTGATATGATACAATGTATAGATGCCCTGTATATATAGGCAAGAGTGAAATGTAGTATGCATTATGATTTTGAAATGTGTCATGATCTAACAACATGTGAACCCTAACTAACAACCTAAGATGATGTGAATATAGGATAAGACTTCTAGAAAAGACAACTCATCTTCTAGAAGGAATCTTTTATCGTAAATACATGGAAAGGGGAATGGCCCCATTATTAACTAAAGCCTAGTAAATGCAACCTAAGAATTAATTAAATATTATTCCTAAGTAAGCTTATGTAAGTGTACAATTAAATAATTGATTACACCAACACCTAATCCAAGTCTTCTACTAATTAACAACATAATTTTTCAAATAACCTTTGACCCATTTGTTCACAATCTTAGTCTAGCCATCTATTTGTGAGTGGTAGCTAGTGTTAGGGGTGAGCTTAGTTCCCACCAAAATGAAGATCTCTTGTCAAAACAATCTCATTAAGGGAATATTGTAATGTCTCTTTTTGGTCCATTCCAACTTCTTTGGAAACCTCCAATTTTTTTGAAAAGAACTAGCATTATGGGGAAAGTATTTTGATAGTGGAAGAGATCTTTTGGAGCCTAGACGAGTATAATGGTACCATCCATCTATAGATCTGACATTTTGGGAGTACTCCACACTTCTTGGAGAATTTTGTAATCTTGAGAAAATGCCAACTTGCATATGAATCAATTTCCTATGCAATTTGAGTATTGATGGTGGAATAGAATTCCTATTTCAAGCTATTTTAATATTTTTTGTAACTTTGGTAGTGGTACAAAAAATAATTAAATGATTAAATAGTTAAGTATTTAAGTTGTTGAAAAGTGAAAAATTAAATGATAAATTTATATTGAATTATTTTAAAAGGGTGGAGATGTAACAATGACTTATTTTTTGGGGCTAAAGTAAAGTTGAATCAAAAAATAAATTTCAAGAGTCACTTATAGAAAAGAGAAAAAATGTATTTTCGTAAAAGCAACAAAAAAAAGCAAAAAGTTTTTTTTCAAAAAAATGATGAAAAAGAAAAGAGTGTTTATTTGTAAAAAGTAACAAAAAACTATTGAAGAAGAGCTTGGGTATCCATTGTTCATCATTAAATTCTCTTTTTTATGAAATATTGAACTTTTTTCATCTTCTATGCCTAGGATGAAAACCCTCATAGCCATTTGAGAGTGACTTCATCTAGATGTCACTTTTGTGTTGAAGATATTGGGCTCGGGGAAAAAAACCCTCAACATCCATTAGAGAAATTTCATATGGAAGTAGCTAGTGTGCTAATTGCTATGAGATTTACATTGAAGAGTTGAAGAATCATTTATAGGTTTTTGAGTATTGTTGGTATTATTTAGAATTAATTGTGTATCATAAATATGCCTTTTTTCAACTATGGTACTCAATATTAGTTGTTGATAATTATATTCAATCAACCCACTTACAAATTCCAATCTACTATTGCATCTTTTGGTGAAGTTAGATGTAATAATCACCCTTAATTTTTTTTTTGAGAAACTTGTTAGTTCAAAACATAATGAAATGTCTAGCACTTCCTTTCCACTTTCTGATCACCGAGTTCCTAATGTGGCTAAGGTGAGAGCATAAACTATATGGGATTACAAATTATTTTGAAAATAAGAAGCTAAAAATATATCCATTTATTTAATGGGGTTAGCCAACACTTCCACTTTTTAGTGGGAAAGCATATACAATAGTGAAAATGCAAGCAAGCTATTCCACTTTTCATCACAGTGAGCGAATATAACAAGAAAGAGAAACTCTCCCACTTTTCAGTAATGGGTGAATACAATAAACTAGAGTAACTCTTCCACTTTCCAGCAGTGAGTGAGAACCAATAAGCCACTTATTCAGTGGGGTGAGTGACAAAAAAATACCAAGAGCAACTCACTAGTGGTACTACCACTCAGTGTTACAATGTTAACATCTTAACTCATTTGAAAATTTCTAAATTCAAGATATACATCTACTGTTACAAGTATGGTCATGAAAGTAATTGATAGAACATCCTTAGATGTATCAAAACATCAAAGAACTAACCACCCATCATTGAATTAACAAATATACCTCAAAGATTAGCAAATAAATGGCTAGTGCAGGTCTAAAACCCTATTGTGACATTTTGGATAGCAAGATATAAACTTAGAAAGCTTCATAAAATCACTCCCACATGCACCCAAAATGAATGGAAGCTATAAACATGTTACCAAACAGCTCTAAATTGTTAGAATTGTGAAAAACACAAGCCATAGGATCAAATAATGAACAAAGACATCTTCCACGTAAGAGATTTGCAAATAAAAAATTGTTGTATTCCTCAACAAGAAAAAAATACAAAATGAGGAAAACAAGAGTCCTGAAAGGTTGAGAGTTCAAGAGTAAATCTCTAGAGTGATAAAACAATGAGGGTTGAGTGCTATACAAGAGCAACCCTAAATGAGAAAGGGATCAGATCATGACAAGTGTTAACATCACATGAGATGAGACAAAATGATATAATATTAATTCAACTAATAAAAGCATAAAAGCACTCCTAAGTTTAGCTTAGGTGCATGAGAATAAATTAGACTAATAATTAATTAAAAAATTAATTATTAGCCAATGTATGATTACTCTAACACTCCCTCTTAAAATAAAATTAGGGAGTAGCTAAAAAACCCTAAAAAGATAACGCAAAATGTGTCTCGACAAACAAGGCCTAGTGAGGTACCCATGTACAAATAAAAGATATCTCAAAACTAGAGAAAAAGAGAAAACCGCATAAAAAAATCTCCTCTCCGAAAGAGAAATAGACAAATGAAGGACTAAAAATCCTCCAAATCAAGATGAAGGACTAAAAATCCTCCAACCAAAACAATGTCCTAAAAAAGAAGAGGAACATGTTGAACATCATAGAAGCAACGAAAAATCTGGAGACTATTGTCGAATGATGATTGATATAGTGTTGAAATGAAGAACCTTCAAAAACAGGAATGCAAGAGTGTTCATATGGTAGATGATCCATCTCATTGAAATGAATTTAACCAACTATTGATGTACGTTGCATCCAAAAGTACATAGGAACAAGAACTAGATACATAGATCACTCAAATGCAAAACTGAGGAATCATTAGCACTAATAGTAGAAACCACCCCATAATGTTGAAAAGGGAGAGGCATGATAGGTACAATGAAATTATGTGAAACCAAGAAATGCATGTAGGAGAAACAACTTGCAAATAAAAGGATGTGCAAACTAAGGCGCACATGCATGAGGAAAAAATCACTAGGATTCACTATTGTCATAGAATGGACACTCAATTGACAAAGGTGTGATGACAAACAAAAGGAAAACATCAACCCCCCATGACACTTTATATCATAGTGAAATTACAAAAGGCACAACAAGATTTGCAAAATCTCCAAAAAAATACACCAGAATGACACTTTATTTCAATGCATCTACAAAAAAGAATGTGCATGAAAAAAAAGTCTACAATTCCAAAATATAACAAAATACTAAAAATACTTGAAGAATAACTAAAAATGAGTCATCCCATGTGAACAAAAAGTTCCCAGGAGCTAAAACATCCAAGTAATTCACTAGAGTGTGCAAACACTAAAAACTAAATAAAATGTGTGTGAAGCAAAATTTGAAAAAAATACTTAAATGGCTATGAAGAAATCTGAAAGAGCATTCCAATACCACTAGAATTGTGAAAAACAGAGAAGCTGGTCAAAATTTATGAGTTCAAGACTGAAAACAATACTTCTAAATTCAATAGGTTGTAGAATGCACCAACAATAGAAAAAATGATGAGACCCACACCACTAGAAAGGTAGCAAAACTGCCTTTCTAACTATATTTTATTTTCCAAAATCTAATACCTTACGCCCAAGTTATGGCCAAAAGAAATAAAATATCTACTTTAGGGCACAAAGAGGGTTTGAAGGGGCCATGCAATAGTTTGTACTACTGATGTTAGCATGAGGTCATGCTGATGTCAGTGGAATATTCATTGAAATATTCCCTTGTCGATGGAAAAAAAAACTTGTTCCCTTACAAAAGATACTAACGATGAAATATAATACATTGGAAATGGAATATTCTATGGTTCTACTAGAAAACTAGGTTAGTAAAGTGTTGATGTGGCAACATTGGCTAGTAAAAAATTGACAGCGGGTTTTTACACCATTGCGAGTATTTAACCCGCCACTAGTCAACAATAAGGCCGTTGTCAGGGGTATTAAACCTTGTCGACAGTTGGCCTAGGGCATGCAAGCATGCTGTTGCAAGTACCTATGGGTACCCCTTCATAAACGCTGCCTGCAAATTTTATACGCTGCTTGAATTTTTTTTTTTTTTTTAAAATTCTTTTATTTTATAAAAATTTAAAAAAAAAATTAATTTTTTTTTTTAAAATTATCATATTTGGATAGGGAAAATTTATAGTCAAAATTTGTTGACCACCTGAATCCAACGATGAAGTCCTTTTAGTGCTAAAATGCTCTAAAATTGCAACTACCCTCTGGATTTGAAAAAAACAATTGCTTCAAACCCTTGTAGATCTAACTTTAAGAGTTCAAATCAAGCCAAACAAAAGAAAAATTTGACTTTTTCGACATTTTGAATCCAATGGTGAGGTCATCTTTGCGTTAAAATACACCTTAAAATCGTCCACCTCAAAAAATTGCAAAAAAACAATGAAGGATCCAGATCTAAAGACTGTAATTCTTGTTGAAGTAAAAAACCTCATAAATTGAGAAGAGTTTCACTAAATCCACGCTTTGATACCATGTTAGAATTGTGAAAAACATGATCCACAATCAAACAACAAACAAATACACCTTCTATGCAAAAGATCTACACACAAAAAATTACTATATTCTTCAACAAGACCAAATTATAAAAAGAACATAAAAAATCTTCAAGGAAAACAAGAATCCTCAAAAGTTGAGAGTTCAAAAGTAAATCTCTAGAATTATAATACAATGAGGATTGAGTGCTATATATGAGCAACTCTAAATGAGAAAGGGATCAGATCATGACAGGGGTTAACATGAGATGGGACAGAATGATCTAATATTAGCTCAACTAATAAAAGCATAAAAACACTTATAAATTTAGCTTAAGTATATGAGAATAAATTAGACTAATAATTAATTATTAGATAATGTATGATTACTCTAACATAAATGACTTATCACATCATCAAAATATTCATATTGAAAAGCCAAAATTGAAACTTCAAAGCAACTCTAATGATGACCTCTGATTGGAATCAAACCACAAACATGTAAATATCTTAACTGCTAGTTCAGTATAGTTTTTAAAAAAAAGACTTCATCATGACTCTCGATGGAAAAAGGATTAAAATACAAAAGTTAAAAATGATAAGATTAGCTGTCCCATAACCTCGTGGATCTTAAAAGATCTTCTTTTTCTTCTTCTCCTATCGTTTCTCCAATGTTCTCTTCATGTTACGAGTATGTCCGAGATATGGAATGACAATTCTTGAGTCAATATTTTTGCAGATGGCAAATGAACTCTATATGATGTTAGATGGTATTGCCAATTCTAACACTGGAGAAAATATAAAGCGAACATATGGAGGAGATGAAGAATCCTTCCTCAAAAAAGTTGTGACGCCCATCTATGAAGTCATTGCAAAGGTTATAGATTTTTACTTGTACTCATATATGCTTCCACTCTATAATGTTCTTCACAATGGTTATGTGTTGATAAATTTTGTCTGACTTATGATGTTACATATTCCATTTATACAGGAGGCCAAGAGAAACAGAGGTGGTAGAGCCAAACACTCACAATGGAGGAACTATGATGATCTGAATGAGTTTTTCTGGTATGATGTCTCGCAGCAATAATTAATATGCTTTATGTTTTGAAATAAGCGATACATAATACTGGTACACGACTGTTCTTTAACAGGTCAGAAAATTGTTTCAGCCTAAACTGGCCGATGCGAACAGACGCTGATTTTTTTAATGTCCCAAATGAAGATGAAAAGCATCCTATTCTGAAGGTGACAAATGATATTCCATGCTTTTCTTTCCAATTATCAATATTCTCATTCCGTAAACATCTTCCACAATAAGGTAGAGACACTATAAACAGCAATGGAGCATAAGTTCTCTTCAAGTTTTTAGCATCTATTGAAATGTATGAAAATGAAGAAGTGTTTTTTAAGTTGGAAACCGGTATACTGATTTAATGATCTACTATATCAGAATTTGGAAGATGATTCCTTTTGGCAGAGGAGAAATGTGGGTTTCAAGCTCGATGGCTTTGACAAAGAATTCTATTTTTTGGGGGAAAAACTCGGCAACAAGGCTGAGCAAATATTAATTGGAGTAAATCATGATGTTTTAAAGATTTCTGCAACTATGCAAAAATCTATGAACAAAATAAGCTAAATGGATTACTTAATGTTATTATCCCACCAAAAAAATAATGGCAAAACTAATTGAGGAGTCAGAAGAACTAAAATTTATTGATTAGTTTTCCTCTTTGAACAGATAGGATGGGTAACGCCCCTAGTGATAGTTAAAGCCTGAACGCCTGCTAATTCTGATCCCAGTGCTACTCTCATACACCATTTCAAGGCTGAAAAATGTTAATAATTAGTGAAGAAGTTCCGTTGTCTGGTCTCCTGGCAGTCTTTTTTGTTTGTATTATATTGTAGGAATGACGTGGTCATAGGGCTATTAACGGCCTGTACCATCATAGGGGTAGAAATACAATTTGATGAGACTAAAATATGGAATATAGTGCTATGAATTTATCATTTTAGGTCTACTTTAGTTCTTTTTTAATAATTGGTGGATTTACCTTGATAGAAACCAATGGCACAAATCTGCTGTTGAAAATATGGCAATATGGTGACACACATTATTTATATATCTTTTTAAAGCCAGGTTATGATAATGGATTCAAATTTATTTAGCAAATATGAAAATGGCCTACATGGGTTAAACAAGCAAAGTAACATTAATCAATACCCTGTATCTGATAATCCTTTCACTTTATGAACTGTAAAGGCTTTATCATAATTACTTAGATAAACCTAGATGCATGTGTGCAGCCATCACTAATTCAAGTAGTTTTTAACTCTGGAACACTCTTATGGTTCTTTGGCTAGGCTAAAATAGTTGATGGTGTTTAGAAATGAAGTAAGAGAAGTGAAACTATTAATAAAAAATGAAAATAAGACACCAAGAAAGAAGAAAACCTACCAAGAAAATGAAGAAAGCTGTAGTAGTTCTCACAGCCAAGTATCAACTCTGGAAACACTGAAAATCACTTGCGATATTTTATTGCCTATATTGGATATCAATCCTAACTGAACCTAGCTTGGAAAATTGGAATAGGTTCCATTTACACTTTATGGCCATATCCAACATATATTGGATAAGGAGATATACACGTCTTAGTGGAGTATTAGAGATTGTATTGTAATTTCTTCAAAATCATTATATTGTATTATAATTCTAAAGCTGAGATTAACAAAAAAAACTATAACTTGATAAACTATTTCATAAACTTATAATTTGTAGAGAATTGAATAGGAAGCTGAAACAGCAGACAGAAGATAATAATATTCGGCTGTATTACATTTCTATATATGAAACTGTTACAATTAACTCTATATAAAGAGTTTTGAGAATATAGCGCTAGGCTGATGAAAGAATAAAGTTGAAAGCTAAAGCAAGGAAAAAAAAAGCTAATAAAGCAAGAAACATATCCATCGAACATGGACATAAAAACTTAAACAAACACTAGGAAAGAAAGCAACTGCATATGACTGCAGTTTTATTATGCTTTAAAGAAAACTAAAACTAAATCACTGCTGTTTTAAAACTGCCTTAAAACTAAAACTAAAAAGCTATTGAGTCGTTCACATCTTCAATCTCCCCCTGAATGATTCAATAGGGGTGAGTCCCAACTGATTTCTCAAGGCCACAAAACTTGCTGTAGAAAGAGCCTTGGTAAAGATATCAGCAACTTGTTCAGATGTAGGATAGAACTGCAACTCCACTTGTCCATCTTGAACCAAGTCACGTATGTAATGATGTCGGATCTCTATGTGTTTCGTTTTGGCTTGAAACACAAGATTCTTTGTCATGGCAATAGTGCTATTATTATCACAATAAATGGTGGTTGGATGCTCTTGAACCAAATGTAGATTTGCCAATATTCTTCTAATCCATACTACTTGAGAACTTGCTGATGACGCTACCATGTATTCCGCTTCTATTGAAGAAAGAGCCACCATTGCCTATTTTTTACTACTCCAAGAAACAACTCCAGAACCAAGTGAAAAAACATATCCAGATGTAGACTTTCTATCATCCACTGAACCAGCCCAATCAGAATTTGTGTAACCAACTAACTCAAACTGTTTAGTGGGAGAATAATGAATTCCAAAATTTTGTGTACCACTCACATACCTCAAAATTCTTTTAGCAACTCGCCAATGAGACTCATGTGGATCCTGCATGAACCAAGAGATGAGGCTCACAACATACATAATGTCGGGTCTAGTGGTTGTGAGGTACATGAGACTACCAACCAAACTTCTATATAAAGTAGCATCAACCTTGGGACTAATATCCTCCTTAGTTAATTTCTCACTAATTGCTATGGGGGTTGCAAGTGCTTTGCAGTCCACCAATCTAAACTTCTTCAACAAATCAGAAACATACTTGGTTTGAGAAATATATATACCTTTTGATGTTTGTAGTACCTCCACACCAAGAAAATAGTGCATGAGTCCTAGATCTGACATTTCAAATTCTTGTTTCATTTCTGCTTGAAACTTCTCTACAAGAGATTTGTTGTTACCTATATAAATAAGATCATCAACATAAAGGCAAACTATGAGAATATCATTACCAGTACATTGGACATACAAGGTTGGCTCTGAGTGGCTTCTGTTGAATCCCTTCTTCATGAAATAACTGTCAATTCTAGCATACCAGGCACGAGGAGCTTGTTTCAACCCATAAAGAGCTTTCTTCAACTTGTAGACTACGTATTCTTTTCCTTGAACTTCATAACCCATAGGTTGTTCCACATAAACTTCCTCATCTATATAACCATTAAGGAATGCTGATTTCACATCCATTTGAAATATTGGCCACTTGTACTGTGCAGCTACAGACAATATAATCTTTACTGTATCAAGTCTAGCCATAGGAGCAAAAGTTTCTGCATAATCCACTCTAGGAGTTTATGCAAATCCTTTGGCAACTAATCTTGCCTTATGTCATTCCATTGAACCATCAACATGATATTTGACTTTGTAGATCCATTTCACACCAATCACCTGTTTATCTTTGGGAAGTTGCACTAATTCCCAAGTATTATTCTTATGAGTGGAATTCATCTCATCATTCATAGCATTAACTCATACTGGTTCTTTCACTGCTTCTTCATACATAGAGGGTTCAACTTGAATTGTACTAAATAAAGCAAAATTAACAACTGGAACTATATTTGCACTCCTCTGATAAATATCAACCAAACTTCGTACCTTTCTTGGAACTGATGGTGGAGGTGATGGTGGAGGTGAATCACTATCTGAATTTGTGCTACTAGAAGAACTGGGTGAACTTGGAGGACTGGAACTTGAGCTTGAACTTCCACTTGAGCTTGTGGGGAGAGGAGGAATAGTATTATCTTCCATGTTTATGATTATTGATGGATTTTGCTGCACAACATCTTTCCACTGCCATACTCCCCCTTCATCAAAAATCAAATCCCGACTAACAATCCACTGCTTTGTGTCAGGATTATAGAATCTATATCCCTTAGTTGCAGTAGAATATCCCACAAAGATACAAAGTTGGGATTTGCAATCCAACTTCTTCCGCTTTTGAACTGGAACGTGCACATATGCCAAACATCCAAAGACTCGAAGATGAGCCATTGAAGGCTTGTGACCACTCCAGGCTTCCTTTGGAGTGATGTTTTGAACAACTTTCGTGGGACTTCTATTCAAAATATATACTGTAGTGGCAACTGCTTCTCCCCAAAAAGTATTTGGAAGATTTTTTGTCTGCAACATGCTTCGTGCCATTTCCATGATGGTACGGTTCTTTCTTTTAGCAATACCATTCTGCTGAGGTGTATACATAGCAGTAAGCTGTCTTTGTATCCCATTCTTGATACAAAAATCAGCAAACTCATTAGAGGTAAACTCTCCCCCTCTATCTGTTTTGAGTATCTTGACATGATACCCACTTTGTTTTTCAGCCATAGCTTTAAAATTCTTGAAGCATGTAAAGGCTTCAGATTTCTACTTAAGAAAATAAACCCAAGTGTGGCGTGAATAATCATCAATGAAAGTCAAAAAATAAAGGTTCTTACCCAATGATTCCTCTTGCATGTCACCACAAATGTCAACATGCACAAGCTCTAGAGGAGATTTTGCTCTCCAAGATTTATTCACCAGAAAACTATCTCGATGATGCTTGCCAAATGCACAACCTGAACAAACTTCTTCTTTTGCCTTGATTGGAGGAAGCCCTCTTACCATATTCTTTTTATTGAGCAAAGATAACCCTTGAAAATTCAAATGACCATATCGTTGATGCCATAACCATGAATTGTCTGTAGTTGATTTGAGTGCATGCAACTGACTAGAAACCAATGTGAGAGGAAACAGTCTATTCTCTGTCATACAAGTCTTTGCTACAAGATGATGATTGTTAGATTTATCAAATATCTTGCAACAGTTGTCTTCAAACACTACTTTATAATTTTTTCCTACAAGCTGCCCAATACTCAAAAGATTATGTTGTAACTGTGGCACAAACAAAGTATCATGAATATGAGTAGTTTCTCCTTGCTTAGTCTTGACTGCAAGGGTACCTTTTCCCATTAAATCAACCTCCTTATCATCTCCAAATTTAACTTGACTTCGTACTGAATCATCTAACTTGACAAAGAGATCAGATTTACCTGTCATGTGATTGGAGCAGCCGCTGTCCAAAAACCAAACATCCTCTTGGTGTTCTTTTTCCAAATTGCATGTGAAGAAGGTGGAATGTTTTGTATCTGCAGAAGAATCTTCCATATAATTGGTTCTTGACTTATTCAAGTCAAATTTCTTCTTTCTGCACTCAGATTCATAATGACCATACCTTTCACAATATCGGCACTAGATACTCCTCCGATCTACAGAACTGTGTCCTCGTCCTCTGTTATTTCCTCTTCCTTTGCCTCTACCTCGTCCTCTATTATTAGAAGAAGATTCAACTTGATATTTAGTGGTGTGAGAAGAAGGAGACTTTTCTTCAAGTTTTACAGAAGACTGGAAAGCTTGCACCAAACTTTTCGTAGAACGTTGCATACGCTCTTCATGAGATTGCAAAGAACCTGTCAACTCTGCAACTTTGAAAGTAGTTAAATCTTTACTTTCTTCAATGGCTATCACCACTGGATCAAATTTAGGAGGAAGGGATCTTAGAATTTTTTCTACAATTGTTTGTTCAGTTATTGTTTCCCCTTGAATCCTAAGCTGATTCACAACACCTTGAGCTCTAGTAATAAATTCATGAATAGACTCAGCTTCCTTCATCATTAAATTTGCAAATTCTCTTCGAAAAGTTTGAAGTCTTACCAATCTGATTTTATCTGTACCTTGATATGCAATTTGTAAAGCCTCCCATGCATCCTTTGATTTTTTCATACCAGCAATTCGGGGAAAAATTGAAACATCCAATGCAGATTGAATGGTGAAAAGAGCTTTGTTATCCTTCTTTCTGTCTTCTTTCAGCTGATTTCGTTGTTGTTGTGTCAAGGCATTTAATGTAGTCTGATCTGCAGGTTCTGGGTATCCTACTTCTACTAATTCCCAGAGTTCTTGGGATAATAGTAGGGTCTTCATTTTGATACTCCAATAATCATAGTTATCTCCAAAAAACAATGGAATCTGAAATGGTAAACTATTGCTATTGGCCATTTGGAGATAACTGCTTCTCTAACCTTGCTACCTACACAATCAAAAAATTCTGCAACCTGCTCTGATACCAAATGAAAGATTTAATTCTAAAGCTAAGATTAACAAAAAAAATTATAACTTGATAAACTATTTCATAAACTTATAATTTGCAGAGAATTGAATAGGAAGCTGAAACAACAGACAAAAGAGAATAATATTCGGCTATCTTACATTTCTATATATGAAACTGTTACAATTAACTCTATATAAAGAGTTTTGAGAATACAACACTAGGCTGATGAAAGAATAAAGCTGAAAGCTAAAGCAAGGAAAAAAAGCTAATAAAGCAAGAAACATATCCATCGAACATGGACATAAAAACTTAAACAAACGCTAGGAAAGAAAGCAACTGCATATGACTGTAGTTTTATTATGCTTTAAAGAAAACTAAAACTAAATCACTACTATTTTAAAACTGCTTTAAAACTAAAACTAAAAAGCTATTGAGTCATTCACATCTTCGGTTCTCACAGCCAAGTATCAGCTCTGAAAACATTGAAAAATCACTTGCGATATTTTATTGCCTATATTGGATATCAATCCTAACTGAACCTGGCTTGGAAAATTGGAATAGGTTCCATTTACACTTTATGGCCATATCCAACATATATTGGATAAGGAGATATACACGTCTCAGTGGAGTATTATAGATTGTATTGTAATTTCTTCAAAATCATTATAATACAACAGGGAGAATGTGATAGATATATACCACACACGAGTTTCTTCTGGATACCCATGGCAGAAACTTATGCTACAGAATTGTAAGCAAAATGTTGCTCCATGTGAGTTAAAAAAAGTAAATCTCATATCCATGATCAAAGTATAAGCAACTAGATTACAGATTGGTTTGCATGTTGTTGGAATGCAAGATCAAACAACTTTGTACACCACAATCTCATGTCACATTTATTATTTTCTATATCACTGTATTTGAAGAAAAAAATTATACTTTTTTATAAGCATGGTTTCCATATGTTGTGACTGGGTTACATAATTTGAACTATGCACACTGTGATAATGCTACTAGAATAAGCCTATATGTGTGCATGCATCAAATGGAAAGGAGGAGGTCAATTTGTTTGTATTGATCTTTGATATTACTTATTCCTTTTGTTACCTTTAACTTTGATGACTACGGTTATTTTCTTTAAATTTTGTAGGGCCCTATGTGGAACCAAGGACCCAAATGGATTGCCAAAACAAATTTTGTTGAAATTCATTCATTCTGGCATCTTTATAGAAGCTTTGATAGGATGTGGACATTTTTAATATTAGCTCTTCAGGTAGAGATCTTATATTCTATGTGATTTCTTGCTGAGTTTTTTTGTATCTAAGGTGAACACATACTAGATTTCTTTTGGTTTCTTACTATGATAAATAGCAGGTTTATGTTTTTGACAAGTTCTAAAATCCATTATTATCTTTCTTTGCTATTGCTAGGCCAGGATAATTATTGCCTGACATACTAAAATTGTATATCTTCAATAACTTTTGAAATCTACGAAGTATCTTTCCATTGTAATGTTGTTAATCTTTCCTTTTATTGCAGGCCATGATAATTATTGCCTGACATGCACCAGGCTCTCCAACTAAAATATTCTCTTTGTTTGTCTTTAAACATGTTTTGAGTATATTCATAACAGCTGAGATACTGAAGTTCTTGCAAGGTACTTGTTTTTCATCTTTACACGATAAATATCAGGTTTCTTACATTCAAGAAAAACTAATGTCATAACAAGCTTTTATAGGCTTTTGGCTCATCTTCTTGCATATGATTTGATTTTGTGTATATGAGTTTTTAGATATATTTCAACCATATAAAAATAAGAAACCTGGTTTCACATATTTCTTAAAATCTCAAAATTAATGTCATTAAAATTTCCAAATACATAGATAGGGTTTTTTTAATCAAAACTTCTTGGGCATTGCTTTAGCATGCAGGGATTTGAAAAGTATGTGGTTAAGCTTGTGCCAATTTTTCTAGTGAAATGCAGTCTCTAGTTAGGATAATTTTTATGTGATATGCATCCAGTCTTTCTATTTGTTAATAAAAACATCATCAATATTGTAAAGTATTTTGTTTTAGTAACATTGAAAATCTAGAGCAAGAAACTCAAGACCATTTGAGAACAATGGAAAAAAGAAAAATAAAGTTAGAATTGGAGTGTTAGGAAATTATTGCATTCAAACCCACAATCTTAATTCATTTCCTACATAACCCATGAGAGATTAGCATGCATACAAGTTTTCAAAATGCATAGATCAAATAGACAAGCCATAAGATAACACAAGATATACCCTGGGAAAACCCTCAAGAGGGAAAAACCCAGCCTCCAAAAGCATCCATACTCCATCATATTATTCAACAATAAAGTAATAAAAGAGTTGCAATGAATACCTCTGAAGCATCAAGCCCTCCAATGCATTCCCATGTGTCCAAGCATGAATGCACACATCCCATGCCATGCTTCACAAATGCACTCCACAAGAAGACTCAATAATGATAGCCAACCCACTCAACCAACCTAAACCATTACACATGCGTTTTCTTTTATAGACACAAGCTCACACAAAATACAACTAGTGGTAATGTAAAACCATGTACCACAAAACCATGTGAATACAAAACAACTAACCCCTTATTTAATATTGGATACTAAGACATCACTTTATTTAATATTTCCCCAATATTAAATTATTATCACATGTCTTCCACACATTAAATAATAATACAATGTTACAATACAACATCAAGTGGATCCCCAAATAATTACCTAGTATGCTTGACAACACCACCGAGGTGTATCACAACTAAATAATTATTTAATTACAATAATATAATAAATTATTTTATGCAATGGTGTACAACATCATATCTCAACATTCTCCCACTTGTTGTATACATTGCATAAGGGATCAATACATGAAATATATCATCATAGCCATACATGAAACCACATGAATCTCCAACATGCTCTCGTGATCCATCAAGATACCTGCAACAAGAACAAAGTGACCACCATCTCAAGAAAGAACTCCTCGCATCCTTCAACATGCCACCTATGGAAGAAAAGGAACATGCCAAAGTGAAGATGCACCAATCCATGAGCACAAGCATCAAATCCAAATGATAACAAGGGATTTAACCAAGTTGTTGTCAACTGAAAAACCCACATGATCGAAAATAGCATCCACAACACATGCTAATAGATCCAACCGTCCATACCTCCAAGGTATTAATACATTATTAAACTCATGCCAAGAACATATGCAACTTGTAAATTGCAATCACAAGCTCCTTGTATCATATTTTTCAATGAAGAACATACATATCCAAGAACTCCCACTACATAGGTAATTTCAAAGCATATTAAGTCTACCAATCAACACTATATCAAGGTGTGATAAGAAAATCAAAGCATGAAGTACCAAGAACAATAAAAATGATCCACACATAGAACCCAAATAGTTGCATACTCTCTAACAACATGTTGCCACCAACCTCCCTAAATCATGTGAGGAAGGAACCATGAAGAGAGAAACCTGTAAACCATAATGTCCTTCTACCAACACCTCAAAAGTGTATCAATGTGTCAAGTATGATATACTAAACAACCCCAAATGAAAAGCATCAACAACATCCACAACACCCAATCTCATAGATCAAGTACAACATATAAATCAATGTAACAATGCCAACATGGATGTAATCCTCTCTAATCAAGAAGATCAAACTCATAGAAACCATCCCCAATACTAGAAATCATCCCATAAACCATCTCCTAACATTCCTTATCAAAGAATGATATCATAAACTTAAATGCACAAGGGGATAACCATGTCATAACATCCCTAAAAATAAATCCTCTAGAACTAACTAACCATAGCTCAAGATCCATATCTATGAAAAATAAAGAATATAAACTAATGCTAAACCATCCTCAAATGAGTATCCAAAAAACCATGAATCAACTCAATCCCATGAGAATCAAAGCACGAAACATAACCCATTTGAAAGATATAATGGGAAAATACCTCTCAAATAATAAACTACTGAGTAGACCAAGAGTGGGGAATGAGAATGCTCCTTTAGGATAACCAAGTCATCATGACTCACTCCAAGAACAATCTCCTCTATCAGTCCATACCAGGTGAAGGCTCCTCGGTCTTCCAACTGAAACCTCCAAAGAGTAACCGTCTCAAGAAAATGTCTCTAATCAAAAGAGAATTCCAACCATCACCTACATCTCTAAGTATCAACGAGCACCTATAACTTATCAATACATGCCAAACTCCAAAACCAACATAGCACCAGGGTAAACTTTCAGCCAACTTATTAGCACAACTAAATTTTAGTATTTCTAACTAAAAATCAATTTTGGTCAAACATATGATCTAGTAAGATTCATTCTAGCTAAGTTAGATGCTTCCACAACTTTTTCAACAAAAAATGTTGGCTAAAAATATATGGAGCAGGACTTTGAGTCCAATTTACCAAAAAATAAAATTATTTGAAAAACTTGAAGTTTCAATAACTCTTGCTAATGTAAATATTTAATATATATATATATATAAATACCCTTTTGTAGATCCATAAGTGTAGTTTTCAAAAATATATTTATTTTAATAGTTTAATTATTTTTTATATTTTATATTTTATTTTTACTAAAAGTAGGTTATCAGCACAAAATATTAGGTTGATTACTATGCCAAGGAAAAATACTAAAACTTATTAAAAAAATTGAAAAAAATATGATGCACTAGATAAAAGAATCTATTTTAAGATGGTATAATTTTTTTCTATTTTAGATAAATATGTAATATTAAAGTTGACGTCCAATGAAAACAATTGTTTTTTTATTCACGCACATTTTAATATTTATTTAAAAATAAGTATTTATAAAAATTGGAAAAAAATATATCCATGCACTAAAATTTCAAGTTATAACTACACATAAAAATTTTGAAAGAAAAAAAAAATTACTATAAAAAGTTTGACGTCCCATACAACTTCATTTTATCAGCATTTTATCAGCAACTAAATTATAGTTTTAATTTATTAAAAACTAGTTTAAAATAATTTTTTAATTTTAAAAAAAAAACACAAACATAAAATATACTAAAAATACACATTTTATTAATTTACATCATTTCAAAATTCAAAACATATATGCCACTTTTTAGTGATTCAAGTTTAAAAATTAGATCAGCATTGGCCATTTCCTTTATAAAGTGTGACACAGCTTTGTGCTTTTACCCACCATCATGAAGTAACCAAGCAAATGTTCAATTTACTCAATACAAAGAGAACTACCACGATCAATGTCAAAGCTCAAACAACAAAATCAGGAACCTATTATGACAACATGATCTAACCATCTCCTCATAGGAGATCACATGCACCAAAACATACATCCTGGTCTCAAGAGAACATGTACTATGTGAAACTCTAATCTAGAATCAAGAGTATATCATGACATCATAACAAACACTCTAAACCAAGAAATCATATCTCCAATCATATGAAGATAACCATATTACCAATGATGCATCCTTGTCACTGCCAACAACTCCCATTGAACCGTGATGCGAGCTACACATGACATTATGACAACCATCCTCTCCATGAAGATCATCCAGGTCTACACACAGTCAACTGCAATGTCAACAACATACAAGTAAACCAAGATCTCCAAGCCAAGAAGATACATACAACCGCCAACAAAACATCACAAACCAATCCTACACCACTAAGTCATCACTATCAAAAGATCCCACTAAAAGTGTATAACCAATGAATGTAACAAGCTATTTTGACATCAAGATGAAACCACATGCTACAAGCCCCATTACATGACTAATCAAATAACCAAATCATTCATCCTCTCAATCCTAAAACAACATACCAATGCACAATTGACCACATACAAGGCCAACTAATGAAATCTGCAACAATAATGAATCAAACCTGTTGGATATAGAGAGTCCACATCTAAGTCATCCCAATGCAATTGAAAGGGTGATCAATCCATATAACTGCATAACTCGTAGATCCAACCATTGAAACATGCAAACTCATCATCACATTAGTAACTGCAAACTGAGATATCAAAGAAGATAACCATGTAGACCAAATGACTCAAACACCAAATCAACCTTAGATCTAATTTTCCAAACATATCCACAAATGAGTAATCATAGTCAATGAACCAAATAGGCATCAAGAAGATAAGAACAATATCCTAACATCAAACCTTATCACCACCAAACACCACATACATGATCATGTCATTCCAATGCATCAAATGTACCTCCATATCCATGACACCATAACCATAGCCATCGTTATACCTGCACTCAACTATCACCCATACAAGACTCCAAGTCTTAAACCATGTCCAACCATGTCCTCAAAACCAAAGAAAAATTGTGTACTTATCATCATCAAAGTCCCAACTCTGAAAATCACCTGTAAACTTATACCTGGAAGCACCAATTTGATAATCAGCTATAGAATCATAAATATTATATAAAAATATGTACTCCCTCAAGGTTTTACCTTTTCACTCATCTAGATGCTCACACAATCACACCCCAAATCTCAGACACCTACAAGTGATCAAACAAGTACCAAACATTCCTTGCACCACAAACTAATAATATGACTAAACCACTGTGTAGTACACTGTAAATTCTCTCCAATGCCTCTTTGAAATCAAAACACTAATTTTGTATGCAAAAGCTATGACCAAAACCATGCAAATGAGAAATTCTAAATTCTGGACCCCAAAAAAATGTTAAGATAGAAAAATCAAGGAACAAAACCTACACTACTGCGTAGTGCTCGGAATCAGCTTTCCAATGACTACAAAAAGTCAAAAATCTGACATACTGGGCAAAATTTATACAAATTTGAAAAAAAATGTTGTAAAATGAACTCCTAGTGGCTACTGGGTGGTGACTTGGTGGCGCCCAGGCAGTGCCCTAGTGGTGGACGGGTGACATAACTCAAAATTTTATCCAATTTGTTTAAATTATCCAAAATAAAAAATTTCTCCACCTCCCCAATCCAGACCCGACGGATTTATCTAATACATGGTTTAATTTTTCAAAATAAAAAATTCCAATGCCTCCCTATGGATGGACCCGATTGGTTTATACATTTCAACTTCTAAAAAATTGAATTCTAACATTTCATTTTTCATTCAACGAGCGGAATTTTAAATTTTATAAAAAACATTTTAATAAAAAAATTAGGCGGTTGACTTGTCGAACAGGGGCCCATGTCAGGGTTTAACCCCACCGGTAGTGGCAACCCTTGTTGGTCGGGAAAGTATTGGAAGGTACTGCCAATACTCACTGGTACTTTCAGTACCTATTGGTACTACAACAGGCAAGTGGTCATTTTTTTTTTAGTTTTATTTAATAAAATTTCTAACCCCTTTTTTCATTTCTTTTGCAAGTATAAAATTTTTAATAATTCTTTTCACCCGATGGTATAATATTTTTCTATGACAAAATATGATGGGTTTTTTTAATTATATTTTTTGCATAGGTCAATTTGGGCCAAAATGCCCATTTTACTAAAAAAAAATTCTTTTTTTTCAACTTTTCCAAAATAGCTCAAATTTTATGTCAAAATTCATCTCTCGGCCAACTTGAATCAAACCATGAGGCCCATCTTGTTTCAAAAGATCATCTATGAAATTTTCCCTACAAAACCCTCATATTCAAACTCAAACCAAGAAACCCTTTTTCACCCAAATTTGGAAAATTTCAGATCTACAATAAACCCAACAAATCTTGACAACCCAAAAACCCAAATCTGCATACAAACACCCACAACATGTGTTTCATATCTTGTAATGCCTCAAACCCTACATGCATTTCCATGGCTCCAACTTTGTAAAAACTATCAAACTAGGGTTATAACAAAAAATATTCAACCATGAAAGCTCAAATATCACTTGTTAGGAAATTATTGCATTCAAACCCACAATCTTAATCAATTTCCTACATAACCCATGAGAGATTAATATGCATACAAGTTTTCCAAATGCATAGATCAAATAGACAAGCCAAAATATAACACAAGATATATACCCTGGGAAAACCCTCAAGAGGGAAAAACCCAACCTCCAAAAGCATCCATACTCTATCATATTATTCAACAATAAAGCAATACAAGAGTTGCAATGAATACCTCAAAAACATCAAACCCTCCAATGCATTCCCATGTGTCCAAGCATGAATCCACACATCCCATGCCAGGCTCCACAATTGCACTCCACAAGAAGACTCAATAATGACAGCCAATCCACTCAGCCAACCTAAACCACTACACATGTTTTTTTTTATAGATACAAGGTCACATAAAATACAACTACTAGTGGTAAAGTAAAGCCATCTACCACAAAACCATGTGAATACAAAACCACTAACCCTTTATTTAATATTGGGTACTAAGACATCACTTTATTTAATATTTCCCCAATATTAAATTATTATCACATGTCTCCCTCACATTAAATAATAATACAATGTTACAATACAACTTCAAATGGGTCCCCAAATAATTACCTGGTTTGATTAACAACACCACCAAGTTGTATCACAACTAAATAATTATTTAATTACAATAATATAATAAATCATTTTATGCAATGGTGTACAACACGATATCTCAACGGGTGAAGCCACAATAGTGGTTTACAATTGAAGTGAGGAAGGAAAACTCACATAAAATGAATGCATGGCAAAAAAATTGATTTTAGGGGTTCGTATGAACCTATTGGTTCGACCGAACCCATTAGTGGTTCGCTAGAACCTAGGTTCAGGCGAACCCTCCTAATACTTTCCCGCCAAAAAAGCCATCAAAACCCCTCATAGAAGGGGGGTTTGAATGAACCAGGGTTTGAATGAACCCTGGTTTGAGCGAACCCCTAGAGGTTTGCTCAAACCCCTAGGGGTTCATTCGAACCCCCTTTATTCCTCATCCCCTCCCCAAGACACAAAAAAAACCTGAATTTTGGCACTTCAGAGCTCGGGTTGAGGATAAAAATGGAAGAATCTTCACAAACCCAGCTTGAATAAGGTAGTCCTCTGAATGAGCTATCCAACAAATATAACTTTAATATGTTTTGGTTTTATTAAGTATTTGTTTTTTTAGATTTATTAAACATAGGTTTTTCATTGAAAATGAAGGTCTCTGTTCTGCACATGTGGAAAAATAGCATATTATTAAAACAAAAAATTGAAAAATATGAGTGCACCAGATATTGAAGTCCTTGATCTAACAAAAAAAAAAAATTGAATTTTGATATATACAAAAAAATTTATCGTTATCTGTCGCGCTATGTCTAAATTGTAATTGGTTGGACTTCAAAACTTGATGAAAGAAAAATTATTCAATAAAAAAACTGTCTAACCAAGTGGAAGCACTAGATATCAGAGTTACAAATCTAAATTCAAAAGAATTAGAATTTTATCCTTCATGGAAAAAGATTTATGCGTTATACGGTGTGTATGAATTTTTAAAAATGTTGTTTTTTGAAAAAAAATAGTTTTCGTGGGAGATGGAAAAAGAAGTGCAATCTGATTCCAAAAATTTTGAAAAAAATATTTTTAGAATCTACAGAAAAAATGTGATGAGACTCTAGTTTTCATCATCTTCAAATTCTTCATGGTTTAGCCGCTATAGGTGCTCGAATGTGAAGATTTAGTTTAAAAAAATAATTTCAGTGTCTAGTTTGGCCAAAAATTGTAAATCACTATTGTGGGATCACCCCAACATGGAGAAGATATGTCACTGAGCAGACCAATACTCTTGTTGAACAACTTGAAGTTTGTAGGATTCTGAAGATAATATGAACTAATTGACCTCAACATAACTTTTTGGGGGATGGGTAGGAAGGGAGGAGGGGTTGGCAGGAGTTACAACTCAAAATTGTTGTAATATTGATGTAGACACATCCTTGGAAATTGAAATGATCTCGCATAACTCAAGCAAGGCCAACCAAGGATAATCTTTAAAGGGTTTATAAATTTCACTTACTTTAGAGAGGCTTGGGAGCCATTGAATTTGTCTTGGATCGATGGTATTTTTCATTTGAAGGACCAAAGAAAGCTTTTGGTTCTCTTGATCGCAAAGCTTGTTGAGTCTTGTTGATCAAATGTCGATTGATGAGTATTGGGGGCTTTGGGGGAATCTTTTCCACCAAAATTGTTCATTTAATTTTTTAAGTATAGTATAAGGCTTGGAATTCCTTTATTATTTGAAAAATGACTTAATTTTTGGATACTCTAATGTTAGTGGTCTTTTGAATTTGAATATTTTTAAAGCTTGAGATTCCTTTTATAATTTTATTGATACCTAGAATAATTCCAAATTGCAATGTTCATAAATGCATATCATTGGAAATCCAAGTGATCCTCCATGTTTCAAGCAAGGGCATCCAATAATTAGCTTTGAAGGCTTCATATATTGTACTTTGGAGAGGTTTGAGAGATGTTGGACTCTTCTCCAATCAACATCCTTTTGTATTTCAAAAAAGAAAGTTTTTGGGTCCCTTGATTGTGAAGCATGTGAAGAGCCATTGTTCAAATCATGAATAGAGGGATTGGTGGGATGAGGTAGCTTTTGCATTGAAGATGTTCGAGTTGTTCCATCATTCATGATGAATGGCCATTCATGATGTGGAAGTTATAAATAGCCTTTTAAGTCCTTTAGTTGCAAAACCGAATCTCCATCATCAGATGTTCTTAGGTCAATTTCTTTAAATGGAGATTCCTATTATGCTAAAAGGACTTGTAAACCATTGATCAAACTATGATACATAGTTTTGTGGGAATATGGGTTATAAAGTAATTGCAAGGAAGCATTGACACTATCAAATCATCTTTTGGTTGTTAACCATTGAATTAGGGTTTTAGTTGGATAGTTAATGTTGGCTTGGAATACAGAATGGTGGGAAAAATTTGGAATCAAATCTGCAAAATATTCTATGGCAGTTGGATGGCAGGAAAACCTTTTCATAGTTTTGAATCCCTAGGCTTTGAACATGGGCATTTTCAGTCTGAAGGTACTTGTAAATCGTTGATCAATGTGGGGTCAACAACAAACAAAGCATCCCATGGATTCATGCAGAGAGGCTTTAAAATTGGTCTTCATAGAAATGTTGCATGGTGATGCATCCTTTGAGGTTTAGTTGATATCCCCAACATGCTAAATGTATTGGGAACTCAGGGAGTTGCAAGGGATGTTACCTTTTTTTAGGACTAGACATCATGCTCTATTTGGTGCATATTAAGAAAAGGCTTATTTTTTTAAGGAAAAAATTCTAAAAACCCCAAACCTAGAAGGTGGAGGATTGTCATTGTAAATACAACACACTATGTTTAATTTTTAAAACTTCAGGTGCTTTTAATTTGATTAAGTTATTTTAATGGCCATCTCCAAATTTTGGAAAAATATTCCTTTCCCTAGAACCTTATTTCCCATATCTCCATCCTAAAAACTCAGAGAGACATTACTTTTTATAATAGAAATGTTTCTTGTTACTAATATATGATTCTCGATTAACAGTTGGTAAGCCTCTTAAAGGTATTAGAGCTAGTAAAAGAATTAATCTTGACTATTAGATTTTTTGTCCAATGATGCTATCATTGGCTAAGTTGGGGTGAAAGGTTTTAAATGACTAGATAGATTTTGTGGGCCCAACGTGATTAAAGTAAACCCTTTGAGGCATTGGAGGAAAATGAAGATTAAATGTGGAGGAAAATTTAAGATACCTATTAAATGCATGACCTTTCTTGGCCAAAAATATTTTTAAATTGGCAATCAATGCTCAAGATCAATGATGGGGAAAGCAGTTTGAAGGTTTAAAGCTAGCAATGTCTAAATAGATTGAGTAAAGGTAGTAATGTTTAGGTATGATACCTTTGCATCAAATACATTTCCAAATGAAATAAAGAACGTGGCATTAAATCTTGCTTTGAAATTGCTTATAGTTGCTTCTAAGCAAATCATGAAACATATACTTCTGACATTCAAAAAGTGATTTGTTTTCCTCAACCCATCATGAAGACATTTGGTAATATATTCTTATAAACAAATGGATGAAATAAGTGGTTGTAGGAGGCTGGTCACTAGTATAAAAAGTCTAGGGAAGTTTAGAGAGTTAACACAACCATTTTTGGGATAGAAGAACTTCTGTATAAAAGAAGGCCCATGCAGGATAAATTGTGCAAAAAAAATAGTTTAATGGAGTAAAAGTGTAATGGTGTCTTTCTCAAGAACTATTTTGCATTTGTTCTTGGAAATTGATGAACTAAAGTTTGTTTGTGTGTTCAGTTAATGATTTAATGAGAGGATTTTGGGAAATTTGCAAAATGATATGCATTTAAAGATTAGTCCTTCATAACCATGTTTCCAATTATTGGATAAATCAAACCCAACAAGAATTTTGCAAAGATTAAGTGTCTAATTATCCAATTCAATTTTGGGATAGAAATTAATTTTCTAATAGAATTTCCATTAGAGGAGAGTCATTGAGTGGACAAAAATTAGAGAGGAAGATTTAGGAGCCTTATGAAAATCAAAGAGATAGGGAAAGATCTAGTGAGAGGGATGAAATAATGAGACCATGGTTTAAAGCCCAAGAAAACCTTGTGCCAAAATTGTGGGCCTCCCCAAGCAAGGTTTCCCTATTTGGAGGGGATTTGCAAACTATCAAAAACCAACCTTTTGCACATGGTCAAATAATAAAATATTCCTTCACAAATGAATTGTAGTGGAGTGTCAAGAAATCATGTAGCTTACCTAGTTACAGCCAATTATTTTGCAATTTATATATAAGAGTAACTTGCTTCAACCACTCTTCTATTTGGACCACCTCATCACTAAAAAGTACTATCTAGGTTTGCTATTCTTGAATTATATTTATGCTCAATCTCTATGTGGACCCTAGAAAGAGAAAGATAAACTTTATTACACAAATAGAATAATTCAATTATAATTCTTTTTTGTTTTAGATTTAAAACAATTGATCTAAATCCTAAAATAAGCAACAATACCCCATATTAGCCCATGTGAAAGAATTTAAGTTGTTTCCATTCTACCTAAAGGTTCTATTGTAGTTGCTAAAAGATTATTAGAAACCTTTAGAAATTTCTCATTGATGCCACCATTGCCATTAGATTTTTTCTTATGTAGAGTAGATTTGGTCATCATTGAGGAAGGTGAAGAAAAATTGGTGGCCCAAATTGGAGAATAGAGGAATCCTTCATCATGACACTTGAGGATTAAGAGGAAGAATTCCAAGGTGCAGCTTATGTGAGCATGAAGGCATAGGATTGAGCCATTTGGGAGACTTATATTCTTTTGTGACTAATATTACTGGACATGTGCAATTTCCTATTTTTTTGTTAGTGTAGTACAACCTAAGGGGAAATGTAAGGCAAGATATTGAGTTCCAAATTTGGTGGTAGATATGTTCAATATATAGGTCAAAGATGGGGCATATGATGTTGTTGGAAAATTCTTCTTTTCTAAAGGTGTTCCATTTATTGTTGATGACTTTTCTCACTCAAAGGAGGTCATGCACAATAATTCATAAGTGGGGCCTTCCTATGTGGCACTAGATTGAGCTTTAAATCTAGTGGTGGATATGTTCAATATATAGCCAAGTGTGTTCTATTTAAATTTTCCCACTTTCCTTATTATAAGGTCATGTCCATGGTTGCACAAGTGGGACCTTTCCATGTGGCATCAAATTAAGATCCAAATTTCGTTGTAGATATGGGTGATCCCACAAAGCTGGTTTACAATTTATGGGAGGAATTGATTTTTGCTGAAATCACATTTTTTAGAAAATATAATGATTTAAGCCTTAAAAGGTTCCATTTAAATAATTCCAATTGAAGAGGGTTTGATCAAACTACCTTAAATCAAACCCCCTTGGATAGAACCCTGCTAGTTTTAAACCATACCTATAACGAAGTCTCCTTTACACCTATCAAAATGCTAATAAAAAACCACTTTTGATTTACCTTTTGGGGGATCAAATGAATTCATTTATTTTATTTTATTTTGTAAGCATGTAGTCCTTATTATAAGCGTCCCAAAAAATATAATTTAAAATGAATTTAATTTTATTATTATATTTATTTTTTATTTCTCATGAATGTAGGTTTTTCACTAAAAATCAAGCTCTTTGTTCTACACATGTGGAAAAATAGTAGATTATGAAAAATAAAATAAAATTCGCACACCAGATATTGAAGTCTTTGATCCAACAAAGAAAAAAAATTCAATTTCGATACACACAAAAAAAGTTACATGTTATACGGTTGTGCTATGTCCGAATTATAAATGGTTTGAATTCAAAACTTGATTAAAGAAAAAATATTCAATAAAAAATTATATAACCAAGTGGAAGCACTAGATATCAAAGTTAAGAATCTAAATTCAAAATAATTATAATTTTATCCTTCATGGAAAAAAAGTTATGCATTATACGGTGAGTGTCACTTTTTAAAAATGTTGTTTTCTGAAAAAAACTAGTTTTCAAGGGAGATGGAAAAAGAAATGTAGTCTAATTCCAAAAAAATTGAAAAAAATATATTTAGAATCTATAGAAAAAATATCATGAAATTCTAGTTTTCATCATCTTCAAATTCCTCACCGTTTAGCCGCTATAGGTGCCCGAAAGTGAAGATTTAGTTAAAAAAAATCATTTCAGTGTCTAGTTTGGCCAAAAACTATAAACCGCTATTGTGGGATTACCTATATGTTCAATATATAGGTCAATGGTGGGGCATATGATGCCTTTGGAAAATTCTTCGATGACAATGGTGTTTCATTTCATGTTGCTTGATTTCCTTATTCTAAGGAGGCCATGGCCAAGTTGCACAAGTAGGACCTTCCTATGTGGTGCCATGGGAGACAAAATTGAGAATGTATATCTTGGAGAATATTTATCCCAAGATAAATGTACTAATGGAGGAAATGAAGGCCACATGAGTCTCACATGGTTCAACATAATCATGGATGTGTCAATGGACATTATATGTAGTCCACTAAAATATATCATGGTTTTCAATAAGGAAGGACCTTACTTCATTAGAGTAATTAATTTTTTGGGGAATAGTAAGAATGTAGAGCTTTAGTTTTAGTTCTTTATCAATGCCATTGAAGATATTCCACTTGTCAATGTGCTAAAAGGTGTTATATATGTGACATGTGTCTAGGGTAGCTAAGAAGTTGGTTTAGGATATCTACAATCATATATGTTGAAGCTATTGTGTGCATATCATAAAAAATGCAATCAAGGATATGATCAAATAGATTGTAGCTAATGCAAAATATGTGCATATGTTTATCTGCAATCACAACATGTCATATGCTCTATTTCAACCCTTCTCCAAAAAGGAATTTATCAAACCCATTGAAACCAAATATGCCTCCTACTTTTTGGTTACATGCCAAATACATAATCTTTGTTAGAGTCCCAATTTTTATGGTGATTAGATATGGGGATTAGAGACTTCCAACATTTGAGAATTGTATGAGTGCTCCAATAACAAGATTTTTCAAATGCATGTTGTTGATTAGTAGAGATATCCCGCCTTGTAGTTCTATGATGAGCACATTAGCTTGTGATTTTTCAAAGGTGGACGAAGCCCAACACTCCTTTTCATAGGGCCTCCTATGCATTAAACACAAAGTGGTGTGTATAGACATGGTAGAAATTTCTCCATAGATGATTAGGAATTGAAGAGGAGAAGATCATAAAGACTATTAAGAAGATGGATAGTAAAGAGGAAGCCACATTGATCCAACATGAGTAGACCAATTTTTTTGAAGTTTTGATGAACTTGAGTTCAACATATAAAGATGGGGATACTTTGGTGCAAGAGCGACCCATGTGTTTGTGTTAGTCGTATGGGAATTCGTCATTGTAACACACTTGCCATTCAATTTTATCACTATTGGAAAAATATCTAATTGCACCTTTTTTGTTTGGTAAATATGATTTATTCTTAGGTAGCTTTTTAAAGACATGTCATCTTTGATTGAAGGAAATTAGGTGCCACCTCTACCTCTACTTGTTGAGTTAGATCCTATCTTTATTGAAGTTAACTCCTCTTGGATGGTTGTCAATGTGACTCATTCATTCGTGAAGCAATAAATATGTATACATTTTTTTATTATAGAATGAAAAGGTAATGGGAATGTCAATTTCTATTAACTTGTTCATTTTTTCTTTACTTTAACATAGAAATTTTGTTACTAATTAGTTTGATTTCCAAAGGTCATGGATAGAGATTTTAGGTTAAATCTAAAATCCTACAATCACAGGTTTTTAGGTCCTCTATTATTTAGAGAAATTGGAGTAATGCATAAAACCACACTTATACTAATAGGGGGTGAATCAATATAAGACTATAAGTCAATATTTTATCAATTTAAACTTTAATAATCACAATGAAGTAATAAAAAAATCCACACATTAGATACTTAGGATTTTATGCAGAATCCCTTACGGGAGAAAACCATGGAAAAATATTGCTTATATAAAACCTTCTTACAAATTTTGTAGGCACCAACCCACAGGAGACACCAATCCCCACCACTGAGCACTAACTCAACAAGAGATAGGTCAATCTCTTCTAATGAGAGTCACCAATCTCCCAATCTCTTCAATTAGGAGGCACCAACCTCCAAATGAATTTAATGTTTTCCTTCTTGAGTATTGCTGCTGCAATATGTTTCACAAATCTGCCTTAATGCCTTCACAAAATGCTACTATAAATTCCCTCACCAATCTGCTAAAAAATCTTCATAAAAATTGCTCACAACTTTGGAAAAAATTTGAAACAAAATACCTAAAAAGATCTACTCAAATCGTCAACAATTTTTTCTTACAAATATGCCATGGTCTTGCTTTTAGATATGCTCCAATATACTTCAAATCTGATCATGTATAAAAAGATATTAGTTAATTACTTTCCTTCAAAACTCTTCACACCATATATCTTCTTGGAAGGGGATGACTTTTCATGAAAAGATACACATCTTCACAAGGGTGGCAACTCTTAATTAATATGCACCCATTCATCACAACCTTGGGTGCACCACTTGAGTGGTTGGCCCCTATTTAAAAAATATTATTTTTCAATATAAAAACCTAAGGTGAGGCACCAAAAACCAAGGGTAGGCCACACAAAATAAATGAATTTATTTTATTTGATTTTCCTCCAAAAGTGGGCAACTTAGCCGAGGGAGGTTGGCCAAAAATAAATAGGATATTAATTTAAATTTATTTCCAACTTCCAAGGGGCGACTAACATTAGAATAAATTAATTTTATTTTGGGGCCACTAGGACAATTGCAAAATATTACCAAAACACCTTTGACATCAATAACAATATTTTTCCAACAATCTCCCCCATTGTCATTGATGGCAACCTTGCCAAGAAATAGTCTTGGAATGCAACAACTTCTCCCCTTGATTGAAATGCTCCCCCTTATTGTACATATCCACCTTTGACATCAATGGAAAAGGCTCCCCAGGGCTAAAATATAAGACAATGAAAAGCTCCCCCTGAACAAATGCTACATCAAAATAAATTAGTGTTTGGATGAGAGTGATATTACTCTTGATTTTTCCCTTAGGTATTCAAAAGTATCTTTTGGAAGTGGCTTTGTGAAAATGTTTGCAATTTTTTCTTTTGTAGCAACATACTCCAAAATCACCAACTTATCAACCACCTGCTCCCTTAAGAAATGATATTTGATTGGAATATGCTTGATCTTGGAGTGCATAACCAAATTATTCAAGATGTTAATTTCACTTGTATTATCATAGAATATGGAAATGGGATACTTATACTCAACCTTAATATCCTTCAATGTATGTTTCATCCAGAGAACCTAAGTGCAACAAGTTTTTACCATGATGTATTCCACCTCTGTTGTAGACAAATAAACTGAAGCTCGTTTCTTACTCAACCAAGATAAATATTACCAAGGAAGAATGGTACCCCACTAGTACTTTTTTTGTCATCAACATTGTCATCCCAATTTGCATTTGTATATGCTGTGAGTGTGAAATCTTCTCCTCCTAGATACCACAACCCAAAATTCATATTACCCTTTAGATATTTGAATATTCTCTTGACTGCTTGCACATGGGTTACCTTTGGTGCTTCCTGAAATCATGCCACCAAACCAACTGCTTGCATAATATTAGGCCTTGTGGATAACACATATAATAAACTTCTAATCATGGACCTATATAGAGTTTGATTAGCCTCAGGAGATTCATCATCCTTAATTTGCATCTTGTAACCATGGGAGTGCTTAGTCGATTATAGTTCTTCATCTTGAATTTCTTCAACATTTCCTTAATATACTTGGTTTGTGAAATAAATATCACCTTATTTGATTGGGAAATTTGCAACCCAAGGAAGAAAGACAACTCACAAGCATTGACATTTTGAACTCCTACATGTTCATGGAAAACTCTTGGCACATCTTGTCACTACTACCTCCAAAAATGATATCATCCACATAGACCACAATGATCAATAGGTCTTCCCCTTCATTCTTGATATAAATATTGCTATCTGTAATACCTCTTCTGAAACCTTTTCATTGTAGATACTTGTCTAGTCTTGAGTACCAAGGCCTGGGGGCTTGTTTTAGCCAATGAAGCACTTTCTTTAGCTTGAAAACATAGTCATGATTTTCTAATAGAATGAACCCATCAGGTTGTTTAATATACACCTCTTCCTCCAAGTTTCAGTTTAGAAAAGCTGACTTCACATCCATTTGGTAGACTTTGAAATTCTTGAAATTAGCAAGGGCTAAAAACATCCTTATAGCCTTAAGTTGAGCAACATGAGAAAATGTTTCTTTGAAATGATTTTTAGCCTAGTTTCATTCTCTACCAAGGCTTTGAATGCTTTAAACCTCTTAAAATCTTCATATTTTTCTTTTAGAAATGTAACCCAAGTCATCTTGGAAAAATCATCAATTAATAGCTTGAAATAACTCACCTTGCAAGCTTCTTTTCCTTGTTGGCCCACATAAATTAGTATGCATAAGTTCCAAAGGATTTGATGTAGAATACTCCTTTGATTTGAAACTCACCCTTGTTTACTTTCCAAATTGGCACTATTTGCATATAGTATTAGGAGGTTTTTCTATCTTCGGTATATCCCTTAAGGCTCGCTTATTGTTGATCTTCACAATGTTGTCAAAGTTCAAATATCCCATCCTTTTGTACCACAATGTAATGTCCCCATTTTTACACCATACTATTTTGTGAGTTAGGAGAGTTCCAACATTCTTGGAGAGCTCAATTTAGGGTTTTCTTGGCATCTAGTGGTGGTGTGGAGTATAGTTGGCTTTTGGGTTTGCGATGACACTCTTTGTAGCATTTTGGGCCTTCCTAGTTGTTCTCCACAGTTCTTGGAGAACACTACTTTTTTTATTAAGTGTCTGTTTTGGCACCAGACATCATTCTTCAACATCAACTTCTTCTTGGTGTGATCAATTTTGATTTCGGTGCCTCGGTGGTGCTTTCTACAAAATGGTTTGGATTATTTTAATCAAATTTTGAAGACTTGGATTCGATGCAGACTTGGCAACCCAAAATAGGATGCAGACTCAGTACTCTGCTAGGACTCGGAAAAAAACTCAGCTAGGACATGGCAAAGAAAAAAATCATAGTTTTACAAAAAAAGGAAAGAAGAAATTAATGTGAATTTAGAGAACATAAGAGCCTAATTTGATTATCAATTTTTCATAATTCAAATATTACATATGTTTTGGGCAAACAAGAGTAGAAAAAAACATAAAAAAACATGTTTTAAAGCTCAAAGCCTCTAGCCGCAACGAGATTTTTGGCTCGAGACTTGGGAGTTTAAGCCTAGGGCTCATGCGAGTCTCTCTCCAGGACTCGGGAGTCCAAGCTTGTGACTCACCAGGACTCGGCTCGTGAGTCCATGGCGAGTCAACTCGGTGAGCCCTAGGACTCGCAAATCCCACAAGTCCCTGCAGAAACTTATTGAGTCTTCAATCTATGATTTAAATTACTACACTAAAGTTATAAAGTTAATGTTATAATATTTAATTGGTGTTTTAATTTAATAAATTTATGTTATGTCCCCTCTAGTGGACACCAAGGGGAAAAGGGGACTTAGACATAAAGTTATTTAGAAAGAAAAATATTTTTTCCTTAAAAATTAAAATGTGCTTTTTAAAATGATGAAAAGAAAAAAGGCACTTTTTTGAAAAAAACAACAAAAAAGAAAAAATGTGTTTTTGAAAAAACAATGAAAAAGCTATAAAAGGAGGTGTGGGGCTCTCATTTGCATTATTCAAGTTTGCACACATAACATGATGTTGTTAGAGTGAGCATTGGGTTCTTCCAGGAGTTGATTGAGGATGAAAACCCTCATCAATATTCGCTAGTTTCGATGGTGTAAGATTCATCCTAGCTGGTCTAGTGTTTTCACTTAGGAAACACATTGATTTCATGAAGTTAGGATTTCGGGGTTTAAAAAATATGAAGATATTCAAGGTATTTTGATTGTAGCTTTGAAGTTTGTTTTGGAGTGATTTTCGTAGAGTTTTTATGGTGTTTTTCCAGAAGTTGTTAGCTAGGCGAATTTCCATTGTTTAATGATGCCCTGGAGGGGGGGTGGGGCGTACTATCATATCTTGCTAAAAGGTGAATGAAATGGAATCAACAATTAGCATGATAACATTTGTAGACCTCCTTATGCCTAGCTGAACCTATTTGAGGGGTTTTTGAAGTGATTTAGGAGCTAGCACAGATCCCAAGGAAATTTAACCTACTATACTAGGCCATACAATTTTGCCTGTAGTTGGGTGTGACACCTTTCTAGCCCAAGCACTATCTTTCAGACTGATTTTGGTGTCTTTTGATGGTGCCTAGTCTTCTTATGACATGTTATTCACATGTTGAGGTGTATTTTGGAGTGTGGATGCATTGAAGGAGGTCATTTTGTACATAGTACCAACTGTACCTATCACATTAGATCTGATAACTGCTCAAAATGTCTAACAAACCAGTCTAATTCATAGGGTAGACTGTTATAAGGTGTGTTTAGAGGTATATGATGAATAGAATAGACCTGGGCATGGCTGGAAACAATTGTCAGATTTGTTGAGTCTATTTTTCAGGGTTTTCAAAGGTTGTTGTAGGCTATTGGGTGAGTTGTATGTTGTTTGGAGTGAACAGGGTGTCATATGTAATATCTGGAAGTGGGTTTTGAAGATTTAAGTGTGACCAGACCTGGAAGAGACAGAGTGGACCTATTGTAGGCTCCTCAGTTCTTCTCAAACCTACTTCCATCAGTCTCATCTCCATCCTTTGAGGTATTTTTAATATGGGCATGATTACTTATTGTACTTGACAACTCTATGAATGTTTTTCCATCAAGATTTGTATTATATGATGAATTAGTGCATGATATCTTTCAAGAGATTTATACATTAGTTAGTCTTTATCTTACAAGTCAATGCGAAAATTCCTCTTAAAGGGTGATTATTGCCAAAAATCAAAGAATCAATAAATAAATAAATAAATAAATAAATAAAATTTAAGGGTGATTATTACACACAACCAACTCTCATCTTCTTGTGCCATGTAGCTCTTTTCTCCTTTGACTTCACTAAAATTATAGAGATTGTTTACAGTTCTACTTGCATCTCCAACAAGTTTCCCTATTCTTGTCTTTCTGATTTCACAACCACTAGGATGAAATGTGAGACTGTGCCCTTGATCACACAATTGAAAAACTCTTAGAAGATTATGCTTCAACCCTTTGACATATAACACATTTTCAGTCCTTGTCTTCCCATTGTCAAGACTAAGAGTGCCTTTTCCTATTATTCTTGTCATAGCATTATCTCCAAACTTCATAGTACCTCCATTTATTTCCTTCAAAGTGAGGAACTTTCTTTTATCCATTGTCATGTGGCTCGAGCAACCACTATCAATGTACCACTGGTTTCCTTTGTTTTGTGCATGAAGAGTTGCTTGCACTAACATGGATGTTTCCTTCATTTCATGCTCCTACTTCTTCTTCCAAAATTTTGTAGATTCCTCATTTTTCCTATCATGAACATCCTTTTTTTGTTTATCTTGGAGGTTCCACAAAATCACTTCTACAAGATCGTGCTATATGACCAAAGTTATTGCACTTATAGTAGCACATGATATTGTAGTCCATTGGAGGGGAAAATGAATTATAGTTCTCTTTAAGAAACAAAAATCCTTCCTTGCACAAACTCTACAATCCACTGCCTTATGACCAAACTGATAGAAAAATAAGAAATAACCAAAAAGGGTATACTAGAACCTGGTCATGTGAGATTGCCTTGGTGGAAATGATCTAAATATTTCATGGTTTCCCTTGTGTGGAATTTTGTTCTTTTGTGGGATATTACTTCCCTCCTTGGTGTTACTATTGATAGAATTCTTGAGTGTATCAACATATCCTTTAGGGTTTTCTTCATTTATCTTCTTTAGCAGTTCGGTGGTCTTAGAACTTGACATTTCTTTTGTGGTCCTTTTATTTTCTTCAAAGCCAAGACTAGTCTTCATAAAAGGTGAACTTTGGGTGTTGATAATGTCCTCCAAAATTCTGGTGCTCTTTTCAAACTTCATGCTTTGAGTTAATTGATCATTAAATTTCTCCAACTACTTCCTCAAGGAAACAATTTCAAACTCCAATTTCTCATAATCCAATTCCTTTACCTTTAGCTGATCTCTTGCAACTTCTTCAATTTGTTTTGCCTCCTCTATTTGAATCTTTAGATCCATGATTGTCTTTTCCAATTCTTCAAGATTTTGAGATAGCTCCACTTTAGATTCATCGTCCTCTTGAATTTGTAGTTTTACCTGAGTTCTTCTTGAGCTTCTTGATTT
>VDFB02086081.1:252453363-252580213 GCA_007258455.2 Sequoia sempervirens | reverse complement strand
TTATGATAACGAAGTGTTGCTGAACTCATTTTAGAACTCTTGCTTTGAGGTTGGTATACCTCCTAGTTCTTCATCAATTTCGAGTTTGAAAGACAACTCCTAAGTGATCAATGACTGCTTCTTCACTTAGGGGTTAATTGAGCTTCATTGGTGATGGCTTCTTTCATGTTTATTTTTCTTATGGGTTTTCATGTTTTCTGAAATTTTGATGTGGGTGTGAGTTATATTTCAATTTGACATCATTTTGGAGTGTTTTAATCAATTTTCTAATTGTTGGTTTGAGAAGGGTTGAAGCAATTTTATGATCATGGTGTCCTAAAGAGTTGATAATATTTTTTGGGTGTTGGTTCCTAGGTGCCCCCTTTCCTGGAGTTTCAAGATTTTTAGCAAAGTATTGGATTTTTCCTAGCTGATCGTCATCACTGGGAGGCCATACAATTTTACAATGGTACATTGGGATTCATGCCAAAGTTTGGTTGTAAATTTCAATATTTTTTTAGTTGGAGGTTGGATGCCTAGCTTTGTTTCAGTCATTGCAACTAATTTGGGGTCATTCTGAGGTGTTTGAAGAAAGTTATGAAGTTTTCTTGATGGTTGGTTGAGTTTTCTAGGTCATTTCCCTTGTCATATCATACTACTATTGTAGTGTATCAAACCTAGTAATTTCAGTATTTTTTCCTAATATCTTGATTCCTAATAATTATGACATCATTGAGATGATTTCCTAACTCTTTGGATTCATTTTGGATTGTTTTTCTAATATTGTACTAAATCTAATGCCATATTATAACACTAAATTAGTAGTACTAATCAGCCTTCATATTTTCGGTATTTTGTATTGCACTCATGTTGAAGAAGTGGTTGAGTTTTCTTTATCTTTTGTTGCCCACTAAAAGGTGGAAGTCATTGGCTATTCTGCCAAGTTCTTTGTTTACATTTACTTTCCAGTAGCCCACTAAAAAGTGGAAGAGGCTAGCTTTCTGCTTAGTATTTACATTTTCTCTATTGGATGGCTTGTCACCAATAGCTTGTACTTCCAACATTTTCTCAATATTGCAAATCAGATCCCCTTACACCATATGCTCTCACGTTGCCCACTTTGGGAACTACGTGATTAGAAACTGAAGGGTTACTTCTAGTATTCTTATATGCTAACACTAATGAGTGAAGTTTATGTGAAATTTTTTGGAAAACATTAAGTGGGATATTATAGTGGTATCAGAGCTAAAGTTCCTACCAACCTATTGGAAGATAAGTAAAATTCAAAGTTATGACAATAGATTTTAGAAGAGTTGCAAAATAGATCAAGAGGTAGTATGAACAAGAGGATCCCCAATTATTTGAAGAGTATCAAGGCATGTCAGATGGGTTTAAAAATTGGTGAAGTACATCAGAAGAGAAATGAAAGGGAATCAAAACTTGCCATTGATGAAGGGTCAGAGAAAGAAGAAGTGCTTGTTTGTGATTTGTAGCCCACAAGTAAGCATGAGGAAGAAAAAAATTGGTCAACAAGCATTGATGATGGGACTCTAAGTCTTAGAGGAAATGATGGCACAAATAAGGAGCACATGACACTTCAAGATGACCTCCAAATTCAAGAAGATTCACCTATCAAAACTGTGAATGAGGAGCACTTGAAGTTTGAGGAAGATACAGCCACAAGATTTGACTAACCATCCATGATGGACCAACTTCAAGGAGATATGAGTTCATTGGTTATTCCTCTAGGGGAACCTAACATTGTTTCATCATCCTTACCTTTGATTGGAAAGGAATCAAATGGTGGCTTGGTTGACATTGAATGGTATGTTGTTCACATATATGAGGGCAGCCTAGAAAGACTAGTATGTGGTGAACAAAGACGTTTGGTTAGGATCGATTTGAGAGTGCCAGATATGGAGATGAATGAATATCATGATGATAGTACTAGGGAGTTGAAGAGTGACTCATTCACAGGGGCATCTGATCATGAAGAGTATAGTGATCACATCTACCTTGAGCTGAGCAATCAACCCCTTGGCACATGGGACCGAGGTGTGTTAGCAACTAAGCACAATGAGGATCCTATGTCAGATGAATTCCTCTTTGAATTTGATGATGTTCAAAACTAAGAACACAATGTAAGATATGAGTTTTTTGATGAAGAATAAGTTGTCTTTGATGGAGAAACTTGTATGGTGAAGCTCTAGAATAATTCTCTTGAGGATATTGCAACCACTAATGAAGAATTTTTTGCTAGTGAAATTTTCAAAACAACTAGCAAATTGATGATTCTTTACCTCATTACAATGATGGTGACATGGGTGGTTTTGGGTTTGATTACCAAAATACACCTTTGGAGAGAGATACTTATATTGATATCAATATTAGTGATTTGGGAAGTGGCTTACTCAAAGAGACAACACCCCAAGAGGGGTACAGTGAGCGCACCTTTCTTTGGAATAGAACAATCAGCTTTTCCATACTTTGGATTCGAGAGTGATGGCACCTACATATCATAAGGATCCTACATGGGATGAATTTCCCTTTGAAACCGATGATGTTCCAATTTTAGAGTACAATAGAAACAATGAGGGTGTTTTTGAAGGAGCTAATCTTAAGGAGTTTAAAGTTGTTCTTGAACACAAATCTGATTTAATAATGCACAGAGTTGATTATAAGCAAAGTTTTAGTGAGCTTGTTGAGTTGGATTCTCATCTTGGTGTGAAGCAATGTCATCAAGTGGGTGATGAGGGGTAAGAGTCTAGGGACAACCAAGGAGTCATTGATGATAAGAATGAAAGTTTTGTTTTTTACATGCAACCTATCAGTAATTCACCATCTTTGCATACTTATGAGTGGCAAGGATAGTTCATGGTGTTCATTTAAAATGAAGTGAAAGATCTATCTAGAATTGATCACACACACAGTTTGATTGAAGAACTCTATTGGAAGGATTAGGTTGAGAAATGGGAAGGAGTTAGGGATGGAGTCACCCTCCCTCATCTACAATTTATCAACGAATCTTTGGAGACAATGAAATCAAAATATTTACACTTGATTACAGATCAAGATTATGCCCTCCAAATTGTAAAGAAGACCATTGGTACATTCCAAGAAAAAAGAGAGAAATGTTGGCAAGCTTACTCTTGATCTTGAATCAACAAAAAATATGTTAGAAGATACTCAAGTGGCACTAAAGAAGATAGAAAATCAGCTTGAAGATTTCAAAAATTTCAAGGAACAAGAGAATGAACAAAAAGTTGAAGAAATCAAGCAAGCAATTGATGAGTTTGATAGTCTTCAAGTGGAGTTTGACTTAGAGAATTTTCCACAAAAATTAGAAGTTGCAAGTGAAAATTTGGATCATCAAGTTGGATTGGAGCAAGAGGGAAGAAATGATTTTCAAATTCTTGATAATCCTCTCTTTGAAGTGGGTGCAAATGCAACTTATGATAACGCCCTCTTTGTGATGGAAGATGAGACATGTGGTGAAGTGGCCAAGCATGAGACCAAGTGCGGTTTCTAGTTTATTGAAGGTTTGATATCAAACCATGAGGACATGTCACAATTTGTGATTTGTAAACTTTCAAGGTTGCTTGTTAGTAAATGCATAAGTTGGTTAGAGGATAAAGTCTCCATATGGGAAGCATTGAATCATGGTGACTTCAACATCTTTGACATTGAGGTGTTGTCCAAACATAGTTTGGTACCTGCTAAAGGTTCCATTACAACAGAAAGGAAAGGAGCTTTCATACTAGTTACTTATGAAGCTTGGGAGAAAGAAGGACCAAAAGATGATGTTTACATGTTCGACAATTTATCCCTTGGGTTAAGAGATGATTTAGCTCATACTAGTATTTTTGGGGGATTGGCTTTGAAGAAAATGATTGTCCCATGCTCCTTTGTTGTTGAAGCTTTCATGGATGGGCTTCCGGGGTTCATGAAAGATGTCACAAATTTCTTGAGTATGCATTTGGTTTTAATTGTCTCTTGGAGATGTGTTGTGTACTTTTCCTGGTGTGTTGATCATTCTTGGTTGGGTATCCATGCTTGGGATCCTCAACATGGCTTGAAGGAGCTTATTGGGTATGGTAAGAAGGATCTTTCAAGAGATAAGGATCAAAATTTTAGAATTTATAGTGTTGTCCCCTTCCTTACGAGCCATTTGGTGGTTCCATTTGCTCATCAACAAATGGATTGGAGAGAAATTATAATAGTTGGAGAAATGAATAGGTGGTTATTATTGGGAACATTCATTGGCATAAAAGGACCATATTTTGAGTCTTAAGTTTGTTGTTTGGCTGTAGACCAACCACCTTACACTAGGATTTACTCTCATTCAAGAGAGATGGCTCATTATTTCTTGTAAAGGAGGTGAAAGGTTCTAGTTGGAGATTGCTTGGGAGTGTTTCCCAACCAATTTTGAGGTGTTAGCATGCAACACTAAGCTCATCTCATATGCTAATGTTTGGGATTTTCATTGGCACATCTATTATCTCTTGACCAGAGCACTAAACTCAAATTGTACCTTGTTGATTCTAGCTTTGAACAGCAGTGACTTTTGGTTACTTCAAACCTTCAGAACTTATAGAGTTCATCTTATGACGGTTTGTGATGTATGCCTTGGTAGTTTCCTCTTGGTGTTGGTTCGAGACAATGAACTATCACATACTTGGTTTCACTATTTAGAGACTCTCAAAGTTGGAGCAGCCTGAGATTTTAGGAGTTTTCATGGTTGTGTGTGGTATTATGATGATATGTTTTTTGAACTCATGTGAAGGATGGCTTTCCTTTTAGCAGGGAGATTTGGGGGAGTCACATTTGCAATCGTGGCTCTTTTTGACACAATGTAGAGATATGGTGAGGAGTATGGTTTTGGGCTGAGAAGATTTTCCTTATTACCAAGGATCATGTTAGGAAATGGCATTGTAGATATGGCCTCCTCAAGGATGTTTGGATAGGAGATATTGTATGGAGGAGGTTAAAGGCCTCCCACATATTTCAAATTAAGTCTCATGGATGGTGTCATCTCAAGATTATAGGAAAAGATAGAGAAAAATTGGCATGATGGTTTCACAGATGTGATCAGAGTGATGCAGCATTGACATGGTGGGTCCATTTTGAGACATGGACATGGGACCCTAGTACCTTGTTTTTTATGTGGATTGGACTATAATTTCTAGACTTGTTGTGGCATTGCTTGAGGACAAGCAATCTTTGGGAAGGGAGGACTATAATTGTAATATCCCTTGCCTAATCTGACCTCAACTTGTTGTTTAAGGCTCAGGGAATATTGTCAAACACTTGTGTTTTCCCTAGTAACTGATGTTTTTTGTTTATGTTTTCTTGCTTTCCAATGAGGCAATGATGCTTGAAATACCTGATTTATCAATACTAATATCTACCAATGCAATAAATATTATGTGCAAGTGTTTACAGATCTCCTTTGCAAGATATTTTTGAAACTAATTGTAAATTTGTAGCTACAACACCTTGGGGATTTTAACAAACATGTAGCGTGCAAACTTCCCATATAAATGATCATCTATTGCAAGGCATTACATATGATATGCAGCTCCAATACTTGTTATATTTGTGTCAAATCTCATTATAATTAGAGAGTACAAGATATAGATAATGCTACAAACTGTCTGCCTTTACTAGATGAGCATTTACAAATGAAGTGCATTGATTACATACAAGAATAATGACTTCCTAGTCCAAATGACTATATGACAACAATAGCGTATGAGAGAAAATACTTATGACAGAGAGAAACCTAGATATTATTGAATGATGTTGATAGAGAGCTTTTGCAAATACTCACACCCTCATATTGTAGTTGCGGTAGAAATTAATAATTTTGAATATGGTCTTGGGACCATTCAAAATTATCTAACCTCCTTTCTTGTCCTATCTACTACTTCACCTGATGTGACTACCTTGTATTTTACTCAAACTTGGCATTCCAAAATTTTGTCTTGTATCAAATTTTAGTCTCCACCTCAATAATTGATTATTCTTATTTTGTCTCACCTGACAACAAGTAGCTCCCAATTAGTGAAGATGTTTGTCATCTGACTTTCCAGCAAGGTGGTGACCATAGAATATAGATACAAGCTAGCTTGGCATCAAATATCAACCTTTCATAGATATACACCAATACAATGGAAGTCCGCCAGATATCAATAGATTCAATGAAAATATGTTTGTCTTCTTTTGATTATGTCTATAGTCATCACTACTTTAGCCACATCCCTTGAAGTTTTCCTTCTAGCAAAAAAATCAAATATGTCGATCTCTTCAATAGTATGGAAAAATTCTTTTAATATTTGATTTCCTTGTCAATGATGTCTTCTTTATTCAAGCTACTCCCATGAAGATTCTCCTTCTTTAATATATTTTGATTCTTTTAATATGAATAAACTCCAAAGTCATTTTAATCATAAGTTGTGATTCTTACCCTTTGTCTTATTTGGAACTGATGACTTTGTCTAGACCTCTTTGTCTTTATCAATGACTTCCAATAGCTATTGTCATATCCCAATCGATATGTGCCCAATAAACTCTAGATTGGACTTATCCCTCCAACACAAACTCAAATTGTTGTTCTTCATAATATGCAATTATTTCTTCCAAATTGGATATCGATCATTCCTCCAAAGACTTCTATAATCAGATATGAAATATTTTGCCAAATTTGGTCAAAGGCCACAAAATTTTCAATGCAACACAAGTTGAACTTCTAAAATGAATCCCAAAACTAGTAACAATCTCAGCTGATAGTTTCATACCCTAAAAGTTGCTCAACCAATGATATTTTCATTCCCAAAGGTCCAATAATGGCAGAAATTCTAGCTAGCTCCTTCACCAAACAAGTCTTCAATTCAAATGTCAATTCCTGGATGAGAGAAGCTTAGATGACCCTTGCTTTATTCTTTTTCGCAAGAGAGGTTGGCCTCCTTCTAGAAGCTTCTCAAATAATCTTTTAAAATAATATTTGATTGCACTTTAATAATATTATAATATAAAGTGCAAATAAACATTATAAAATTATAACATGAGAAATATATTATCTCCTCCAAGAAAACCATATAAAATCAAATGTGAAGCCACAAGAAACTACCCAAAAAACCCTCTCATCAACTCCTTGAACTACAAGGGTCAAACAATAGGCAAAACTCCATCAATGTTTGAATACTAGTTAGAAGGGGACATTACAGCCTGCCCTCCATAAAATTGCTTTTCCTCAAGCAATCTCAGCAAAAAAGAACAACTCTCTTCCACTTGGATCCCAAGGGAAGATATATGTAATGTCTTAGACAACACCAAACAACTCCTGTAACACCGACAGTAGAACAACCTATTGAATCAACTCAATCCCAAAACTATGATGATGAATTTGATGCATCCACAATGTTAGAAAGCCACCACCTATTGCTTCCTATTGTGCCACTCTGATACCCCCTATCTCCAAAATGCAAAAAGTATCCAAGTCCTAAATCAAATGATAATCATTATGAGAGAGCAAGGTAGTAGACCTACCAAACTTAGAATCACCATCTAAGGTTGGAAGCAAGTCATACTAGAGCTGACTAGAAAACTCTTTATTCAACCCATCTCTCTGTGTCATCAAAGTCATCATCAAATCCTGTGTATGTGGTCTGAAAGTGAACTGATGAGCATACCTCATGTTTCAATCAAGGTGAAACTCTCCTGACTATGCTAATTGAGTGCTCACTAGAGAACCCCTAACACCCTCAAGCTCTTGAGAGAGCTTATCAACTTCCTCTTCTTTTCTCATCATGGAATCTGAGTAGATACCAAAAAGGCTAAGAAGGGTATCTTTGTCTAAAAGAAGACTCAAATAATTTGACTTCATTGTTCCCATACCTTCTTTGAAAACCTACAAATCATCATGAGAAGATCTTGCTCCTATCCCCACTGGTCTTCTCTTTAATTGGACTACCCAAAGATGATCCTCAATCAATTTGTGCATCTTTTCATGATGAGATAATTCTGCAATAATCCCATCCTCCTTCATCATCAACTTAGTCTCCAAGCTACGAACAACCTCCGCACCACATGAAGAATCTTCAAACTGTTCTTGTTTCCTCACGTCTAAAATCTTCACCAAGTCCTTGATTGACCAAGATTATCAACCTCATCACCAAAATTAGAAAAAAGTACATCCTTCCTTTGTATAAGGAGTCATCTAATGTTATCTATTCCTTTATGTCTTGCTATGTTGATGAGATTGACCTTGTCTTTCACTTCTTGAATGTAATGTCTTGCATTGGTAGCCACTAATCTAGCCTCTTTGGCTTTTCGCAACCATTCTTCATTCATCTTTTCAAACCTTTTTACCTCTTTGATGCCAAAATACACAAAATCGGTCCTCTTATGCTTGATATCTTCATGTCTACCAATTGGTGTGGGGCTACCATCAAAGGACATGATATCGTATCATTGGCTTGTTCATGATCACAAGCTCTTGTTTCATGAGAATTATGAGACATAATGCTACTCTCTTCAAACTAATTAGGAATGACATCATGCCATTGTATAATGTCACCTTCATCACGTGTAGTCAAAATGCTAGTGGCTGCTCCACTAAGTAAAGGATCGAATTTCACATCCTCATTTATATCTTGGCCCTCTAATAGACTTTCATATGTATGAATAACATTCATCGAACAAAAATTTGATTGTCTACCATGATAGGATGAAGGAACACTAGACTAACCTAATGAAGCATCACAAAAAACCTTATCTTCATGTGGCCGCTCTAATGCAATTGGTTTGTCTTCAAACATCACTTGCTCATCCTCAAGTGTCTTGTGCCCAACATCTTCTTCTATACATAAGTCTATTTTTTGTTCTCCACATGATCAACTCTATGTTGTTCACTAACTACTGAGAATTCATTGTGAAGATTTGTGGATACTTCACCTGTAGAGACCTCATGTTTCTCATTTTTGTTTTGTGATGTAGACCTAAAGATGGATTCCATATACCTTTTTGCTCAGTCGAAGGTTGTAGGGTATGAAAACAATTTATTTATTTCTTCCAACTCTTTCAAGCTTTGTTTAATATTTTTCATATTCTTTTCCTAGTGCTTATGAGTACTTGAAGTAGCCAATGATTAACTCAAGCTGATCAATGTCCAATCTATCAAACAAGTTGGCAGGAAATTGCTTTGATACCACTGTAGTATCCCTTTCCTAATCTAACCTCGACTTTTTGTTTAAGGCTCAGAGAATATTGTCAAATTTTGGTTGGTAACTGATGTTTTTTATTTGTGTTTTCTTGCTTTCCAATGAGGCAATGATGCTTGAAATACCTAATGTATCAATGCTAATATCTACCTTGATGCAATAAAGATGATGTGCAAGTGTTTACAGATCTCCTTTGCAAGATATTTCTAAAATTAATTATAAATATGTAGCTACAACACCTTGGGGATTTTAATAGACATGTAACCTGCAAAATTCCCATATAAATGATCATCTATAGCAAGGAATTACATATGATATGCAACTCTAATACTTGGGTTATTTGTGTCAAATCTCATTACAATTGGAGATTACAAGATATAGATGATGCTATAGACTGACTGCCTTTACCAGATAAGCATTTACAAATGAAATGCATTGATTACATACAAGAATAATCACTTCCTAGTCCAAACAACTATATGATAGCAATAGCATATGAAAGAAAATGCTTACGACAGAGAGGAACCTAGATATCATTAAATGATGCTGACAGAGAGTGTCTACAAATACCCACACCCTCAAATTGTAGCTCTGGTAGAAATTAGCAATTTTGAATATGGTCTTGGGACCATTCAAAATCATCTGACCTCCTATCTTGTCTTATCTGCTACTTCACCTGACGTGAATGCCTTGTATTTCACTCGAACTTGGAATTCCTGAATTTTGTCTTGTATCAAATTTTAGTCTCCACCTCAATAATCGATTATTCTTATTTTGTCTCACCAGACAGCCAACAACTCTTGATTAGTGAAGACGTTTGTCATTTGACTTTCCAGCAAGGTGGCGACCATAGAATATAGATACAAACCAACTTGGAATCAACTATCAACCTTTCAGAGATATACGCCAATACAATGAAAGTCTTCTAGCTATCAATAGATTTGATGAATATCTTTATGTCTTCTTTTGATTCTTTCTCTAGGTATCACTACTTTAGTCACGTCACTTGAAGTTTTTCATCTAGTAGAAAATTCAAATATGTTGATCTCTTTAGCAGTATGGTGGAATTCATTTAATATTCGATTTCCTTGTCAGTGATGTCTTCTTTATTCAAGCTGCTCTTGTGAAGATTCCCCTTCCTTAATATATTTTGATTCTTTTAATATGAATAAACTCCAAAGTCATTTTAATCATAAGCTACGATTCTTATCCTTTGTCTTATTTGGAACTGATGACTTTGTCTGGACCTCTTTGTCTTCATCTTGATGGCTACCAATAGTTGTTGTCATATCCCAATTGATATGTGCACAATAAACTCCAGATTGGACTTATCCCTCCAATACAAACTCAAAATGTTGTTCTTCACAATATGCAATTATTTCTTCTAGATCAGATATCTATCATTCCTCCAAAGACTTCTATAAGCAAATATGAAATATTTTCCCAAATTTGGCCAATGGCCACCAAATTTGTAATGCAACACACATTGAACTTCTAAAATGAATCTCACAACTGCCAACAATCTCAGCTGATAGTTTCACAACCTCAAAGTTGCTCAACCAATGAGAATTTCATTCCCAAAGGTCCAATAATGGCAGAAACCCTAGCTGGCTCCTTCACCAAACAAGTTTTCAATTCAAATGTCAGTTCCTAGATGAGAGAAGCTTAGTTGACCCTTGCTTTATTTCCCAAGAGAGGTCAACCTCCTTTTAGAAGCTTCTTGAATAATCTTGTAAAATAATATTTGATTGCACTTTAATAATATTAGAATATCATTATAATATAAAGTGCAAATAAACATTATAACATTATAACATGAGAAATATGTTATCTCCTTCAAACGAACCATATAAAATCAAATGTGAAGCCACAAACAACTTCCCAAACGACCCTCTCATCAACTCCTTGGCCTACAAGGGTCAAAAAATAGGTCAAACTCTATCAATGTTTGAATACTAGTTAGAAGGGGACATTACAGTAATGTCCCCTTTTTGGCCCTATGCTTTTCAATGACTAATAGCCCATTTCTAGAATTTTGTGGGCTACTTGAAGGCACAATTATGGTTTACTATTTTCTAGGACCTGTATCTTTCTAAGTTTTCAAGGGATGCATTTAGGAGTTTTCCAATATGCTTCCTAGGTCTTTTTGAGTTTTCAGAGAGCTTCAGGTGGTGTCACATGCATGTTGATCAGTGACCATTTTCAGACTTGCTATTTTTAGTAAGTTACAACAACTACCCAAAATGTGCTTAAACATTGTTTGGAGTCACTTACTATTTTTACTATTATACTATTTATAGAAAGTGCTATTTTTGGTAATATTGCTTGGTAGCAATTCAACACTCAGTTTCTATTTTTGGCATTGCATTATTGGCAGAGGGTTCTCCAGCTTTCTTGGAGAAAAAAATGGAAAGTTGATAACTTAAGTTATATTATTTCTATTATTGATTTTTGGCCCCCCATGCCTAAGCCCATTGACTTAAGTTGTTTTTAACTTGTGTTTTCTCTTGTGTTCGTGCAAGTTACATAAATTATTGCATTTAATAAAGTTAAATTGGCTAAGTGAAGTTGGACGCTAAGATTGGATGGTCAAAGGTGACATTAAAAGGTTATTTTATTCCTCATATTTTGGCATCCCATTCTAGAAGGAAAAGGAAATTTGAATTCCTAGGTTTGAAGCCTACAAATACAATGCTCTCCCTATCATTTGGGCACCTAATTTTTTATCATAATGAAGTGTTGCTAAATTCATTTTAGAACTCTTGCTTTGAGGTTGGTGTACCTCCTAGTTCTTCATTGGTTTTGTGTTTGAAAGATAGCTCCTAACTGATTAGTGACTACTTCTTCACTCAGGGGTTGCAGATTGAGCTTCATTGGTGATGGTTTTTATCATGTTTACTATTCTTGTGGGTTTTAATGTTTAATGATATTTTGATGTGGATGTGAGTTATATTTCTAGTTTGACATCATTTTAGAGTGTTTTAATCAGGTTTCTAGTTGTTGGTTTGAGAAGGGTTGAAGCACATTTATGATCACATTGTCCTAAAGAGTTGATAATATTATGTGGGCTTTGGTTCATTATCTTCCTCACTCTTAGGTGCCCCTCTAATTGGAGTTTCATGATTTTTGGAAGATTATTGGATTTTTCCTAGCTGGTTGCTCTCATTGGGAGGCCGTATAGTTTTCTAATAGTACCTTGGGATTTGTGCCAAAGTATGGTTTTTTAGTTTCAGGATGTTTTTTAGTTGGAGGTTGGATTCCTAGCTTTGTTTCACTCATTGCAACAAATTTGGGGTCATTCCAAGGTGTTTGGAGAAAGTTATGAAGTTTTCTTGATGGCTAGTTGAGTTTTCCAGTTTGCTACCCTATCATATCAGACTATTGTTGCAATGTATCAAACCTAGTAATTTAAATATTTTATCCTAATATCTTGATACCTAATCATTATAATGTCATTGAGATGATTTCCTAACACTTGGCTTTCATTTGGGATTTTTTCTCTCATATTGTACTAAATCTAATGCCATATTGTAATGTTGAATTAGTAGTACTAATCAACCTTCATAGTTTCAATATTTTGTTTTGCATTCCTACTAAAGAAGTGGTCGGGTTTTCTTTATTGTTTGTTTCCCACTAAAAAGTGGAAATGGCTAGCTATGCCACCAAGTTCTTTGCTTTCATTTACTTTCCAATAGCTCGCTAAAAAGTGAAAGAGGCTAGCTTGCCTCCTAGTATTTACATTTTCGCTATTGGATGGCTTGCCACCAATTAGCTTGTACTTCCAACATTTTCTCAATATTGCAAATCAAATCCCCTTACATTGTATGCTCTCACCTTGCCCACTCCGGGAACTAGGCGTTCAGAAAGTGAAGGGCTACTTCTAGTTTTCTTATGCTAACACTAATGGGTGAAGTTTATGTGAAAATTTTTGGAAAAAAATAAGGGGGATATTACAAAATAATACAAAATTTGAAAGGAAAATTTCCATGGCTGAGTATTTTGTTGAATACATCCAATAGTTACATCATGAATAAGAAAATTGGAGAAAAAACCATGAAATACAAGCAATGTGTTGGTCTTAAGAGGAGAGATCAAGAATTTCAAGTTGGAGATTTACTTTTAGCTCATTTTCAAAGTAAGATCTTAAGGAAGCTTACATCAATAGAGATTTCCCCAAGCTTAGAAATATTGGATTGATATCAATACCATGAAAGACAAATAGGTGAATAAGAAACAGTTTCAAATTTCTTGATGTAAGAATAGGTAAAAAAATTTCCAAAGAGAGAACAAGTGAAATTGTGATAGTGTTAGACTCCCACATGATCAAGAATATTAGGAGAAAAGTATAGAGAATACTCGGTAAAATGGAAGAATAAAATAGCAGATAAAGCAACATGGATAAGTGCATCCAAGGTTGTTGAACATAGAATCTTTGTCTCTAATTTCATAAAATATTCATGAATCTCAAAGACCTGGAACATTTCAATTACCCAACATGTCTGATGCAAAAGAATCTAAGTCTACAAGCCATCCTATGTCACTAAAAACAATAGTAGATTATATTACAAATTTTCTTCTTAGTTTGGTGTGTTTGTTGCATAGTAGTTTCTTATCAACTTGCTTACTCAAAAGGTTTCTTAAGAAGGATACAAGTTTCTCATATATTTCAAACCATCTATAGCTATACTATATATCTTCTTCAAGTTTCTACATTCATAAATCAAGTAGCTACAAATCAATCTTTAGTGTAAATGGGCTACTTCAAAAAATGTGACAAGGATTGTATTGTATTGCAAGGTGACTTTGTGTATCATATAATGTAAGGCCTAGGGGATGATGTCATGTGTCCTAAGTTACTAGTCCTAGTACTAGTTCAAGTTCTGGTTCACTAGTTTTGTTCACAGATTTGTTAAAAAATATTACGTTTGGGTTTGTTTTGGGTTCGTCCATAAAAAACCATATTACAAATATAAGGCTTTTCTTTAATAAATATAGTAAAATAAAAAATAAATCTGACATCCATTTATACATATAAATAAAAATATACTAAAATACTAATATTATTGTATATATAAATTTAATATATGTTACTATTAATATGATTATAATTTATATTAATATATTTAAAAATTAATATCAATTATTAATAACTTTAATTAATATTCATAATATTTCTATTCTAAACAAGCTTGCCCTAGCTCATTTTATTAATGTTATTAGTGATTATTTAGCATTATGAATTGAAGCTAGCAATGTTATGAATGATTAGCAACAATGTAAGTTACACCACTGATAGCTAATTGTTGAAATATTTATTATAATCTGTAGTCAGCAGATTTTTCCTCCCAACTGCCCCCAACATAAACTTGCAGCCAAGTTGACTTGCCAACAATTAATATTGGTAGGTGATTTTGAATTTGAAATGAAGCGCTCATTTTTGAGCTTGCAAATCAACACAAGAAAAAAGGAAAGAATGCAACAATTAGTGTGAAGAAGTTAGTTTTACTTTTGTATTTTGTGGAGACCTTGTAGCAGTAGAAGGAATGTTCAACACAGAATAAGGAGACAGTGGAAGGGAATGATTATCAGACGCAACGACAAATTACAGTAGAGTAGTATTTTAATATCAACAATTTCAACACTGCAATAAGCAACAGTATAGGTGTGAGTGTAGCACCATTATATTGGAAAATAGTCCAAATTGTTTATGTTTTATTTTGTAGTGTAAAAAGAGAAAGCACTCTGTAATTTTGTAATTTTGGAGTGAAAAGCAATATTTGAAAATGAATGCATGAATATTAAATTTTTGTGTGTCATTTTATGTTGTCCTTGTGCACCGTGTTTTGTTATTTCCTCTTTTGTTCTTCATTCTATCATAGCATAGTATATGTGTTTAGTATTGTTGCACCCCTACTTGCCAACAAGTGGTATCAGAGCCCTTTTTTTGGGAAGTTAGTTTATTTTTGGGTGTCTTTAGAAAATCCCTATCTAGGCATTGATTAGTCTTCTCAAATATGAGAAAAATGGCAGGTGGTGAGAGAGAGCAAGGCTTGCAGTAGCCACTAAATTTTGATGGGTAGAACTATGACATTTGGGCTAAGAAGATGAGAACCATGTTAGTTGCAAATTACCTATGGGAGTTGGTCACTAATGGGTTCAATGATATCATAGACCCAATAGCCTATGCAACCCTCTCAAATGCACAAAAAAATCAATTTAAAGAAACTAGGATGAGATATGCAAAAGCCCTCAATTTGATTGAGGCGGCGTTGAGTGAGGCTATTTTCCCATATATTGCAACATCAAACTATACAAAATAGGCTTGGGAAATATTGCAAAATAGTTACAAGGGGACTGATAAAGTGAGGTTAGCTAAGTTGCAACTCTTGAGAAGAAATTTTGAGACTCTACTAATGAAAGATAATGAGTCCATTTAAATTATCACACTAAGGTTTCAACCGTGATAAGTCAACTGAGAGTTAATGGAGAAACGATGGAAGAGCAAAGGATTGTTGAGAAAATCCTAAAAAGTTTTCCTACTAAGTTTGATTATGTAACTATTGTTGTTGAAGAGGCAAATGATTTGTCTCAAATGACTATAGATGAGTTGATGGGCTCACTACAAACCCATGAGCAACGATTGAATAGATCTGCTCCTTCCCTAGAGCAAGCTTTCAAAGCTCAAACCAATGGAAGAGGTTAGGGAAGAGGAAGAAATAACAGAGGCAGAGGTCAAAGAGGCAAAGGAAGAAGCAATTCTGGAAGAGGAGACTTAAATATCCAAGAGGATCCAAGTAGCTCACAGTTAGCAAACCAAAACCAGAAGAAGAAAAGTAGTTCAAATCAAAGGTATGACAAAAGAAATATCCAATGTTATTACTGTCACAAGTATGGATATTATGCTAGTGAATGTAGAAAGAAGCAACATGACAATGGGAGTCAAAATTCAAATGTAGAAAATGAGAACAAATCTAAAAATGAAAAATAGTCCAAAGTTTTTATTGTTTGCAACCTTGCTGAGCTCAACAATGATGAAGTTTGGTACATAGATAGTGGATGTATCAACCACATGAGTGGTAACAAGAAATTTTTTTACCTCCATAGACAACAGTATAAAAACATAAATTAAAATGGGAAATGATGAAAAGGTTCATGTCATTGGAAAAGGTGTTGTTAGCATTCAAACCAAGAATGGTGAGAAGCAACAAATCTAGGATGTCTATTATGCCTCTGACATGAAGCATAATCTATTGAGCATTGGAAAAATGGTCCAAAATAGTTATAGAATCTTGATGGAGAATGGAGAATGCAAGATATTTGACAGAAGAGGCAACAAGAAAGTGATGGCAGTCGTGCAGATGACAAGAAACATAATGTTTCCTCTAAGGATTCACATAGTGTCTACGATAAACACAACAAAAGGATAGAAACAGAAATTTCCACCAGCACTGACACCAAAAGAATAGCAATCGACAATAGAATAGTAGTTTGCATTTAGAACAGTCATCAAAGACACATCCAAACTTTGGAATTTAAGGTATGGGCACTTAATTTTTTCTAGTTTAAGTTTATTGTCTAGGAAAGACATGGTTAGGGGTCTGCAATCCATTGTAGAACCCGATAGAAAATGTGAAGCTTGCATTTTAGGAAAGTAGCATAGGCAATCCTTTCAATCAGGGTACTCTAGGAGAGAAAAAGCACGATTAAAATTAATGCATTCTAATTTGTGTGGACCCATGAAAACCTCCACCCTAGCTGGAAATACTTATTTCATGACATTCATCGATGATTATAGCAAAAAAATTTGGGTCTATTTCTTGGAAAACAAATTGGAATCCTTTGAGAAATTTAAGTGTTTTAAGGTAGCAGTTGAAAAGGAAAGTAGACACTATATCAAATCCCTTAGAACAGATAGAGGGGGAGAGTACATCTCCAAAGAATTTCTAAATTTTTGTAGAAGTGAAGGCTTTCATAAATAATTCACAACAAGATATACCTCACAACAAACTTGAGTGGTAGAAAGGAAAAATAGAACCATTCAAGACATGGCAGCAAGTATGTTAAAAGCAAAAGGGATGTCACACATTTTGGGGTGAAGTTGTAGCAACAGATGTTTACATACTGAATAGGTGTCCCACAAAGGCTGTCCATGATAGGATTCCACAAGAGGCTTGGACAAACAACAAGTGGAGTGTTGAGCACCTAAGAATATTTGGGCGTGTGGCATATGCATTGGTGCCAAAAGAGAAGAGGCAGAAATTTGATGATAAGGGTGAAAAATGCATTTTCATAGGCTATAGTGAGGAATCAAAAACCTACAAGTTGTACAATCCCATCACCAAGAAGGTAGTGATCAGTAGGGATGTTGTTTTCATTGAGAATGAAGCATGGGATGGAACAGTGGACACCACCATGGGTATTTCAGTCACAATACCCCTTGATGATGAGGAATTTTCAGAGACAACAACCTAGAAGGAGCTCAAGAGAACAACAACTCAAGGAGAAACTACCGTAGAGCCTTAGAAAACAAATCTAGTAGTGTTCAACAAAATAACAACTCCGAATAGACACAACAAAGTAACAGCTCTAGAGTACAACAAAGCGATAACTCAGACAATTAATAGTACAACAACTCCAAAGGTCAAAGTAGCAGCACTTGGAAGCTAATTCAAACCCTACACTCATATCATTAATTCCACGAAAGACAAAGAGTGTGAGGGAGATTTATGACAGCACTAGGCATACTGATTTCATTGAGAATTTATATTTTGCATTGTTCTCTTATAGTGATCCAACACACTTTGATGAAGTAGTAAAAGAAAAGAAATGGTGTAAGGCCATGGATGAAGAGTTGGATTCTATAGAGAGGAACCAAACATGGGAGTTGACTAATTTTCCCAAGGATAAACAAGTGATTGGAGTGAAGTGGGTGTATAAGACCATGTGTACAATAGAAGGTAAAATTGAAAGGCATAAAGCAAGGCTAGTAGTGAAAAGATACAAATAGCAATTTAGAATTGATTATGATGAGACATATGCACCAGTTGCAAGTCTAGAAACAATTTAGGTAGTCATAGCAATTGCAGCCCAACACCATTGGAAGGTGTTTCAGATGGATGTAAAGTCATCCTTCTTGAATGGAGCACTGAAAGAAGAAGTGTATGTGGAGCAGCCACCTAGCTATAAAGTCTTAGGACAAGAGGATAAGATATATAGGCTCCGGAAAGCCCTCTATGGGCTAAAACAAGCACCTCGAGCATGGTATAGTAGAATAGACTCTTATTTGTTAGGAAATAGCTTTAGAAAGAGCAAATGTGAGCCCACACTCTACATCAAAGTAGCACAAGGTGACATTTTAATTGCTTTTTTATATGTAGATAATCTAATTTTTACTGGGAACAGTAGCAACTTGATTGTTGATTTCAAAGAAGTGATGAAGAATGAGTTTGAGATGAAAGATTTAAGTTTATTGAAGTATTTTCTTGGTATTGAAGTTCAACAAACACAACATGGAATATTTATTTCGCAAACTATGTGAAATAGATTTTAAGGAGGTTCAAAATGTAGAACAACAAACCTACAGTAACAGGTTAGAAACTACGTAAAGAAGACAACAACAATGATGTGAACCCAACCCTCTACAAAAGTATGGTTGGAAGTTTGATGTATTTGACATCAACTAGGCCTGATTTAATGTATGCAGTAAGTGTAATTTATAAGTTCATGGAGAAACCTAAGGACATACATTGACAAGCAGGAAAGGGGATCTTGAGGTATGTGAACGGAACAAGAAGTTATGGAATTTTCTATGCAACATCAAATGAGTTCAAGCTAGTTGGTTTCACGAATAGCGATTGGGCATGAAATGTAGGTGATAGGAAGAGTGCATTAGGATATGTGTTCCACATGGGATCGGGTGCAATTTCATGGGCATCCAAGAAGCAGCCTATTGTCTCTCCCAATACATTAGAAGCTGAGTATATTGTAGCAAACACATCAGTATGTCAGGCTATTTGGTTGAGGAGAATCCTTACAAATTTGAAATAACAAGAAGATATCATAGTCATACATTGTGACAATGTTTCCTCAATAGCTCTAACAAAGAATCCAGTGTTCCATGTACACAAAAAACACATCAAGATTTGATATCATTTCATAAGGGAGTTGGTGGAACAAGGTGAGATTGAATTGTAGTATTGCAGATCAGAAGAACAACTTGTTGATATCTTCACCAAGGCATTGCCAAAAGACAGTTTTGAATGCCTAAGAGATAGGCTTGGCATGGTGGACAGCTTTGGAGATCAGCTCCGAAAGGAAACAATAGAATGATAGCTGACTTTAGATTAAGGGGGAGTGTTGGAATATTTATTATAATTTGTAGTCAACATGTTTTTCCTCTCGATTGCCCCCAATGTAAACTTGCAGCCAAGTTGATCTACTAGCAATTAATATTGGTAGGTGATTTTGAATTTGAAATAAAGCACTCATTTTTGAGCTTTCAAATCAACACAAAACAAAAAGGAAAGAATGCAATAGTTGGTGTGTAGAAGTCAGTTTTATTTTTGTATTTTGTGGAGACCCTGTAGCAGTAGAAGGAATGTTTAGCACAAAACAAGGAGACAATAGAAGGGAATGTTTATTAGACACAACAACCAGTTACAACAGAGTAGCAATTTAATAGCAGTAGTTTCAACACTGCAGTAAGCAACAGTATAGGTGTGAGTGTAACACCATTGTATTGGACAATAGTCCAAATTGTTTATGTTTTATTTTGTAGTGTAAATAGAGCAAGCATTCTGTAATTTTATAATTTTTTAGTGAAAAAGAATATATGAAAATGAATGCATGAATATTAAATTTTTGTGTGTCATTTTATGTTGTCCCTGTGCACTGTATTTTGTTATTTCATGTTATGTCCTTCATTCTATCACAACATATCATCTGTGTTTAGTATTGTTGCACCCCTGCCTTCCAACACTAATCCAGGTGTTCCTCGTAATGAGTGTGATGGAGTTAGAAGAAGTGATAGCGATTTTGTTCAGGATATTCCAGATATGATGCATGTTCATAGGGAAATAGTCATTTACACATAAAGGGCACATGATTTACATTTAATCAAAACAATTAGACATAAAACAAAACAGTTGTTTCAACCCAGTTAGTTCAAGCATGGCACAGGAAGGGCACACAATTTGCATTTGTGGGACACTATAAGAATAAAAAAAAAAAATTAAATGCGATTTGTATAGGGTTTGGAAAGGGCTCGCAATTTTCCCATTGGGTTTATCAAAGGTTCGTTTGGGTTTGTCCAAGATGAACCAGCAGTCACTTACATGCACCATGATAGAATCCCTTGGTGAATCGGTCCCAAATCTGAAGCAAGTACAAACCCAACCTGGATCTAGCCATGGCAAGGGACAAACCAGTAACATAGCATGTGTCTCATGGCTACAATAGGAAATATGATGAATGTAGAACTGCTACAAATACTTCTGTAGATTTAAACGTTGGCTGGTTGAATCATGTGATTATCATTGTTTTGTGCAATATAATCGATTATTAGTGAATATGTTGTGAGCTTTTAAACTAGCAATTGTTAACTATTTACTAAAAGGTAGTTTTGTTTTTTCTATTCTTGGCAATGCTCGACGAGTTATGTTGCGCAATGTTTATTGCTTCAAGCAATTTAGACATTGAGCAAAGCTTTTTGTATGATTTAGTGCTCACATTCTCTCCACTTAGTTTTTGAACAAGAGGGTTGTGATATCATGAGCAACCACATCAATCTTTCCAATACCTTTCACATTTCCCTTTACTCCTGGCATTTGGCCTAACACTGACGAGGGAAGATCTATGGTTTGTTGAGATTACATCGATTATTCCTACAACAGTGTGACATGATGCTTCTTTTCCCTTCGTCATTCTTACAAACTAGAGGGGCATTTATTATGCTTGATGCCACATGCAATCTTTTATTTTATTGGCAACAGAATCTATTAAAAGAGGGGTTTTCTTGGTTGGCAACAGTTACACTTAGGATTTATGGTTTTTATCCTCGTTTATCAAAAGGATACAGTAGCAAGGTTAATTTGTCGGTTCTTACTTGGTTAGTGGGTTTTTGCAGGTGGTGTAGAAAGAAAAAAACAAAGGAATGAATATGGGAAATCCATCTATTATTTTTAGAGCAGGGATTGCTGGGAAACCACAATGTTCAAATAAATACAGGTTACAAAGATTCTTACAGCCTGTGTGGTACTATAAAATTTTAGAAAGAGTTTGTATTAAAAAACAAAGAGTTCATAAATTTTCTTCCATATTGCATATGAATGTCTTGATTAATTATTGGGTTGCTAGATTAAGTCATTTTTCATTAAATTCCCTACTCTAGGCTATATTATTAGTTTAACCTAAATAGTCAAGGTAAGGAATCCATTCGAGATCCGAAAAGTTGTGTCTTTGCACCTTCAACATAAAATTGATATTCAATCAAATTGGTAAAGAAGACAAGTTTAACCACTGAACAGAAATTGCAGTCAGACAGTTTTAGCAGCAACTTTTGATTGTGTACAAATGCATTTTAGTTTGCATATTTTTATTCAATTTTTTTTGGTATATTCCATACTGTGCTACAATACATCTCTAAACTCTACATGAAACCTCTGCAATTATGCAATAAAACACACCATTGCCCAATAATTACCTGAGAGGCAGCATTTTTCGAACCTCAGGAGCATCTGGCATATCCATAAATAAAGAATTTGTAAAGAATGCCATTCGGCGCCGAGCTTCTATGTTGACAGGAACATCCATAGCTGATTCCTTGACCGTTAGCAACAAATAAAGCCTGTTGATCTGACAAACCATACAATGCGCCTCTCTGTTTTAGCAATGAATGCTTGCAACATGCCTAGTAGTTATCAATGAGAATTGCATACCTGTTCTTTCCATGCATCAGAAGAATTAACAGGATAACCAACAGCCCCAGTAGATGCAAATAGTTGGGCCTTTTCGGGTCGACCAGGTCTCATTGAAGTCCCAGGAATTGATTCCAAAACGCTGTATCACAGAATCATGTGAGGATTGGCATAAATAAAAGCAAGAATTCATCCAATTAACAGACAATTGCCAAAATGGTACCCACCTAAGGCCATCTTTCATCATATCTTTAGTTACAACCTCAAACATATCCTGGAGTGCATGAATGACACCTTGACGGGAATCTGGATTTTCATCATTTTTCAACTGACATGTTTACAACCAAGTAAGAACCTTCGGAGTTAATTGTGAAGCTGAGCTATCGGCATAAAGGAACAAAATCAACATAATAGAAATGGACACACCAGTAATTCAACAAGATCTATAAACTTAGTGTACAGAACGGGAAGCTCGCTCATCTTGAAATTCTCCAATAGTATCCCCCTCTCAATATTTAGATCAACATAATCAATTATCTCACGGATAACCCTGAGAACAGAACATAAATTATTTTACTAACTGAGATCATGACATACTTTACATGTCCTTTCAAATTAGCATTGGCACGATGCGCAAATATCCCGAAAGGATTTCATATTATGAGCATAAAATAGGAAAAAAACATAAATTGGACAAATTATATTGCAATCATAAAGCAAAAGGAAGAGGGAGCTAACATAACGATCCACCAAATTCCTAAACAAAGAAATCCATTTTTATTTTTTATTTTTTTGGGTAAATAAGAGGCCAAGGCCAAAATTAATTATAAATCAAGATTAATACATCTGGAAACATATAATATGCAGTTTATATGTATCTTTCAAATGCTGCACTTAAACACAGTTTCTGAGCATTCTTTCCATAAAGCCCTAAAACTATTTTCAGCCCTAAAACTATTTTCAGCATAAAGAAATCCATTTATTGAAGGAACTCATTCAAATCAAAGCATGAATACATGTCATAAAAGCATTCAAAATATTTAAACTGATGATCCTTCTTCATCACAAATTGTTAATGCCCCTACCGTTGTTCTTGGTCGCCAGTGATAATTTTCAAAAGAACAAGTTTAACCGACCCGTAGCATTCTTGCACAGCGCATTTCATGTAATCATCGGCTTTGATTTTTTTATACAGGTCTGAATCCTTCCCTCTGAAATCCTTGGCCATGTTCAATGCTACAGGTATCTGAATTGCATTGGAAGGCAGCATAATAAGAAAGAAAACGAGAGGAACAAAAACAAATTTGTCCTGAATGAACCGATGGTAGCAAATTTACCTTGCTAGCTAGTAAGAATGGTGGCCATTGCACAATAGTTAATTCTAAAACTGAAGAATATGGTACTAGCAATAGATCCATTTCCCTGACCAAGAGCATGAGAAACAAGAATATAATAATCACTAAAGTTTACTTGGACAATATTTTGATGTCTCTATCTTCGCAATTGCAGAAGGCTTTTACCTATTGTTTATTAAATCCTCTCTACGAAAACTAGTAATAACTTGATTCCACAATTGGGCAAACTTTGCAACCTCTATCCTTTTTCCTGGCTCAACCTGCATAAATCAACATATGTTAACCACAATAATTTCAGATATCATGTGATGACCAGTCAACCTAATATCTTTAATTATTCAGACATAAAACATGTCGAACTGTGAAAATAGACACTTCCTTGATTCATGCATACTTGACCTTCTTAAACCTTGGGGAAAATAAAGTTTTTAGCCACTTCCTCTCAATTTTTTCAAAAGCATGTGGCACAAGACATTCATTAATAGCTCCAGGCAAAGATTGGAATTGAGATCTCAACATCCCCAATGTTCGTATCTGAAAATGAAGCCAAAAGAAGAAATCTTAACATTAAGAAAATTGTATATACGAATATAAAACAGACAAGGAAATTTAAAGTTTAAACTGAGAACCGCTTCATCAACATCTTTTCCTAAAAGGGTGCCCCACGAAAGAAAAATTTCTTAATAGATATACATGAATTTAGAAGAAATAGAACAAAAATTAATTTAAGAGAAACACACCTCACCAACATGGCGAAAGGCTCCATAAATACCTCCAAAGATAGTAGAGAAGATGGTATACCAAATTTGTGTATCCATGAAATAAACCTGTAAACGAATAATTGCAGATCAACATAGCCAATTGAACAAAAGTAAAAACCAGCAGACTGAACTCTTACTCAAAGAATAAGATCAAAATAATACAATTTTGATAACTAAATTCATGCTTACCAGGATTATTGGAGCCCATACAGCAACCACTACCCCTATATTCTTCTTTGCTGCAAGAGAATTAACAGATTACAGAACTGTCTGAGTGTAATCAATCATAAGTGACTTCCTAGAAAATATTTAGTCTTACTTTGTGGGAACATTCGCTCATGCCAGTGGTAATTGCTAATGCTCATTTTCATGATCGCCTTTGTAGGTTTAACCAGTGGTTTTATCTGAAAAACACAAATCATGAATTCTAACCACCAAAGTCAAACAGCTCAACTCCCACTCAAGCTCCAAAGTTAAAAAGGGTACAAATGGAACAATTCTTTGAGCTCTGTTTTTATTCATTCATGACAGTGATATCATATATATTCACTAATGCATTTTTACATTCCAGATATTTTGCTAACTATTTTTGTGTAAATTGCATTAGAATATATTTTTTTCTCAAAAGCAAAAAACTCAGATCACAGGTGAGCTTGTTACCTCAATATAGTAGCTAAAAGCCAGCTTGCTTATGAGTAAGAGGATCCAAAACAATGTATACCTAGCGATTTTCCAAATAATATTTTTGAAAGATGAAAATATAAAATATAAACATAATGCAAGTGCTAAAATCTAAATTCATCCATTACAACACTCAAATTCAAATTCATAAATATAAGATAATGAAATCAGTAAATTACTGGAAAAGAGAGGAGAAGCTCTCAGCCATTCCTTGTCCAACATATAGTCTTGGCTGCAAATGACCAGAAGTAGATTGATGTTGGTGTTACACTTATTATAGAAAAGAAACAAACCACATTCCCACTTCAGATTGCAGATAACACAATGTTTTAGCCGGTTACTAGAATTTGATCAAATGCAATACAATGATCTCATAAGCTCAAAATGAGAATGGTAAGGCAGATTTTAAGAGACAGTTATGTAACATGCTCACCTGCTGTCACCATGTTAGAATAGTGAAAATACTCCAATTTGAGCTTTCAACATATCGCCTCACCATTGGAAACAAAAACAATAATACCGCCAAATAATTCGGCATTAAATATATTACAACTGCAAAAATATACAAGGAATGACTTTTCCATTGTCCGACCCAATTATTTAGACTTCTTAGGAGACCGGTTGGATTATCCCAAGAAGGGTCATAACAAGCTGGAAGAATAATGACCCATGCAGCAGCTATTATGACCTTCAGTATATATCGAAGAATCTGAGTTTTCTTCATGGACTGCCTTGCTCTCCAGCTTAGGACTATATCAAGTATAGCTGCAATAAAAAAGAAAAAAGAGAATTATATTGCTTTCCAGATGCTGTTATCATATACACCCATCCTTTTATAGGCCCTCTTGTTAAACATTATTATATATGGAACCAGTTTATTCAAGCATTTTTTTGTGAAATGCCTAGAGCAGAGATTTTCTAATTCAAGCGCCCAAAAACAGAAACTGCAATAATTGCCACTGATGTAATATTTGGTCAATACATTCACTGCCTTAAAGTTATTGCTTTCAAGAAGACATTTCTTAACCCATTCAATGTTTGATATCATGAAACCAGTTGTACCTAAAATAACAAAAGGCTTTCCAAAGACACTGGCAGTGTACCACAGTTGTAAAAAATTGTATCAGAAATTAGGGGTCAGTTGCCATTCATGTAGGGAGTGAAATGTTTTAATTATAATGACCTCAAATCTGTGTTTTTCAGAGTTTCAGGGATGGGGACAGGTTTTTGGGACAGCAATTTCTTTCCTGATTTTGGAGACAGAACTGGGACACGTATTAAAATAACATATTTAAATGAATATTTAAAATGTAATTGAACAGATAAAAAGTACAAGAAGTTCCAATTCATCATTTATCTAAACAATATGAATGGAAGAAGCTGATATTTACCCAAAGTTTGACAATTTAATAATCGATTAATCCAAATATGTATATTATTCATCAATTTTAAGATACAAACCACAATGGCTAATCTAACTCATTGTCGGATTTTCAATACAAATGTCATGACATACTCATCATTTTTGGAACTTGCAGATCCATCTAGCTTTTACATTTGAACACCCACAAACCAATATATATGTGCAATCTGCTCTTAATCAATCTACATCAACTCCTTAGGCTCTACATCTCAACATGCTATCAAACTCTCTTTGTACTCAATTTATCTCCACTCCTAGAGGTAAGCTTGATCCTACATAGAGAGAATGAAGTATGTACTTGTTGGAAAAATATTGTCATTGATGTCAAAGGCATTTTGGTGATGTTTTTCAAGTGTCTTGGTGGTCCCCAAATAAAATTAATTTATTCTAATGCTGGTTGCCACCTTAGAAGTTGGAAATAAATTTAAATTAATATCCTATTCATTTCTGGCCGACCTTCCTTGGCTAAGTTGCCCCCTTTTGGAGGAAATTCAAATAAAATAAATTCATTTTTAATTATTTTGTGTGGCCGACCCTTGGTTTTTGGCGCCTTAGCTTGGGTTTTTAAATTGCAAAAATGATATTTTTAAATAGGGACCGACCCCTCAAGTGGTGTGCCAAAGGTTATGATGAATGGGTGCATATTAATTATGAATTGCCACCCTTGTGAAGATTTTTGAAGGAATGTAATTAGCGAATATCTTTTTATACATGAGCAGATCTAAAATGAAGATCATGGTAGATTTGTAAGCAAAAGTTGTTGAAGATTTGAGCAGATCTTTTTAGGTATTTTGTTTTAGATTTATGCTAAAGTTGTGAGCAGTTTTTATGAAGATGTTTTAGCGATTGGTGAGTGAATTTATAGCAGCATTTTGTGAAGGCATTAAGGCAGATTTGTGAAAAATATTGCAGCAGCGATACTCAAGAAGGAAAACATAATATTCTTTTTGAGGTTGGTGCCTCCTAATTGAGAAGATTGGGAGGTTGGTTCCTCTAATTAGAACAGATTGGTGTCTCTTGCTGAGTTGGTGCTCAATGGTGGGGATTGGTGTCTCCTGTGGGTTGGTGCCTACAAAATTTGTAAGAAGGTTTTATACAAGCAATATTTTGTGATGGTTTTCTCATGTAAGGGTTTCCACATAAAATCATGTGTCTCTTATTTGTGTGGATTTTTTTGAATGCTTCATTGTGATTATTAAAGTTTAAATTGATAAAAGATTGACTTATACTGATTCACCCCCCTTCTCAATATAAGTGTGTGTGTTTCTTCAATTGGTATCAAAGAAGGTTCCTTCAAGGATAGCCTAACCACTTGAAGGAAGGTCTCAATAACACACATGGTGTGCCAAGAAGGTTTCTCTTCAAATCGAGTTCCATTATTTGACAAAAATGAACTATACCTTTTGGAGCTTAAGGATGATCACTTATTTAATGGCTCTTGGATTTTGATATATGGCAATCAATTGTGGATGGCTATGTGGCACCATCTTCTCCACCAACGGATCAATCCAAAAAGAAGGAAAGTGAAAATAATGTTAAAGCAATGAATGCAATTTTATGTGGACTATCTGAATCGAAATTTGTCAAAGTTATGCATTGCACATTGGTGAAAGCTATATGGGACAAATTACAAAAGACCTATGAAGGGGATGACAAGGTTTAGAAGGCCAAGCTTCAAAACCCACAAGAGACAATTTGAGAGTTTGAAGACGAAGAATGAAGAAAATATCGCTTCCTATCTACTTTGGATGGATGAAATCGTCAACACTATCTGTGGTCTTGGAGAGAAGGTTGAGGATGCAATAATTATGCAAAAGGTTTTAAGATCTCTCCCCATGAGATTTGATGTGAAAGTTTCCACTATCAAGGAAATGAAGGACCTAAACACTTTGAAGATGGATGAGTTGCATGGGATCCTCACAACATACAAAATGAGGACAAAGAAGGAGAAATCATCAAAATGGGAAATTGCTTTCAAAGCATCTGAGAAGATAAAGAACAAAGAACCCGAATAAAGTGAAAGTTCAAGTGATGAAGAAGAAGCTCACTTTGTGAGGAAGCTCACGAAAGGATCCAACAAACAAAAAGGTAAGTATACTCTTAAATGTTTCAATTGTGGTAATATAGGTCATTTTGCTACTAAGTGTCCATAGGCTGAGAGTGAAAGTAGTGAAGAGGAAGAAGAATATAGCAAAAAGAAAGGAAGGAAACATCACTATAACAAGAAAAAGAGCACACGAGGAAAGTATGAAAAGAAGAACTTTCGAAAGTATAAAAAGAGCCTCTACATGCAAGAAGCAAGTAGCTCATTTGAAGATAGCAATGTAAGCTTCTCTGATAGCGATAGAGAAGAAATATTATTCATGGAAATGGAGATAAAAGACTATGCCCTAGAGTATAAAGACAAACAAAAGGAAGAGGAGTTAGAAGGAGAAAAGGATGTCGTAGTAGATCTAGAGGAAGAACTCATTTGTGCCCTAGACAAAATCAAGAAGCTCAAGAAGAACTCAGGTAAAACTACAAATTCAAGAGGATGATGAATCTAAAGTGGAGCTATCTCAAAATCTTGAAGAATTGGAAAAGACGATCATGGATCTAAAGATTCAAATAGAGGAGGCAAAACAAAATGAAGAAGTTGTAAGAGATTAGCTAAAGGTAAAGGAATTGGATTATGAGAAATTGGAGTTTGAAATTGTTTCCTTGAGGAAGTAGTTGGAGAAATTTAATGATCAGTTAACTCAAAGCATGAAGTTTGAAAAGAGCACCAAAATTTTGGAGGACATTATCAACTCCTAAAGTTCACCTTTTATCAAGACTGGTCTTGGCTTTGAAGAAAATAAAAGGACCACAAAAGAAATGTCAAGTTCTAAGACCACCGAACTACTAAAGAAGATAAATGAAGAAAACCCTAAAGGATATGTTGATACACTCAAGAATTCTATCAATAGTAACACCAAGGATTGAAGTAATATCCCACAAAAGAACAACATTCTACACAACGGAAACCATGAAAAATTTAGACCATTTCCACCAAGGCAATCTCACATGACCAAGTTCTAGTATACCCTTTTTGGTTATTTCTTCTTTTGCTATTAGTTTGGTCATAAGGCAGTGGATTGTAGAGTTTGTGCAAGGAAGGATTTTTGTTTCTTAAAGAGAACTATAATTCATTTTCCCCTCCAATGGACTACAATATCATGTGCTACTATAAGTGCAATAACTTTGGTCATATAGCACGATCTTGTAGAAGTGATTTTGTGGAACCTACAAGATAAACAAAAAAAGGATTTTGTGATAGGAAAAATGAGGAATATACAAAAGTTTGGAAGAAGAAGTAGGAGCATGAAATGAAGGAAACATCCATGTTAGTGCAAGCAACTCTCCATGCACAAAACAAAGGAAACCAGTGGTACATTGATAGTGGTTGCTCGAGCCACATGACAATGGATAAAAGAAAGTTCCTCACTTTGAAGGAAATAAATGGAGGTACTATGAAGTTTGGAGATAATGCTATGACAAGAATAATAGGAAAAGGCACTCTTAGTCTTGATGATGCGAAGACAAGGACTGAAAATGTGTTATATGTCAAAGGGTTGAAGCATAATCTTCTAAGTGTTTGTCAATTGTGTGATCAAGGGCACAGTATCACATTTCATCCTAGTGGTTGTGAAATCAGAAAGACAAGAATAGGGAAACTTGTTGGAGATGCAAGTAGAACTACAAACAATCTCTATAATTTTAGTGAAGTCAAAGGAGAAAAGAGCTACATGGCACAAGAAGACGAGAGCTGGTTGTGTGTAATAATCACCCTTAAATTTTATTTATTTATTTATTTATTTCTTCTTTGATTTTTGGTAATAATCAGCCTTTAAGAGGAATTTTTGCATTGACTTGTAAGAAAAAGATTAACTAATGTATAAATCTCTTGAAAGATATCATGCACTAATTCATCATCTAATACAAATCTTGATATTAAAAATACCTCAAAGGATGGAGATGAGACTGATGGAAGTAGGTCTGAGAAGAACTGAGGAGCCTACAATAGGTCCACTCTGTCTCTTCCAGGTCTGGGCACACTTAAATCTTCAAAACCCACTTCCAGATATTACATATGACACCCTGTTCACTCCAAACAACATACAACTCACCCAACAGCCTACAACAACCTTTGAAAACCCTGAACAACAGACTCAACAAATCTGACAATTGTTTCCAGCCATGCCCAGGTCTATTCCATTCATCATATACCTCTAAACACACCTTATAACAGTCTACCCTATGAATTAGACTGGTTTGTTAGACATTTTGAGCAGTTATCAGATCTAATGTGATAGGTACAGTTGGTACTATGTACAAAATGACCTCCCTCAATGCATCCACACTCCAAAATACACCTCAACATGTGTATAACATGTCATAAGAAGACTAGGCACCATCAAAAGACACCAAACTCAGTCTGAAAGGCAGTGCTTGGGCTAGAAAGGTGTCACACCCAACTACAGGAAAAATTGTATGGCCTAGTATAGTAGGTTAACTTTCCTTGGGATCCGTGCTAGCTCCTAAATCACTTCAAAAACCCCTCAAATAGGTTCAACTAGGCATAAGGAGGTCTACAAATGTTATCATGCTAATTGTTGATTCCATTTCATTCACCTTTTAGCAAGATATGATAGTACGCCCCCCCCCCCCAAGGGCATCATTAAACAATGGAAATTCGCCTAGCTAAAAACTTCTAGAAAAACACCATAAAAACTCTACAAAAATCACTCCAAAACAAACTTCAAAGCTACAATCAAAATACCTTGAATATCTTCATATTTTTTAAACCCTAAAATCTTAACTTCATGAAATCAATGTGTTTCCTAAGTGAAAACACTAGACCAGCTAGGATGAATCTTACACCATCGAAACTAGCGAATATTGATGAGGGTTTTCGTCCTCAATCAACTCCTAGAAGAACCCAATGCTCACTCTAACAACATCATGTTATGTGTGCAAACTTGAATAATGCAAATGAGAGCCCCACACCTCCTTTTATAGCTTTTTCATTATTTTTTTAAAAACACGTTTTTTTCTTTTTTGTTGTTTTTTCGAAAAAGTGCCTTTTTTCTTTTTCATCATTTTTTTAAAAAGCACATTTTTATTTTTTTTGGGAAAAAAGATTTTTTCTTTTTTAAAATAACTTTATGTCTAAGTCCCCTTTTCCCCTTGGTGTCCACTAGAGGGGACATAACATAAATTTATTAAATTAAAACACCAATTAAATATTATAACATTAACTTTATAACTTTAGTGTAGTAATTTAAATCATAGATTGAAGACTCAATAAGTTTCTGCAGGGACTTGTGGGATTTGCGAGTCCTAGGGCTCACCGAGTTGACTCGCCATGGACTCACGAGCCGAGTCCTGGTGAGTCACAAGCTTGGACTCCCGAGTCCTGGAGAGAGACTCGCATGAGCCCTAGGCTTAAACTCCCAAGTCTCGAGCCAAAAATCTCGTTGCGGCTAGAGGCTACTTTTTGAGCTTTAAAACATGTTTTTTTATGTTTTTTTCTGCTCTTGTTTGCCCAAAACATGTGTAATATTTGAACTATGACAAATTGATAATCAAATTAGGCTCTTATGTTCTCTAAATTCATTAATTTCTTCTTTCCTTCTTTTGTAAAACTACGATTTTTTTCTTTGCCATGTCCTAGCCGAGTTTTTTGTTGAGTCCTAGCCGAGTCCTGAGTTTGCATCCTATTTTGGGTTGCCAAGTCTGCATTGAATCCAAGTCTTCAAAATTTTATTAAAATAATCCAAACCATTTTGTAGAAAGCACCACCGAGGCACCGAAATCAAAATTGATCACACCAAGAAGAAGTTGATGTTGAAGAATGATGTCAAGTGCCAAAACGGACACTTACTAAAAATAGTAGTGTTCTCCAAGAACTGTGGAGAACAACCAAGAAGGCCCAAAATGCTACAAAGAGTGTCATTGCAAACCCAAAAGCCAACTATACTCCACACCACCACTAGATGCCAATAAAACCCTAAATTGAGCTCTCCAAGAATGTTAGAACTCTCCTAACTCACAAAACAGTATGGTGTAAAAATGGGGACATTACATTGTGGCACAAAAGGATGGGATATTTGAACTTTGACAACATTGTGAAGATCAACAATAAGCGAGCCTTAAGGGATATATGGAAGATAGAAAAACCTCCTAATACTATATGCAAACAGTGCCAATTTGGAAAGCAAACAAGGGCGAGTTTCAAATCAAAGGAGTATTCTACATCAAAGCCTTTGGAACTTATGCATACTAATTTATGTGGGCCAACAAGGAAAAAAAGCTTGCAAGGTGAGTTATTTCATGCTATTAATTGATGATTTTTCCAAGATGACTTGGGTTACATTTCTAAAAGAAAAATATGAAGATTTTAAGAGGTTTAAAGCATTCAAAGCCTTGGTAGAGAATGAAACTAGGCTAAAAATCATTTCAAAGAAACATTTTCTCTTGTTGTTTGAAACTTAAGGCTATAAGGATGTTTTTAGCCCTTGCTAATTTCAAGAATTTCAAAGTCTACCAAATGGATGTGAAGTTATCTTTTCTAAACTGAAACTTGGAGGAAGAGGTGTATATTAAACAACCTGATGGGTTCATTCTATCAGAAAATCATGAATATGTTTTCAAGCTAAAGAAAGTGCTTCATTGGCTGAAACAAGCCCCCAGGCCTTGGTACTCAAGACTAGACAAGTATCTACAATGAAAAGGTTTCAGAAGAGGTATTACAAATAGCAATATTTATATCAAGAATGAAGGGGAAGACCTATTGATCATTGTGGTCTATGTGGATGATATCATTTTTGGAGGTAGTAGTGACAAGATGTGCCAAGAGTTTTCCATGAACATGTAGGAGTTCAAAATGTCAATGCTTGGTGAGTTGTCTTTCTTCCTTGGGTTGCAAATTTCCCAATCAAATAAGGTGATATTTATTTCACAAACCAAGTATATTAAGGAAATGTTGAAGAAATTCAAGATGAAGAACTATAATCGACTAAGCACTCCCATGGTTACAAGATGCAAATTGAGTAAGGATGATGAATCTCCTGAGGCTAATCAAACTCTATATAGGTCCATGATTAGAAGTTTATTATATGTGTTAACTACAAGGCCTAATATTATGCAAGCAGTTGGTTTGGTGGCATGATTTTATGCAGCACCAAAGGTAACCCATGTGCAAGAGGTCAAGAGAATATTCAAATATCTAAAGGGTAATATGAATTTTGGGTTGTGGTATCTAGGAGGAGAAGATTTCACCCTCACAGCATATACAGATGCAAATTGGGATGACAATGTTGATGACAAAAAAAGTACTAGTGGGGTAGCATTCTTCCTTGGTAATAGTCTTGTATCTTGGTTGAGTAAGAAACAAGCTTCAGTTTATTTGTCTACAACAAAGGTGGAATACATCATGGTAACAACTTTTTGCACTTAGGTTCTCTGGATGAAACATAGATTGAAGGATATTAAGGTTGAGTATAAGTATCCCATTTCCATATTCTATGATAATACAAGTGCAATTAACATCTTGAATAATTTGGTTATGCACTCCAAGATCAAGCATATTACAATCAAATATCATTTCTTAAGGGAGCAAGTGGTTGATAAGTTGGTGATGTTGGAGTATGTTGCTACAAAAGAAAAAATTGCAAACATTTTCACAAAGCCACTTCCAAAAGATACTTTTGAATACCTAAGGGAAAAATCAAGAGTAATATCACTCTCGTCCAGTCACTAATTTATTTTGATGTAGCATGTGTTTAGGGGGAGCTTTTCATTGTCTTATATTTTAGCCCTGGGGAGCCTTTTCCATTGATGTCAAAGGGGGAGATGTACAGTAAGGGGGAGTGTTTCAATCAAGGGGAGAAGTTGTTGCATTCCAAGACTATTTCCTAGCAAGGTTGCCATCAATGACAATGGGGGAGATTGTTGGAAAAATATTGTTATTGATGTCAAAGGTGTTTTGGTGACATTTTGCAATTGTCCTAGTGGCCCCAAAATAAAATTAATTTATTCTAATGTTAGTCACCCCTTGGAAGTTGGAAATAAATTTAAATTAATATCCTATTTATTTTTGGCCGACCTCCCTCGGCTAAGTTGCCCACTTTTAGAGGAAAATCAAATAAAATAAATTCATTTATTTTGTGTGGCCTACCCTTGGTTTTTGGTGCCTCACCTTAGGTTTTTATATTAAAAAATAATATTTTTAAATAGGGGCCAACCACTCAAGTGGTGCACCCAAGGTTGTGATGAATGGGTGCATATTAATTAAGAGTTGCCACCCTTGTGAAGATGTGTATCTTTTCATGAAAATTCATCCCCTTCCAAGAAGATATATGGTGTGAAGAGTTTTGAAGGCAAGCAATTAACTAATATCTTTTTATACATGTTCAGATTTGAAGTATATTGGAGCATATCTAAAAGCAAGACCATGGCGGATTTGTAAGAAAAAATTGTTGAAGATTTGAGTAGATCTTTTTAGGTATTTTGTTTCAAATTTTTGCCAAAGTTGTGAGCAATTTTTATGAAGATTTTTGAGCAGATTGGGGAGGGAATTTATAGTAGCATTTTGTGAAGGCATTAAGGCAGATTTGTGAAACATATTGCAGCATCAATACTCAAGAAGGAAAACATTAAATTCATTTGGAGATTGGTGCCTCCTAATTGAAGAGATTGGGAGGTTGGTGACTCTCATTAGAAGAGATTGGCCTATCTCTTGCTGAGTTAGTGCTCAGTGGTGGGGATTGGTGTCTCCTGTGGGTTGGTGCCTACAAAATTTGTAAGAAGGTTTTATATAAGCAATATTTTGCCATGGTTTTCTCCCATAAGGGCTTCTGCATAAAATCCTAAGTCTCTAATGTGCGGATTTTGTGATTACTTCATTGTGATTATTAAAGTTTAAATTGATAAAAGATTGACTTATAGTCTTATATTGATTCACCCCCCTCTCAGTATAAGTGTGGGTTTCTGCATTACTCCAATTTCTCTAAATAATAGAGGACCTAAAAACCTATGAGTGTAGGATTTTAGATTTGACCTAAAATCTCTATCCATGACCTTTGGAAATCAAACTAATTAGTAAAAAAAAAATTATGTTAAAGTAAAGAAAAAATGAACAAGTTAATAGAAATTGACATTCCCATTACCTTTTCATTCTATAATAAAAAAATGTATACATATTTATTGCTTCACAAACGAATGAGTCACAATGACAGCCATCCAAGAGGAGTTAACTTCAATAAAGATAGGAGCTAACTCAACAAGTAGAGGTAGAGGTGGCACCTAATTTCCTTCAATCAAAGATGACATGTCTTTAAAAAGCTACCTAAGAATAAATCATATTTACCAAACAAAAAAGGTGCAATTAGATATTTTGCCAATAGTGATAAAATTGAATGGCAAGTGTGTTACAATGACGAATTCCCATATGACTACCACAAACACATGGGTCGCTCTTGTACCAAAGTATCCCCATCTTTATATGTTGAACTCAAGTTCATCAAAACTTCAAAAAATTTGGTCTACTCATGTTGGATCAATGTGGCTTCCTCTTTACTATCCATCTTCTTAATAGTCTTTATGATTCTCCTCTTCAATTCCTAATCATCTATGGTGAAATTTCTACCATGTCTATGCACACCACTTTGTGTGTAATGCATAGGAGGCCCTATGAAAAGGAGTGTCGAGCTTCTCCCACCTTTGCAAAATCACAAGCTAATGTGCTCATCATAGAACTACAAGGAGGGCTATCTCTATTGATCAACAACATGCATTTGAAAAATCTTGTTATTGGAGCACTCATACAATTCTCAAATGTTGGAAGTCTCTGATCCCCATATCTAATCACCATAAAAATTGGGACTCTAACAAAGATTATGTATTTGGCATGTAACCAAAAAGTAGGAGGAATATTTGGTTTCAATGGGTTTGATAAATTCCTTTTTGGAGAAGGGTTGAAATAGAGCGTATGACATGTTGTGATTGCAGATAAACATATGCACATATTTTGCATTAGCTACAATCTATTTGATCATATCCTTGATTGCATTTTTTATGATATGCACACAATAGCTCCAACATATATGATTGTAGATATCCTAAACCAACTTCTTAGCTACCCTAGACACATGTCACATATATAACGCCATGTAGCGCATTGACAAGTGGAATCTCTTCAATGGCATTGATAAAGAACTAAAACTAAAGCTCCACATTCTTACAATTCCCCAAAAAATTAATTACTCTAACGAAGTAAGGTCCTTCCTTATTGAAAACCATGATATATTTTAGTGGACTACATATAATGTCCATTGACACATCCATGATTATGTTAACCCATGTGAGACTCTTGCGGCCTTCATTTCCTCCATTAGTACATTTATCTTGTAATCAATATTCTCCAAGATAGTACTTTCTCAATTTTGTCTCCCCTGGCACCACATAGGAAGGTCCTACTTGTGCAACTTGGCCATGGCCTCCTTAGAATAAGGAAATCAAGCAACATGAAATGAAATACCATTGTCAACGAAGAATTTTCCAAAGGCATCATATGCCCCACCATTGACCTATATATTGAACATATCTACAACGAAATTTGGATCTTAATTTGGTGCCACATGGGAAGGTCCCACTTGTGCAACCATGGACATGACCTTATAATAAGGAAAGTGGGAAAATTTAAATAGAACACACTTGGCTATATATTGAACATATCCACCACTAGATTTAAAGCTCAATCTAGTGCCACATAGGAAGGCCCCACTTATGAATTCTTGTGCATGACATCCTTTAAGTGAGAAAAGTCATCAACAAGAAATGGAACCCCATTAGCAAAGAAGAATTTTCCAACAACATCATATGCCCCATCTTTGACCTATATATTGAACATATCTACCACCAAATTTGGAACTCAATATCTTGCCTTACATTTCCCCTTAGGTTGTACTACACTAACACAAAAATAGGAAATTGCACATGTCCAGTAATATTAGTCACAAAAGAATATAAGTCTCCCAAATGGCTCAATCCTATGCCTTCATGCTCACATAAGCTGCACCTTAGAATTCTTCCTCTTAATCCTCAAGTGTCATGATGAAGGATTTCTCTATTCTCCAATTTGGGCCACCAATTTTTCTTCACCTTCCTCAATGATGACCAAATCTACTCTACATAAGAAAAAATCTAATGGCAATGGTGGCATCAATGAGAAATTTCTAAAGGTTTCTAATAATCTTTTAGCAACTACAATAGAACCTTTAGGTAGAATGGAAACAACTTAAATTCTTTCACATGGGCTAATATGGGGTATTGTTGCTTATTTTAGGATTTAGATCAATTATTTTCAATCTAAAACAAAAAAAAATATAATTCAATTGTTCTATTTGTGTAATAAAGTTTCTCCTTCTCTTTCTAGGGTTCACATAGAGATTAAGCATGAATATAATTCAAGAATAGAAAACCTAGATAGTAGTTTTAAGTGATGAGGTGGTCCAAATAGAAGAGTGGTTGAAGCAAGTTACTCTTATCTATAAATTGCAAAATAATTGGCTGTAACTAGGTAAGCTACATGATTTCCTGACACTCCACTGCAATTCATTGGTGAAGGAATATTTTATTATTTGACCATGTGCAAAAGGTTGGTTTTTGATAGTTTGCAAATCCCCTCCAAATAGGGAAACCTTGCTTAGGGAGGCCCACAGTTTTGGTACAAGGTTTTCTTGGGCTTTAAACCATGGTCTCATGATTTCATCCCTCTCACTAGATCTTTCCCTATCTCTTCGATTTTCATAAGGCTCCTAAATCTTCCTCTCTAATTTTTGTCCACTCAATGACTCTCCTCTAATGGAAATTCTATCAGAAAATTAATTTCTATCCCAAAATTGAATCGGATAATTAGACACTTAATCTTTGCCAAATTCTTGTTGGGTTTGATTTATCCAATAAATTATGAAAGGAAACTTTCTTAAAAGTTGGCAACATGGTTATGAAGGACTAATCTTTAAATGCAGATCATTCTGCAAATTGCCCAGAATCCTCTCATTAAATCATTAACTAAACACACAAACAAACTTTAGTTCATCAATTTCCAAGAAAAAATGCAAAATAGTTCTTGAGAAAGACACCATTACACTTTTACTCAATTAAACTCATTTTTTTGCACAATTTATCCTGCATGGGCCTTCTTTTATACAGAAGTTCTTCTATCCCAAAAATGACTGTGTTAACTCTCTAAACTTCCCTAGACTTGTTACACTAGTGACCAACCTCCTACAACCACTTATTTCATCTATTTGTTTATAAGAATATATTACCAAATGTCTTCATGATGGGTTGAGGAAAACAAATCACTTTTTGAATGTTAGAAGTATATGTTTCATGATTTGCTTAGAAGCAACTATAAGCAATTTCAAAGCAAGATTTAATGTCACATTCTTTATTTCATTTGGAAATGTATTTGATGCAAAAGTATCATACCTAAACATTACTACCTTTACTCATAGTCTATTTAGACATTGCTAGCTTTAAACCTTCAAATTGCTTTCCCCATCATTGATCTTGAGCATTGATTGCCAATTTAAAAATCTTTTTGGCCAAGAAAGGTCATGCATTTAATAGGTCTCTTAAATTTGCCTCCACATTTAATCTTCTTTTTCCTCCAATGCCTCAAAGGGTTTACTTTAATCATGTTGGGCCCACAAAATCTATTTAGTCATTTAAAACCTTTCACCCCAACTTAGCCAATGATAGCATCATTGGAAAAACAATCTAATAGTCAAGATTAATTCTTTTGCTAGCTCTAATACCTTTAAGAGGCTTACCAACTGTTAATCGAGAATCATATATTAGTAACAAGAAACGTTGCTATTATAAAAAGTAATGTCTCTCTGAGTTTTTAGGATGGAGATATGGGAAATAAGGTTCTAGGGAAAGGAATATTTTTCCAAAATTTGGAGATGGCCATTAAAATAACTTAATCAAATTAAAAGCACCTAAAGTTTTAAAAATTAAACATAGTATGTTGTATTTGCAATGACAATCCTCCACCTTCTAGGTTTGGGGGTTTTTAGAATTTTTTCCTTTAAAGATTAAGCCTTTTCTTTATATGCACCAAGTGAAGCATGATGTATAGTCCTAAAAAAAGCTAACATCCCCTGCAACTCCCCGAGTTCCCAATACATTTAGGATGCTAGGGATATCAACTAAACCTCAAAGGATGCATCACCATGCAACATTTCTATAAAGACCAATTTTAAAGCTTCTCTGCATGAATCCATGGGATGCTTTGTTTGTTGTTGACCCCACATTGATCAACGAGTTACAAGTACCTTCAGATTGAAAATTCCCATGTTCAAAGCCTAGGGATTCAAAACTATGAAAAGGTTTTCCTGCCATCCAACTGCCATAGAATCTTTTGCAGATTTGATTCCAAATTTTTCCCACCATTCTGTATTCCAAGCCACCATTAACTATCCAACTAAAACCCTAATTCAATGGTTAACAACCAAAAGATGATTTGATAGTGTCAATGTTTCCTTGCAATTGCTTTATAACCCAATATTCCCACAAAACTTTGTATCATAGTTTGATCAATGGTTTACAAGTCCTTTTAGCATAATAGGAATCTCCATTTAAAGAAATTGACCTAAGAGCATCTGATGATGGAGATTTGATTTTGCAACTAAAGGACTTAAAAGGCTATTTATAACTTCCACATCATGAATGGCCATTGATCATGAATAATGGAACAACTTGAACATCTTCAATGCAAAAGCTACCTCACCCCACCAATCCCTCTATTCATTATTTGAACAATGGCTCTTAACATGCTTCATAATCAAGGGACCCAAAAAGTTGCTTTTTTGAAATACAAAAGGATGTTGAATGGAGAAGAGTCCAACATCTCTCAAACCTCTCCAAAGTACAATATATGAAGCCTTCAAAGCTAATTCTTGGATGCCCTTGCTTGAAACATGGAGGATCACTTGGATTTCCAATGATATGCATGTATGAACATTGCAATTTGGAATAATTCTAGGTATCAATAAAATTATAAAAGGAATCCCAAGCTTTAAAAATCTTCAAATTCAAAAGACCACTAACATTAGAGCATCCAAAAATGAAGAGTCATTTTTCAAATAATAAAGGAATTCCAAGCCTTATACTATACTTAAAAAATTAAATGAACAATTTTGGTGGAGAAGATTCCCCCAAAGCCCCCAATACTCATCAATCGAGATCTGATCAACAAGACTCAACAAGCTTTGAGATCAAGAGAACCGAAAGCTTTCTTTGGTCCTTCAAATGAAAAATACCATTGATCCAAGACAAATTAAATGGCTCCCAAGCCTCTCTAAAGTAAGTGAAATTTATAAACCCTTTAAAGATTATCCTTGGTTGGCCTTGCTTGAGTTATGCGAGATCATTTCAATTTCCAAGGATGTGTCTACATCAATATTACAACAATTTTGAGTTGTAACTCCTGCCAACCCCTCCTCCCCTCCTACCCATCCCCCAAAAAGTTATGTTGAGGTCAATTAGTTCATATTCTCTTCAAAATCCTACAAACTCCAAGTTGTTCAACAAGAGTATTGGTCTGCTCAGTGACATATCTTCTCCATGTTGAGATATCGTGTTGTACACCATTGCATAAAATGATTTATTATATTATTGTAATTAAACAATTATTTAGGTGTGATACACCTTGGTGGTGTTGTTAATCACACTAGGTAATTATTTGGGGACCCACTTGAAGTTGTATTGTAACATTGTATTATTATTTAATGTGTGGGAGACATGTGATAATAATTTAATATTGAGGAAATATTAAATAAAGTGATGTCTTAGTACCCAATATTAAATAAAGGGTTAGTGGTTTTGTATTCACATGGTTTTGTGGTACATGGTTTTAATTTACCACTAGTTGTATTTTATGTGACCTTGTATCTATAAAAGAAAACACGTGTAGTGGTTTAGGTTGGCTAAGTGGATTGGTTGTTATTATTGAGTCTTCTTGTGGAGTGCAATTGTAAAGCATGGCATGGGATGTGTGGATTCATGCTTGGACACATGGGAATGCATTGGAGGGTTTGATGTTTCTGAGGTATTCATTGCAACTCTTGTATTGCTCTATTGTTGAATAATATGATAGAGTATGGATGCTTTTGGAGGTTGGGTTTTTCCCTCTTGAGGGTTTTCCCAGGGTATATATCTTGTGTTATCTTGTGGCTTGTCTATTTGATCTATGCATTTGGAAAACTTGTATGCATGTTAATCTCTTATGGGTTATGTAGGAAATGGATTAAGATTGTGGGTTTGAATGCAATAATTTCCTAACAAGTGGTATATGAGCTTTCATGGTTGAAGATTTTTTGTTATAACCCTAGTTTGATAGTTTTTACAAAGTTGGAGCCATGGAAATGCATGTAGGGTTTGAGGCATTACAAGATATGAAACACATGTGGGTGTTTGTATGCAGATTTGGGTTTTTGGGTTGTCAAGATTTGTTTGGTTTATTGTAGATCTGAAATTTTCCAAATTTGGGTGAAAAAGGGTTTCTTGGTTTGAGTTTGAATATGAGGGTTTTGTAGGGAAAATTTCATAGATGATCTTTTGAAGCAAAATGGGCCTCATGGTTTGATTCAGGTTGGTTGAGAGATGAATTTTGACATAAAATTCGACTTATTTTGGAAAAGTTGAAAAAAAAGCAATTTTTTTAGTAAAATGGCCATTTTGGCCCAAATTGACCTGTGCAAAAAATATAATTAAAAAATCCCATCATATTTTGTCACAGAAAAATATTATACCGTCAGGTGAAAAAAATTATTAAAAATTTTATACTTGCAAAAGAAATGAAAAAAGGGGTTAGAAATTTTATTAAATAAAACTAAAAGAAAAATGACCACTTGCCTGTTGTAGTACCAATAGGTACTGAAAGTACCAGCCGGTACTGGCAGTACCTTCCGATACTTGCCCAACCAACAAGGGTTGCCACTACTGGTGGGGTTAAACCTGGACGTGGGCCCCTATTCGACAAGTCAACCGCCTAAATTTTTTATTAAAATGCTTTTTATAAACTTTAAAATTCCCCTCGTTGAATGAAAAATGAAATGTTAGACTTCAATTTTTTATAAGCTGAAATGTATAAACCAATCGGGTCCATCCATAGGGAGGCATTGGATTTTTTTATTTTGAAAAATTAAACCATATTAGATAAATCTGTTGGGTCTGGATTGGAGAGGTGGAGAAATTTTTTATTTTGGATAATTTAAACGAATTGGATAAAATTTTGAGTTATGTCGCCCGTCCACCACCAGGGCACTGCCTGGGCGCCACCACCACTGGTGGAGCCACCAAGTCACCACCCAGTAGCCACCAGGAGTTCATTTTACAATATTTTTTTCAAATTTGTATAAATTTTGCCTAGTATGTCAGATTTTTGACTTTTTGTAGTTATTGGAAAGCTGATTCTGAGCACTACGTGGTAGTGCAAGTTTCGTTCCTTGATTTTTCTATCTTAACATGTTTTTGGGGTCTGGAATTTAGAATTTCTCATTTGCATGGTTTTGGTCATAGCTTTTGCATACAAAATTAGTTTTTTTATTTCAAAGAGGCATTGGAGAGAATTTGCAATGTACTACACAATGGTTCAGTCATATTATTAGTTTGTGGTGCAAGGAATGTTTGGTACTTGTTTGATCACTTGTAGGTGTCTGAGATTTGGGGTGTGATTGTGTGAGCATCCAGATGAGTCAAGAGGTAAAACCTTGAGGGAGTACATATTTTATATAATATTTATGATTCTATAGCTGATTATCAAATTGGTGCTTCCAAGTATAGGTTTGCAGGTGATTTTCAGAGTTGGGACTTTGATGATGATAGGTACACAAGTTGTCTTTGGTTTTGAGGACATGGTTGGACATGGTTTAAGACTTGGAGTCTTGTATGGGTGATAGTTGAGTGCAGGTATAATGATGGCTATGGTTATGGTGTCATGGATATGGAGGTACATTTGATGCATTGGAATGACATGATCATGTATGTGGTGTTTGGTGGTGATAATGTTTGATGTTAGGATATTGTTCTTATCTTCTTGATGCCTATTTGGTTCATTGACTATGATTACTCATTTGTGGACATGTTTGGAAAATTAGATCTAAGGTTGATTTGGTGTTTGAGTCATTTGGTCTACATGGTTATCTTCTTTGATACCTCGGTTTACAGTTACTAATGTGATGATGAGTTTGCATGTTTCAATGGTTGGATCTACGAGTTATGCAGTTATATGGATTGATCACCCATTCAATTGCATTGGGATGACTCAGATGTGGACTATCTATATCCAGCAGGTTTCATTCATTGTTGTTGCAGATTTCATTAGTTGGCCTTGTATGTGGTCATTTGTGCATTGGTATATTGTTTCAGGATTGAGAGGATGAATGATTTGGGTATTTGATTAGTCATGTAATGGGGCTTGTAGCATGTGGTTTCATCTTGATGTCAAGATAGCTTGTTACATTAATTAGTTATACACTTTCAGTGGGATCTTTTAATAGTGATGACTTAGTGGTGTAGGATTGGTTTGTGATGTTTTGTTGGTAGTTGTATGTATCTTCTTGGCTTGGAGATCTTGGTTTACTTGTATGTTGCTGACATTGCAGTTGACTGTGTGTAGACCTGGATGATCTTCATGGAGAGGATGGTTGTCATGATGCCATGTGTAGCTCGTATCATGGTTCAATGGGAGTTGTTGGCAGTGACGAGGATGCATCATTGGTAATATGGTTATCTTCATGTGATCGGAGATATGATTTCTTGGTTTAGAGTGTTTGTTATGATGTCATGATATACTCTTGATTCTAGATTAGAGTTTGGCATAGTACATGTTCTCTTGAGACTAGGATGTATGTTTTGGTGCATGTGATCTCCTAGGAGGAGATGGTTAGATCATGTTGTCATGATAGGTTCCTAATTCTGATGTTTGAGCTTTGACATTGATCATGGTATTTCTCTTTGTATTGAGTACATTGAACATTTGCTTGGTTACTTCATGATGGTGCTATGTTGGTTTTGGAGTTTGGCATGTATTGATCAGTTATAGGTGCTCGTTGATACTTAGAGATGTAGGTGATGGTTGGAGTTCTCTTGTGATTAGAGACATTTTCTTGAGACAGTTACTCTTTGGAGGTTTCAGTTGGAAGACCGAGGAGCCTTCACCTGGTATGGACTAATAGAGGAGATTATTCTTGGAGTGAGTCATGATGACTTGGTTATCCTGAAGGAGCATTCTCATTCCCCACTCTTGGTCTACTCGGTAGTTTATTATTTGAGAGGTATTTTCCCATTATATCTTTTAGATGTGTTATGCTTTGTGCTTTGATTCTCATGGGATTGAGTTGATTCATGGTGTTTTGGATACTCATTTGAGGATGGTTTAGCATTAGTTTATATTCTTTATTTTTCATAGATATGGATCTTGAGCTATGGTTAGTTAGTTCTGGAGGATTTATTTTGAGGGATGTTATGGCATGGTTATCCCCTTGTGCATTTAAGTTTATGATATCATTCTTTGATAAGGAATGTTAGGAGATGGTTTATGGGCTGATTTCTAGTATTGGGGATGGTTTCTATGAGTTTGATCTTCTTGATTAGAGAGGCTTACATCCATGTTGGCATTGTTACATTGATTTATATGTTGTACTTGATCTAAGATTGGGTGTTGTGGATGTTGTTGAGGCTTTTCATTTGGGGTTGTTTAGGATATCATACTTGACACATCGATACACTTTTGAGGTGTTGGTAGAAGGGCATTATGGTTTACATGTTTCTCTCTTCCTAGTTCCTTCCTCATATGATTTGGGGAGGTTGGTGGCAACATGTTGTGAGAGAGTATGCAACTATTTGGGTTCTATGTGTGGATCATTTTTATTGTTCTTGGTACTTCATGCTTTGATTTTCTTATCACACCTTGATATAGTGTTGATTGGTAGACTTGATATGCTTTGAAATTACCTATGTAGTGGGAGTTCCTAGATATGTATGTTCTTCATTGACAAATATGATACAAGGAGCTTATGATTGCAATTTACAAGTTGCATATGTTCTTCGCATGAGTTTAATAATGTATTAATACCTTGGAGGTATGGACGGTTGGATGTATTAGCATGTGTTGTGGATGTTATTTTTGATCGTGTGGGTTTTTCAGTTGACAACAACTTGGTTAAAGCCCTTGTTATAATTTGGATTTGATGCTTGTGCTCATGGATTGGTGCATCTTCACTTTGGCATGTTCCTTTTCTTCCATAGGTGGCATGTTGAAGGATGAGAGGAGTTCTTTCTTGAGATGGTGGTCACTTTGTTCTTGCTGCAGGTATCTTGATGGATCACGAGAGCATGTTGGAGATTCATGTGGTTTCATGTATGGCTATGATGATATATTTCATGTATTGATCCCTTATGCAATGTATACAACAAGTGGGAGAATGTTGAGATATGGTGTTGTACACCATTGCATAAAATAATTTATTATATTATTGTAATTAAATAATTATTTATTTGTGATACACCTCGGTGGTGTTGTTAAGCATACTAGGTAATTATTTGGGGACCCACTTGATGTTGTATTGTAACATTGTATTATTATTTAATGTGTGGAAGACATGTGATAATAATTTAATATTGGAGAAATATTAAATAAAGTGATGTCTTAGTACCCAATATTAAATAAGGGGTTAGTGGTTTTGTATTCACATGGTTTTGTGGTACATGGTTTTACCTTACCACTAGTTGTATTTTGTGTGAGCTTGTGTCTATAAAAGAAAACACATGTATAGTGGTTCAGGTTGGTTGAGTGGGTTGGCTATCATTATTGAGTCTTCTTGTGGAGTGCATTTGTGAAGCATGGCATGGGATGTGTGCATTCATGCTTGGACACATGGGAATGCATTGGAGGGCTTGATGCTTCAGAGGTATTCATTGCATCTCTTGTATTGCTTTATTGTTGAATAATATGATGGAGTATGGATGCTTTTGGAGGTTGGGTTTTTCCCTCTTGAGGGTTTTCCCAGGGTATATCTTGTGTTATCTTATGGCTTGTCTATTTGATCTATGCATGCTAATCTCTCATGGGTTATGTAGGAAATGAATTAAGATTGTGGGTTTGAATTCAATAATTTCCTAACACTCCAATTCTAACTTTATTTTTCTTTTTTCCATTGTTCTCGAATGGTCTTGAGTTTCTTGCTCTAGATTTTCAATGTTACTGAAACAAAATACTTTACAATATTGATGATGTTTTTATTAACAAATAGAAAGACTGGATGCATATCACATAAAAATTATCCTAACTAGAGACTGCATTTCACCAGAAAAATTGGCACAAGCTTAACCACATACTTTTCAAATCCCTACATGCCAAAGCAATGCCCAAGAAGTTTTGATTAAAAAAACCCTATCTATGTATTTGGAAATTTTAATGACATTAATTTTGAGATTTTAAGAAATTGGTGAAACCAGGTTTCTTATTTTTATATGGTTGAAATATATCTAAAAACTCATATACACAAAATCAAATCATATGCAAGAAGATGAGCCAAAAGCCTATAAAAGCTTGTTATGACATTAGTCTTTCTTGAATGTAAGAAACCTGATATTTATCGTGTAAAGATGAAAAACAAGTACCTTGCAAGAACTTCAGTATCACAGTTGTTATGAATATACGCAAAACATGTTTAAAGACAAACAAAGAGAATATTTCAGTTGGAGAGCTTGGTGCATGCCAGGCAATAATTATCATGTCCTGCAATAAAAGGAAAGATTAACAGCATTACAATGGAAAGATACTTGGTAGATTTCAAAAGTTATCGAAGATATACAATTTTAGTATGTCAGACAATAATTATCCTAGCCTAGCAATAGCAAAGAAAGATAATAATGGATTTCAGAACTTGTCAAAAACATAAACCTGCTATTTATCATAGTAAGAAACCAAAATAAATCTAGTATGTGTTCACCTTAGATACAAAAAAACTCAGCAAGAAATCACATAGAATATAAGATCTCTACCTGAAGAGCTAATATTAAAAATGTCCACATCCTATCAAAGCTTCTATAAAGATGCTAGAATGAACAAATTTCAACAAAATTTGTTTTGGCAATCCATTTGGGTCCTTGGTTCCGCATAAGGCCCTACAAAATTTAAAGAAAATAACCACAGTCATCAAAGTCAAAGGTAACGAAAGCAATAAGTAATATCAAAGATCAATACAAACAAATTGGCCTCCTCCTTTCCATTTGATTCATGCACACATATAGGCTTATACTAGTAGCATTATCATAGTGTGCATAGTTCAAATTATGTAACCCTGTCACGACATATGGAAACCATGCTTATAAAAAACTACAATTTTTTTCTTCAATACAGTGATATAGAAAATAATAAATGTGACATGAGATTGTGGTGTACAAAATTGTTTGATCTTGCATTCCAACAACATGCAAACCAATCTGTAATCTAATTGCCTATACTTTGATCATGGATATGAGATTTACTTTTTTTTAACTCACATGGAGCGACATTCTGCTTACAATTCTGCAGCATGAGTTTTTGCCATGGGTATCCAGAAGAAACTTGTTTGTGGTATATATCTATCACATTCTCCATGCTGTATTATAATGATTTTGAAGAAATTACAATACAATCTCTAACACTCCACTGAGACGTGTATATCTCCTTATCCAATATATGCTGGATATGGCCATAAAGTGTAAATGGAACCTATTCCAATTTTCCAAGCCAGGTTCAGTTAGGATTGATATCCAATATAGGCAATAAAATATCACAAGTGATTTTCAGTGTTTCCAGAGCTGATACTTGGCTGTGAGAACTACTACAGCTTTCTTCATTTTCTTGGTAGATTTCTTCTTTCCTGGTGTCTTATTTTCATTTTTAATTAACAGTTTCACTTCTCTTGCTTCATTTCTAAACACCATCAACTATTTTAGCCTAGCCAAAGAACCATAAGAGTGTTCCAGAGTTAAAAACTACTTGAATTAGTGATGGATGCACACATGCATCTAGGTTTATCTAAGTAATTATGATAAAGCTTTTACAGTTCATAAAGTGAAAGGATTATCAGATAGAGGGTATTGATTAATGTTACTTTGCTTGTTTAACCCATGTAGGCCATTTTCATATTTGCTAAATAAATTTGAATCCATTATCATAACCTGGCTTTAAAAAGATATATAAATAATGTGTGTCACCATATTGCCATATTTTCAACAGCAGATTTGTGCCATTGATTTCTATCAAGATAAATCCACCAATTATAAAAAAAATAACTAAAGTAGACCTAAAATGATAAATTCATAGCACTATATTCCATATTTTAGTCTCATCAAATTGTATTTCTACCCCTATGATGGTACATGCCATTAATAGCCCTATGGCCACGTCACTCCTACAATATAAGACAAACATCAAAGACTGTCAGGAGACCAGACAACGGAACTTCTTCACTAATTATTAACATTTTTCAGCCTTGAAATGGTGTATGAGAGTAGCACTGGGATCAGAATTAGCAGGCGTTCAGGCTTTAACTATCACTAGGGTCGTTACCCATCCTATCTGTTCAAAGAGGAAAACTAATCAATAAATTTTAGCTCTTCTGACTCCTCAATTAGTTTTGCCATTATTTTTTTGGTGGGTGAAGAAGGTGGATGTGACATCCACAAGATACTCTCAAACACAAACACATGTAACAGACATGCTCAAATGTGTGTTGCTGCACAATATCATTAATTCATAACATGATTACAATCAATACATCGAATGCTGCTGCATTCATTATCACTTGATCATTACATTTGCTTGATGCCTTTGCTTTACAATTGCCTCAATATATAGAGGTCTTTCATTCATGCCTCACATTTCTAGACTGTTCTATTGCTCATCTATTTCTAGAAACTTCCTCTAGAAAATTCTAACCTAGAACATTCCAACTTTCTAGAATTTTCCCTTTTTTAGCTTTTTGCTTTTTTCTCATTTAATTAATTAATTACAATTTACGGGAGAAATTACATATGCCAACACTCCCCCTTAATTTCGACCGGATATTTTTCATTCCCAAATTCTATTTCCAAATCTTGTCTTTCAAGTCTGCTGACTCACTCAAATCTTTTTCTTGCAAACTATCTTCAAGATCTACTAATCTTTTTCTTCAACTCTGACCCATTGCTGCAGCAGTCCTTCAAACCTTAATTATCAAATATTTCAAAACTTCAAACTGGAAGTCTTCTCTGCAAACTTGCTATCTGTAACTTTCCATCTTCTCTAGCGTCATGCTAAACCAACAAACCTCTCTTGATTTCTTTCATCTTTGACATAAGACATTTCCACTTGAACAATCTTTTGAACATACCTATCATATTTTTCCAACTTGATCCGTAATTCCATCCACAATCCATTTGCATGCTTCTTGTATTTGTCTTCTCTCTTTGCCAACACATCTTCTCTGAATGATTTTTCAAACCACATATTCTGCATGGATGTAGATCCCAACATGTATCCTTTGCATGACCTTTCCTGTTACAATGACAACATTGCATATATTCCATTTCTTTAACAAATTTGGTTACACCTGTATTATTTTCTTTACCTGACACATATCCAAGACCTTCATGCTTTGGCCTCATTATTGGCTTAATTGGCTCTCTCATTCCTTGATCATGCCTTCCTAAGCATTTACCTTTGTATCCCATTCTTTCCATGATCTTTAAACCAGCATTCATTTCATTGCCATTACATCTAACAACATTATCATTTTGACAATTTTTATCACAAATTTCTTTAGCAAAAACACATTTCTCAATTGACAAATTCAAATCCTCTGTACTACATGAAACATCACATATGGATTTTGACTTCAAACATTCATTCAATTTTGTAATTTCCTTCATCTGCAAACTATTTGCTTTTTTTAACTTCTCTTCTAAATCATCAACCAATTTCACTCCTTTTTCCAATTCCTCATTCCTTGTATTAATCTCATCAAACAATTTTAGTTTTTCTTCAAGCTCTTTATTTTTCTCTCTAAATTTGCACAATTCCTTCACCTGCAAATTATTTATTTGTTCCACAAACTTTAACTTATCCTCTAGCTCTTCAATTGCCTCTCTAGAATCACTAATTAGATTTAAAAAGCTACATTTTTCTGCTCCCATTTCTTTTCTTAATTTTGCCAATTCTTTTTCTAAAAAATCCTTTTCACATTTTAAACTTGTATTTTCTTTCTTCACTCTTATTAATTCTTCTTCTAAATCTTTTGTTTTCTCTTTCTTTACTCTATCAACTTTTCCCATTGAATCAAACAAATAAACTTACCTCAATTTTTCTTCTAGAACTTCTCGTGCCTTCCAATATCTTCTTTACATGGTTCTACTCAGCTTGCAATTTTGGCCTCCTCTTCTCTTAACTGCGGCGACTGTAGATCAATGCTAAAAACCTTGGTTGTGGCTCCTTTCTTGAATACGAGTCCTATTGATGGCGTCAGATCTATATTCTATTAGCCGTGACTATGATCCTTTACTCAACAATCTCTCCTTCTAACAACAACACCTTTAATCTTTTCCTTTGTAAATGCGGAGCCTTGAAACACAGCTAACTCTTCAAGCGGCGTCATAAAATCTTCTAATCTGCAAATGAAAACAGCGATTTGAATTCCTTTGGTTTAATATTGCAATGATCTTGATTCCTTTGCAGATAATAGCAATCTCCCTTTGACTGTGAACCGGGCTCCTTCTTTGAATAATGATGACGGTATAGACTTCCTTTCGGCTGCACTACAATAAAACCTACATTTGAAAAACAAAGTCTTCTACCTAGTGGCTTCCACTTTGGCGAATCCTTGTGGCTGTGACAATCTCTTTTGGGGACAGCAGGTCTCCTTAGCAATGTGTTCTCCACAATGCTGGTGGTTGGTTCTCCTTACATCGGCTCATCCAACCTTTATCTCCTCCTTTGCAACATCAAACAGTTGATCTCTCCAAACAACGGCTTTTTCTTTAAAAGTCAGATTTCTTTCAAACTGTAGCGGCCACTTTACATCGGCGACAACTTTTCCTTAGCAGCACTTTTAATTAAATTATGCGACTAAGATCTTTGGCGGTTCTCCTTCCCAATAGTTACAAATTTTAGCTTCTCCATGGCAGTGATTTTCTTTTGAGCAACTCACAAACCGTTCCTCTCCTAATCTCCATCAATCATCATGTCTGGCTCTGATACCACATGAAGAAGGTGGATGTGACATCCACAAGATACTCTCAAACACAAACACATGTAACAGACATGCTCAAATGTGTGTTGCTGCACAATATCATTAATTCATAACATGATTACAATCAATACATCGAATGCTACTGCATTCATTATCACTTGATCATTACATTTGCTTGATGCCTTTGCTTTACAATTACCTCAGTATATAGAGGTCTTTCATTCATGCCTCACATTTCTAGACTGTTCTATTGCTCATCTATTTCTAGAAACTTCCTCTAGAACATTCTAACCTAGAACATTCCAACTTTCTAGAATTTTCCCTTTTTTAGCTTTTTTCTTTTTTCTCATTTAATTAATTAATTACAATTTACGAGAGAAATTACATATGCCAATAGTGGGATAATAACATTAAGTAATCCATTTAGCTTATTTTGTTCATAGATTTTTGCATAGTTGCAGAAATCTTTAAAACATCATGATTTACTCCAATTAATCTCTGCTCAGCCTTTTTACCAAGCTTTTCCCCCAAAAAATAGAATTCTTTGTCAAAGCCATCGAGCTTGAAACCCACATTTCTCCTCTACCAAAAGGAATCATCTTCCAAATTCTGATATAGTACATCATTAAATTAGTATACCGGTTTCCAACTTAAAAAACACTTCTTCATTTTCGTACATTTCAATAGATGCTAACAACTTGAAGAGAACTTATGCTCCATTGTTGTTTATAGTGTCTCTGCCTTATTGTGGAAGAAGTTTACGCAATGAAAATATTGATAATTCAAAAGAAAAGCATGGAATATCATTTGTCACCTTCAGAATAGGTTGCTTTTCATCTTCGTTTGGGACATAAAAAAATCAGCGTCTGCTCGCATCGGCCACCCTAGGCTGAAACAATTTTTTGACCTGTCAAAGAACAGTCGTATACCAGTATTATGTACCGCTTATTTCAAAACCTAAAGCATATTAATTATTGTTGCGAGACATCATACCAGAAAAACTCATTCAGATCATCATAGTTCCTCCATTGTGAGTGTTTGGCTCTACCACCTCTGTTTCTCTTGGCCTCCTGTATAAATGGAATATGTAACATCATAAGTCAGACAAAATTTATCAACACATAACCATTGTGAAGAAAATTATAGAGTGGAAGCATATATGAGTACTAGTAAAAATCTATAACCTTTGCAATGACTTCATAGATGGGCGTCACAACTTTTTTGAGGAAGGATTCTTCATCTCCTCCATATGCTGGATATCTTTTTTCTAACATCATCACATAGAGTTCATATGCCATCTGCAAAAATATTGACTAAAGAATTGTCATTCCATATCCCGGACATACTCATAACATGAAGAGAACATTGGAGAAACGATAGGAGAAGAAGAAAAAGAAAATCTTTTAACATCCACGAGGTTATGGGACAACTAATCTTGTCATTTTTAACTTTTTTATTTTAATTTTTTTTCTATCGAGAGTCATGATGAAGTCCTCCTTTTAAAAAACTATACCGAACTAGCTGTTAAGATATTTACATGTTTTTGGTCTGATTCCAATCAGAAGTCATCATTAGAGTTGCTTTGAAGTTTCAGTTTTGGTTTTTTAATATGAATATTTTGATGATGTGATAAGTCATTTATGTTAGAGTAATCATGCATTATCTAATAATTAATTATTAGTCTAATTTATTCTCATGTACTTAACCTAAACTTATGAGTGTTTTTATGCTTTTATTAGTTGAGCTAATATTAGATTATTCTGTCTCATCTCATCTTGACACCTATCATGATCGGATCCCTTTCTCATTTAGAGTTTCTCATATATAGCACTCAACCCTCATTGTATTATCATTCTAGAGATTTACTTTCGAACTCTCAACCTTTGAGGACTCTTGTTTTTCTTGAATATTTTTTATGCTCATTTTGTAATTTTTTCTTGTTGAGGAATATAGTAATTTTGTGTGTGTAGATCTTTTGCATAGAAGGTGTATTTGTTTGTTGTTTGATTGTGGATCATGTTTTTCACAATTCTAACATGGTATTCGAGTGTGGATTCAATGAAACTCTTCTCAATTTATCAGGTTTTTTACTTCAACAAGAATTATAGGCTTCAGATCTGGATCCTTCATTGTTTTTTTGCAATTTTTTGACATGGATGATTTTAAGGTGTATTTTAACATAAAAATGACCTCACCATTGGATTCAAAGTGTCGAAAAAGTCAAATTTGTCTTCTGTTTGGCCTACTCCTAAGGTCAGATCTGCAAGGGTTTGAAGCAATTGTTTTTTTCAAATTTGGAGGGTAGTTGCAATTTCGGAGCATTTTGGCACTAAAAGAACTTCACCGTTGGATTCAGGTGGTCAACAAATTTTGACTATAAATTTTCCTTATCCAAATATGATAATTTAAAAAAATAAATTTAAAAACAGTTTTTAAAATTGTTTTCTTTAATTTTTTTTATAAAAATAAAAAAATAAAAGAAAAAAAGAAGTTTTTTTAAAAAATCCAGGCGACGTATAAAATTTGCAAGCAACCTTTATGAAGGGGTACCCATAGGTACTTGCAACTACAGGCTTGCGGGCCCGAAGACAATCGTCGACAAGGTTTGATTCCCCCAACAATGACCTTATTGTCAACTAGTGGCGGGTTAAATACTCGCAATGGTGTAAAAACCCGCTGTCAGTTTTTTACTAGCCAATGTTGGCATGTCAACACTTTACCGACCTAGTTTTCTAATAGAACCATAGAATATTCCATTTCCAATGTATCATATTTCATCATCAGTATCTTTTGTAAGGGAACAAGTTTTTTTTCCATCGACAAGGGAATATTTCAACGAATATTCCACTGACATCAGCATGAACTCATGCTAACATCAACAGTACAAACTATTGCATGGCCCCTTCAAACCCTCTTTGTGCCCTAAAGTAGATGTTTTATTTCTTCTGGCCATAACTTGGGCGTATGGTAATAGATTTTGGTGAATGAAATATAGTTAGAAAGGTGGTTTTGCAACCTTTCCAGTGGTGTGGGTCTCATCATATTTTTTTTTGTTGGTGCATTCTACAACCTATTGAAGTTAGAAGTGTTGTTTTCAGTCCTAAACTCATAAATTTTGATCAGTTTCTCTGCTTTTCACGATTCTAGTGGTGTTGGAATGCTCTTTCAAATCTCTTCATAGCCATTTAAGTATTTTTTTCATATTTCTCTCCACACACATTTTATTTAGTTTTTGGTGTTTGCGCACTCTAGTGAATTACTTGGATGTTTTAGCTCCTAGGAACTTTTTGTTCGCATGGGATGATTTATTTTTAGTTGTTCTTCAAGTATTTCCAGTATTCTGTCATATTTTGGCATTGTAGACTTTTTTTCATGCACATTCTCTTTTGTAGATGCATTAAAATAAAGTGTCATTCTAGTGTATATTTTTTGGGGATTTTGCACATCTTGTTGCGCCTTTTTTAATTGCACTATGATATAAAGTGTCATGGGGGGTTGATTTTTTCCTTTTATTTTTCATCGCACCTTTGTCAATTGAGTGTCCCTTGTATGACAACAGTGAATTATCCTACTGATTTTTTCCTCATGTGTGTGTGCCTTAGTTTGTACATCCTTTTATTTGCAAGTTGTTTCTCCTACATGCACTTCTTGGTTTCACACAATTTTTGTGTACTTGTCATGCCTCTCCCTTTTTCAACATTATAAGGGGGTTTCTACTATTAGTGCTAATGATTCCTTGGTTTTGCATTTGAGTGATCTATGTATCTAGTTCTTGTTCCTATGTACTTTTGGATGCAACGTACATCAATGGTTGGTTACATTCATTTCAATGAGATGGATCATCTACCATATGGACACTCTTGCATTCCTGTTTTTGAAGGTTCTTCATTTCAACACTATATCAATCATCATTTGACAACAGTCTATAGATTTTTCGTTGCTTTTGTGATGTTTAGCATGTTCCTCTTCTTTTTTAGGACATTGTTTTGGTTGGAGGATTTTTAGTCCTTCATTTGTCTATCTCTTTTTTGGAGAGGAGATTTTCTTATGTGGTTTTCTCTTTTTCTCCAGTTTTGAGAGATCTTTTGTTTGTACATGGGTACCTCACCAGACCTTGTTCGTCGAGACACATTTTGCATTCTCTTTTTAGGGTTTTTTAGCTACTCCCTAATTTCATTTTAAGAGGGAGTGTTAGAGTAATCATACATTGGCTAATAATTAATTATTAGTCTAATTTATTCTCATGCACCTAAGCTAAACTTAGGAGATTTTTTAATGTTTTTATTAGTTGAACTAATATTATATTATTTTGTCTCATCTCATGTGATGTTAACACTTGTCATGATCTGATCCCTTTCTCATTTAGGGTTGCTCTTGTATAGCACTCAACCCTCATTGTATTATCAGTCTGGAGATTTACTCTCGATCTCTCAACCTTTGAGGACTCTTGTTTTCCTCATTTTGTTTTTTTTTCTTGTTGAGGAATACAACAATTCTTTGTTTGCAGATCTCTTGCGTGGAAGATGTCTTTGTTCATTATTTGATCCCGTGGCTTGTATTTTTCACAATTCTAACAATTTAGAGCTATTTGGAAACATGTTTATAGCTTGCATTCATTTTGGGTGCATGTGAGAGTGATTTTAGGAAGCTTTCTAAGTTTATATCTTACTATCCAAAATGTAACAACAAGGTTTCAAATCTGCACCAACCATTTATTTGCCAATATTTGAGGTATATTTGTTAATTCCATGATGGGTGGTTAGTTCTTTGATGTTTTGATACATCTAAGGATGTTCTATCAATTTTTTTCATGACTATACTTGTAATAGTAGATGCATATCTTGAATTTAGAAATTTTCAAATGAGTTAAGATGCTAACATTGTAACACTGAGTGGTAGTACCACTAGTGAGTTTCTCTTGGTATTTTTTTGTCACTCACCCCACTGAATAAGTGGCTTATTGGTTTTCACTCACTGCTGAAAAGTGGAAGAGTTACTATAGTTTATTGTATTCACCCATTATTGAAAAGTGGGAGAGTTGCTCTTTCTTGTTATATTCACTCACTGTGATGAAAAGTGGAATAACTTGCTTGCATTTTCACTATTGTATAAGATTTCCCACTAAAAAGTGGAAGTGTTGGCTAACCCCATTAAATAAATGGATATATTTTTAGCTTCTTATTTTTAAAATAATTCGCCATCCCATGCAGTTTATGCTCACCTCGGCCACATTAGGAACTTGGTGATCAAAAAATGGAAAGGAAGTGCTAGACATTTCATTATGTTTTGAACTAACAAGTTTTCAAAAAAAAAAATTAAGGGTGATTATTACATCTAACTTCACCAAAAGATGCAATAGTAGATTGGAATTTGTAAGTGGATTGATTGAATATAATTATCAACAACTAATATTGAGTACCATAGTTGAAATAAGACATATTTATGATACACAATTAATTCCAAATAATACAAAAAATACTCAAAAACCTATAAATGATACTTCAACTCTTCAATGCAAATCTCATAGCAATTAGCACACTAGCTACTTCCATATGAAATTTCTCTAATGGACGTTGAGGGTTTTTTTCCTCGAGCCCAATATCTTCAACACACAAGTGACTTCTAGATGAAGTCACTCTCAAATGGCTATGAGGGTTTTCGTCCTAGGGATAGAAGATGAAAAAAGTTCAATATTTCATAAAAAGAGAATTTTATAATGAACAATGTATACCCAAGCTCTTCTTCAATATTTTTTGTTGCTTTTTACAAAGAAACACTCTTTTCTTTTTCGTTGTTTTTTCGAAAAAGCACTTTTTGCTTTTTTTTGTTGCTTTTACAAAAATACATTTTTTCTCTTTTCTATAAGTGACTCTTGAAATTTATTTTTTGATACAACTTTACTTTAGGCCCAAAAAATAAGTCATTGTTACATCTCCACCGTTTTAAAATAATTCAATATAAATTTATCATTTAATTTTTCACTTTTCGACAACTTAAATACTTAACTATTTAATCATTTAATTATTTTTTGTACCACTACCAAAGTTACAAAAAATATTAAAATAGCTTGAAATAGGAATTCTATTCCACCATCAATACTCAAAGTGCATAGGAAATTGAATCGTATGCAAGTTGGCATTTTCTCAAGATTACAAACTTCTCCAAGAAGTGTGGAGTACTCCCAAAATGTTAGATCTATAGATGGATGGTACCATTATACTCGTCTAGGCTCCAAAAGATCTCTTTCGCTATCAATATACTTTCCCCATAATGCTAGTGCTCTCCAAAAAAGTTGGAGGTTTCCAAAGAAGTTGGAATGGACCAAAAAGGGAAATTACAATATTCCCTTAATGAGATTGTTTTGACAAGAGATCTTCATTTTGGTGGGAACTAAGCTCACCCCTAGCACTAGCTACACTCACAAATAGATGGCTAGACTGAGATTGTGAACAAATGGCTCAAAGTTTATTTGAAAAATTATGTTGTTAATTAGTAGAAGACTTGGATCGGGTGTTGGTGTAATTAATTATTTAATTCTACACTTACATAAGTTTACTTAGGCATAATATTTAATTAATTCTTAGGTTGCATTTACTAGGCTTTAGTTAATAATGGGGCCATTCCCCTTTCCATGTATTTATGATAAAAGATTCCTTCTAGAAGATGAGTTGTCTTTTCTAGAAGCCTTATCCTATATTCACATCATCCTAGGTTGTTAGTTAGGGTTCACATGTTGTTAGATCATGACACATGTCAAAATCATAATGCATTTTACATTTCACTCTTGCCTATATATACAGGGCATCTGTACATTGTATCATATCTTGATCAAATAATAAAATTTTAATTTGCATGCCTAAGTTGCAACACTTTCTTTGTGGGTGAATTTCTTCTTAGTTAAGGCCCTCTTGAAGGTTGCAGCTTCATAGAGACATTGCACACATCCATAATTTCTACATGGTATCAAAACTTGTCCATTGAAGATTCATCTCAGGATCAAAAAGTTGGGCTAGAGAGATTCATTGTAGGTTTGAAGGTTTTCATTGTAGGCTAGTTAGCTCCATCTAGGGACCAAATTGATTTTTGGAGTAGATTGAGTCCAATCCGAGCTCACCATTGTCTTCAGAAGACCTCAAAACCTAAGAATTTCTAGCCTATTCGTCAAAATCATATTCATCTAACCGGGAGCCATCAGAGGTATTTTTTGGATTTACAAATTCATGTTGCATGATCTGTATGGTTTGCAAAAACAAATCACTTCCCTATCAGTTGTACTCTATGATAAAAAAAAATTATGTACTAGCTATTTTTAAAAAAATTAGGCTCATATTCTATAGTTTTTTGGCAAAAAAATTATTTTGCGGAGACTGCAATTACTATTATACAGTTGACATTTATCATGTATATTTTTAAATCAGTGGCATATAAAATCACTGTCGTCTTTTTTATAAGGTTTGGTATATATTATCAGTTGGCATATTTTATAGGATTGAATTTTTGCATAATATATATTTTTCAGCATTTAAAATATTTTTGATTTGCCATTTTGGCATTATTCAAAATATTCTCTTGTCAGCTTTTTCAAAAAAATAAACTACAAAAAAGCTTCCTTGGCTACTTTTAAATCTTCATCTATTTAATTGAGGTCACTTTCATATCAATGGTCAAGGAGTTTGTCAGTTGTACAGGGTATTCAGAAGTTGTAGGTACCTTCTGTGTAGTCCCCGTCCTTTCCTTGGCCACACTCACATTCACCGACTGACCATATTTATCACTAAACGGGCCCTCCACTCTCTATCCACTGTCGATCCCATTGGAATCCTCCTGCTAGTGTAGTTTTCTCTTCACCACCAGGGTCTTCCACACTGTCCACAATTGCCGAAATTTGTTTCTGGCACTAGGAACTCTCCACCACTGGCGAAGTCAACCACCCAGTAGCATCGTCGCTTTCTGCCACCCTACCACCACCTCGAGTGGCATTGTTTTTTTTACCTCATATTCCGCCAAGGTCACATTAGTGACCAAGATTTTTGCTTGGGGAGGATTTTTTTTTCCCTAGGTGCTTATATTTTTGCACCTAGTTAGTTTGCAGGCCCTAATAGGGTAGAAATCTTCTATGGGCCATATCTTTTCACCACGATCTCGAAAATCAGCAAACGAGATACCGTTGGAAAGGTATTTCATTATAATTTCTAGTGGTGCCCTCTATTTTCTATAATTTTTCTTCTAAAACCCTAATTTGGACTCAAAAGCCAATATCTTCTCAACCATTTGTCAAAAATTGGTGATTCCAGCAGCATTAGGAAGGTATTATAGTGATTTTTTATTAGTCCTTTCCTTTCATTCAGATTCAGATCTAGGTGATTTGCATTGGTTTTTTTCCATTTTGAGTATTTTCATCATTACTTAGATATCCTAAAGATTTAAGAAATGTTTCTTGCATTGAGGGACATCATTTTAGTTGCACATCAAATTTGGAAGTTTCTACTTTTTGTTGAAGGTCAATATCTTTGTTATAATGGAGATTTGTCATAATTTGTTATGGGGTTTTCAATTCATCCTTCACTAATAATGTTTGGAAAGGGAAACTATACACAATGGAGAGATTTCATCATCAACCATCTTCAATCACTTTAATTGTTGCCACATTTGTATGGTTTGGTTCCCCCTCTTGATAATTGTATCTAAAAAATTTCTTGGAGTTTTCGTAGATATGATGTTTTAGCATTTATTGTAATGCATGTTGTTGATGATGTTTTGAAGGATTTTGATCATTGTTACTGTCCTATTACTCTTTGGACTATGATTTGGCAGCTATATGGAGATACTGATACTCCATCATTCCCTGATAATCATGATTTAGAATGTCATATTCCTCTTCATTCTTTAGATCAAGTACCCAATGATGATATTGTTGTGTAGGAGCTTACATATTTGAAATACTTTCAATCTTCCAAAGAGGTTGACAAGGTTTCTTCACATGCTCCTTCTCCATTAGAGATAGTTGATATACCTTCACCTTCAATGATTCCTTGTCTAGAGACATTGATTGAAGCTTCCATCATTTCTATTCATCAAGACACATTCAATTTTCTAGACTTTCCATCACAGGATGGCTTTGTTTCAACTATTGTAGACTTGGCTACTTCTATCTAGGTTTGGAAGACATTACTCTATGCAAATTTTACTTTGTAGGGTTCTCTTGAGTTTCCACATTCCTTGGTTTCAACCTTGATTGGATATCCTGATCTTGGTGAGACTACCTTGGAGGCACTTGATTCCTCTTCAAAGATTTCATATATGAGGCTTCTTCCCTCCCATTTATGGAGTTGGAGTTTCTTCATCATCTACAATTGGATTGGATTCAATCTTCTCTCAATGGTTTTGAGGAAACTTCATTCATTATGCATAGCATCTACTAACTTCAAGGTTTCTAAAGACCCAAAACATAAACTTTGAAAAGATCACTTAAACTTTCATCAACTCTTCTACAATGAAACTTGATTTCACAAGGCTAGAAGACCCCAAAAATGGAATTAGGAATTAAAACACTCATTGAACTCCTAATACGCCTTAAGCATCTTGATTTTGGAAAGATCAAACCAAAAACACTCCTTTATAACTCAGACTCATCAGTTTCTCCATTACTTACACCACAAAGACCTAATTGCTTGTAGTAGTCCATATTGACAAAAATGAACTTACATCTCTTAAACCTGATTGAATCTTCAAAGACCAAATACATTTTTGGGAACCCATTACAACCTGTACAGTTGAACATACTATAGAATCGAGTACTGTTGCTTTGAAGAGATTAAGCTTAAAATTGACTATCCTACAACAATGGGCTCCAAATAGGCCTAATTTACAAAGAATGTACCATCTAATTCACTCCAAAGCCTCAAATAACAATGGAAATAATTACAACAGGTTATAAAACTTCAAATTCAATAACTTTGATAGATTGAAAGACTCAATAATGCACCAAAATACCAAACCCTCGCTCTAGGTCACTTTGAACTAAGTAAAATAGCGATTTATTGAAAATTTGCTTTCCAAACCTCAAAACACCTTGCCACTACATCATACATCTTAAAATGGGTCTACACAAGCTTTAGGAGTCACATTCCAATCTCCTTCAATGCATATAAAACAAGTTTCTACTTGGAGCCATCAATTTCATGACAAAAACTCAGAAATTTCACTAAGGGCAGCAACTTAACTTTTCAACAAGACTTCCCTCACATCTTCCAACACACTCATAATCAAAAGCCACCTAATTCAACCCATTCCACTTATTCACAAATCCTAAATTAGTGGAATGGTTAATAAACTCACTTTAGACTCTCAAAATGCTTACATTGAGGGTTACAAAACAGTTTACAGTAAAAATGCTCTTAAATCCTCAAAATTTGATGAAAGTTCTTCAAACCTCTTCCAAATGGATGCTAACACAAACAAACATGAAGAAAAATCAATATTTTTAGCCTAGGAGTGTTGTAATGTCCGTACAGTACTTGCAAACAAGAAGACAACATTGTAACTGCAGAAAACATGGTTCTTTATTCAAAATTTTCTTCAAGATACAATCTCCAATGATTTTCTCGCCTTCATAAGGCCCTTATAAAGATATTACAATAGTTAATATTACTACCCCTTGATTTTTCAACCAACTCATTAACTTCCCTTTACAAAATGACCCTTCAACTTCCATTTTGTGCATTTTTTGCAATTTTACATTTTTTACAACAAAATGACAAATTTTGCAACATTTTATAACTTGATCTCACAATCACCTAGAAACCTTATTTGATGACTCAAATACATTAAATATGACTTTTTTTAACAGGCATAACCTGATGAAGATTCAAAATTTACAAGATTTCCTATTGGAGGCATAACACCATTAGGTGCTCCTACACCAATTCAAGGGGGGAAATTTGGTCTCCAACTATTCCTTCAATGGAAGGATCATTGTATTACAGTCTTTGGATCTTATTCAACATCGGTTTCCGCATAGTCTTGGTTTTTCACCTTCTTCATTGATTAGGCATGTACTATTTTGATTGTGGCATCTTCATCCTCTGTGGGCAAGGAGACACATGAGCACTTTTCAGAGACATCATCTTCATCCATATTCATTCTTCCTTCCTTCAATTCCTATCCAAAGTGGGAAGCATCCTTGCATTTGCACTTGGTTAAATTGTTTCTTCTGAAAGGGAGATAGGTTGTTTGTCGACAATGGATCATGTTTTGTCTTCATGCAATTACCATTTTTGTAGGTGATCACATATTGTGGGGAGGCTATATAGTCTCTCTCTTCCCCTACTATGGGGGGGCTATTGATTGTATTGTATCTATGTTATAGATGGTGTTCTTGGGGGTATCATGGAGTCCTCCATCCTTCCTCAATTATTTGCATTTCATCTCCTTTTTAGAGAGGGGTTTTCTTACCACTAGGTTTTCCCCTTTTCTCCATTTGTGGGAGATTAGTTGCATTTCATTTTTATTTGTAAATGGGTACCCAAAATGGCCATCATGTAGCCAGGACCCATCATTCCATCATTGTATAATAATTGTATTTTCATTTCCTCCCTATGTTGCACTTATGGGGGGTGTTGGTGTAATTAATTATTTAACTACACTTATATAAGTTTACTTAGGCATAATATTCAATTAATTCCTAAGTTTCATTTACTAGGAATTAGTTAATAATAGGGTCATCCCCCTTTCCATGTATTTAGGATAAAAGATTCCTTCTAGAAGATGATTTGTCTTTTCTAGAAGCCTTATCCTATCTTCACATCATCCTAGGTTGTTAGTTAGGCTTCACATGTCAGAATCATAATGCATACTACATTTCACTCTTGCCTATATATATATATATGGAATCTTTATATTGTATCATATCAATCATATAATAGAATCTCAATTTGCATGCCTAAGTTGCAACACTTTCTTTGTGGGTGAATTTCTTCTTGATTAAGGTCCTCTTGAAGGTTGCAGCTTCATAGGGACATTGTGCATCCATAATTTCTACATCAAGTGGCTCTACTGGGGGGGTACTATTAAACACCACCTACCACATGCCAATCAAGAGGATTTGTTCATGTCTTTGTGGAAGTATGAATCTTGAAGCTTCATTGATCTTATTCTTACGAATTCCAAGGTACTAGGAGAAAGTGATTTGATCAAATAAAGACAAGACATTTTCAATTCACTCAAGAATAATCTTTAGTAGGCTCAAAGCCAACAAAAGATGTATGTAGACCATCATAGTGTCAATAGAACATTTGAAATTGAAGAAAACTTTTGTGAGATTATAGTCATACAAGTAATCTTTCCTAAGGGAAAGTGAGTAAAAAAACCTCAAATCACATTCCTATGAGCCTTACAAAATTTTGAGAAGGATTAGAAAAGTGGCCTATGAGTAGGAGCTACCAAAGTGAAGTAAGATAAATATTTTTTTTCACATGTCTTGCCTAAGAAAGGTGCTAGGAAAATATATAGAACCCCTAGATGAGTTTCTTCCAATTGATGAAGACACAAACTAGTTTTGATTCCTAAAGAAATCATGGATGTAAGGAAGAGGAAGCTAAAAAATGAAGCACCAAGGAGTACCTAATTTGGTCTTAAGATCTTCTAGTGGAGGATGCAACATGGGAAGACCCACAAATATTGGAACATCTGAACCTACAATTTCTCTAAGATACCTAAAATTTTCTACAAAAGTGATTTTAAAGATGAGTATGAAGACTTGGTCACCTTATTTATCAAAGTAATGGGTCTCCAAAAGGTAGAAAATTTTGAAGATTCGATGTTTTATTATATTGAAGTAGCCAATAGTAAGAACATCCATCGAGCAAAGATACTGAGTGACAACATAGATGCCTAGTTCAAGAACTTGGAGACGAGAAGGTCTTTCACCATGAACTCTTATGTAGTGTATATGATGACAAGGAAATTTAGATACAGAGGATTGACTTGTCATGGGGGCGAAGGCACTAGCCTAGGGTAGGATAAGATTTATGATTTTTATCCACAATTACATCTCTTAAGTACCACCCATTACAAAAGGGTTAATGATGCATTCCTAATATACATTGTAACGATCTTGCAAGGAGCTCAAAATGCTAGGTTTTTTTTTTTTTTGACTGCAGGAATCGGGTAGCACAACCCCCTATAAACTGCAGTTGCACCTGGTAAACTTTTTAACGTGACCGGCGACGCTGGTGCGACACGCCCTCCGGTACCACAGGGGTGGGGGAGACTAGACCTCGTGACCAACCTCCTGCAACAAGAAAGATTTAGCCAACCAAGCTAGGGCCCCAACCCCCAAAATGCTAGGTTTTCACAGGAGGCCATGGATCTAATAAAAAAATATGGATCATGATATATTCAATCCCCAATTTTAACTATATCAAATTTCATGGTTGTCCTAATAGACCATTCGGGCTACCAAGTTATCCAACTAAAAAAGTGGTGATTTTGGAAGTTACAAGGTAGCTAAGTGCTTTCCATAAGATCCTGAAAGGTATGCATAAAGAAAGTGTGGACCAATAACTTCCAATCATGCTTGGTAGTGCAGAGGATTGTCCAACCACATTAGGGGCTTAAAATTAAAAATTTGAACTACAATTTTATCATTTGAAAACTCATACAGTCTAAAGGAATTTTGATCCATATGATGTGGCTAAGTACTCAACCAGCAGGTTGCATCGGCATAAGCCTCACATCGAAGGATATTAGAATAATTTTTAGGATGAGTTGGAAGTAAGAAGGAGAAGGTATTCAAGGATGATAGTTGATATGGTCAGGATTTACAAGCCATTCTTTGTACTTGACCAAGTAGATGATGATGGTAAATGCATTCAATACCATGACTATGATATAGTGAAAGATAGGCCCATTCTAGCTGAACATTGGGAAGAGGAGGAAATTATAGAACCAGACGAATTGATGGATTCATTCCTCAAATACAACAAGAAATGGGTGGATTACACAACCTTCAATTTGACTAGGATGGAGTGTCCTTGACATATGATGTGATGGGTGATTTAGAATCACACTCTTTAGAGGATGAAGAAAAAGAAGAAGAGGAATAATAGGTTCATTATATTGAGGATAATAGTGAAGAAGAACCTTTGGAGACAAGGAAGGCCAAGGGGAAGAAGAAGGATACCTCAAAAAGGAAACCCATAGAGGAAAGAAGGAGAATCACTAGAAGTACAACAAAAGAGCCTCCCCGAAAGAAGCAAGCAAAAGCAAAAGATAAGAAGGATTTTGTTTCTACCATAGACACATCTCCTCCCATTCCTCCTTATTCCTTAGCATAGCAAACCCTTCCATCCTCTATTGTCCAACAAGAGGATATGCCTTCCTCTGTGTCTACTAAGAATGCACTAGTAGTATCATTAGCTCCCACTGCCCCTACTACTTTACAAAGTTAGAATGTACAAAGAGAGGTAATTTCAATAGATAGCTTGGGGAAAAATGTTATCTATCAAAGGAAATCGTCTCTTTGGGGTGGTATCCAATACCCCAAATTGGATAATATTGACAAAATCATAAGGGAAATGGAGGTGCAAGAAAAAAAAGGAAGAAAATATTTTAGAGGAGATGAATGCTCCAATTTTAGAAGGAAAAAATGTCCAAGAAGAGATGCAATAGGGGGTGTCATTTGAAGAACTATTTACAGAGAAACAATTTGAAGAATTGTAGTATGAAGAGCAAGGTATAAAACCTCCATTAGTAGAGTTCAATGATGAAAAACAACAGGATATGCCTAAGGAGGGTCATACTAGAAAATGTATGATGGGGAAAAAGGGCTAATCTTAAGGAGGATAATGTTGAGCAAGAACACCAAGATCAACAAAATGTTCATCAGGAGGGGCAAGATAAGAATTAAGAATACCAAGTGGTGCAAGAATACCAACAACCAAAGGTAGATCCAAATGTTGAGCAGTCTACAACACCTAACCGCATGTTCTTGCTCAATATTTTTAAATATTTATTGGAGTCAATATTTGATGGAGTTCTAGGTTCATACCATTTGACTCTCGTCGATTGTAAGTTTTAGTGTATGGTTAGTCTGAGTCATTTTTATGTTTAAGTTCAATTAAAATTTGTTGATTAAATTGCATTGACTTGATGGGTTTAATGAATGATTTGTAATTTGAAAATATTAATACCACCATTTAAGATTGCATCTATTTTGTGTAGTATTGTTAATCTGGAAAATCAAAATTAGGTTTTTAGGGAACTTTTCTATTGATTCCAGTCAATTTTTAGTCTTATGTTAAATTAGGTTTTCTAAACCTTAATATTTTTTAAGTTTATTTGAGGTAAAATTAGAAAACATAGTAAAAAATCAGAGTTGAAAAGTCAAATCAAATATTTTAGATCTCAAGAGAATAAAAAAATGTTGAGGAGAGAATTGTAGAAACCTAAGCTTAAGTGCAAAAAAAAGTTTCCAATTTTCAAGAAGCATAAGTCCCCTTGTGATTACAAATAAAATCACATTCATTTCACTGAGTTATCCAAGTCATATTCAAGACCTAACTACTAGAACCTTGGGATTAGATTATTAGAGTAATCAAATAAGATTTCCTTTCAAGAGAGGATAGGATACCTAGTGTATTTTATTCTATGTTGGTGAGTGCAAAAACACTCGTCAATTGGACCAACCCCTTTATCAAGTATATGTAATAAGTGTGTGTTAATCCTCATAATGTCACCCTTCCAATTGTCTAGGTAAATATTGCATTTCTAATACTAACCCCCACTTGAATTAGTTGCCTTGTTAGTATCAAGCAACATTGCAAATTCACACAAAAGGGCTTTCTTGTTAAATATGCCTTTTGCATATGGCACCAACAAACTGGAAGGGTAACATCTTGCAATGAACTCCCAATTGAAATGCCTACTTAGGAAGTTTCAATTGATTCAATTGACTCCCTAACATTTCACCCAAATTGCATATCCCAAATCAAGGTTGTCATTGCCACTAAAGAAACTCATCTTGACTATAAAATGAAATACAACAAAAAGCCCATTTGAATAAAAAATAGAAAATTTTGTATGTATTGTAAATTCAAAAAAATAGAAAACAATCACCCTTACAATCTTTGAAATATAAAAAATGAATAACTGCATAGAACAAATAAGTTAAAAACGGAGGTTTAAATGTCTTGTCAAGGGAAAAACATGTTGGATTCATATAACATAAATAACTTTTATAGTCAGTTATTGGATTAGGTAAATAATAAATAAATTAACATGTGTGAATATTAATTTATAAATAATCTTAGTCTTATGTTTTTTAATAAATAAATCAATAGTTAGTTTGTTGGGAGTTATTCTCGTAAATAGGTTTGTTGGTTTGATATGGAAAATGTAAAGCTATATAAGTTAATGCAAAGAAATGTAAAAATTAATTAAATTGTGTGAATAAAATCACAAACCCAATTATTATTCTATATTTTTTATTATTACAGTCATGATTTAGATTTTCATAAATCTATAAACTGACTATTTCAACAAAATAATCACACCAAATTCATTTTTAAGTTACAAAATAAAAAATAATAACAAATTTAAGATAAATATGAGTTTGATATAATGTGAATGAATTAAGTTCATTTGCAATGTATTATTTGCTTAGACATATCTCAATAACTTATAGTAATCACCACAAAAATATAAATAAAAATAAATTCAAACTTGGTAATGAAAATTAATAAAGAAAATTGAAAATCTTCTTCTTTCTTCCTCTTCCTCCTTTATCTCTTTTTAGTTTTCCTTTTACATATTGCAACAATGCTGCAAATGACAAATGATAAAAACAAAAAAATAAATCTCGGCCAAGGGTTTCTTAAAGTAAAATAAAATAAAAATAAAAATTGAAAAGGCCCCATTGTAAATGATTAGTTTTTTTGTTTTTTTTTTTTTTAAATGAAGGGTTAAATTTGACATTGTTGAAGACATCAAGCTATCTACATAGGGTCCAAAAAAAGGGTTTATGTTTTGAAAAACATTCCCCACTTCAAGGAGACGTTTGAAGGACATCCATAAAACAAAAAATTGGGATAGGGAAGAGGATTTTTCCCATACATTGCAAGCTCATTGAGTCGACAAACTCACAAGTTCTTTTGCTTCTGAGTACTCACAAGGTTTACTCACCATATTTTTACCAAATATGTGACAATTTTTTCCACTTGACTTGCCATGCTAGTAACATGTCAAAATTGCAAAAAAATGTGGGCTAAACACTCCAAAAACTCTATTTTTTTGGGCTTTATAGGCATTATTTTTTACCTTACAAAAAATAATGAAAATGGTGTGCACTATGAAGGTTTGTGTGGTTTTGAAGGTTTTTCCTCTTGACTTGCTACCCACTAAACCCTCATGAGGGATGATGCCCCTCAACTCCCATCAAACTCATTTGATAAATTTAGTAGTTGTATTTTGCATAAAAGTTATGGATTTTTTAAATTATGTCTTCTTCAAAAATTTAAGTTTTTTTTAATGTGTCAAGTTTTGTCTAGTTTTTCCTAAGTACTATCCAAGTTGGAGATTTTTATCTTATTGAGTCTCCACCAGTCCAAGTCTATGAACTATGTTTTTTCTTTGTCCCCCATCCCCAAAAGGGTACAAAAACCCTAGGGATATGTCCCCATGTTACACTTGATTATTTGGAATTGTAAATAATTGTTAGATAAGAAATGTTTACTAGGAATTGCGAGCCAAATTTTTTTCCTATAATTAACAAGCTTAGGGGTCATATCCACTAGGTTGATGTGCTAACATTTTCTTTCTCTCTAGTACTAATAATGCTTAAAGGTTCTTGTGTGATTTTTTTGGGACCCTACCTTGTGATTATTAGCAATATCTACATGATAGATAGATAATATAGAAATAAAATGCTCACCAACAAGATGCCTTAATACAATGATATGATGGATCTACCATATTAAATTCACTAGTTATTATATAAGATGTTATGACTTTAGTATTCTTGAGGTTAGCATATATGACCTATCAAGACCTGTATATATTTACTTGTTTGGAAATTTATTTCTAAAATTCTATGGGCATTTAGTTTTAAAATGAATAATCTAACTTGTCTTTGATTGACTTGATTTAAAAATTCATGCACAAAGTTATTGTGTTAACCATCATTGTTAAGCTAGGTTACTAGATTGACAAGAAATTGAGCTATTTTTGGGAATGATTTGTCCAAAAATTGGATTTTGAATCAAACTGCCTATGGATTTGGGAAGGTTTTAAGTTTTTTTTTGTCATAATCATTTGGATTCAATAAGGAATGAACCTAGGTTGTCCTAGGTCAAATATGGAAACTTCAAAGACATTTATATCACAATTTTAGAAGCAAGTGAATATTTCAACACATTTTCTTATACTTATCAAGCATTGAAAAACATAAATAGAATTATTATAAACATTTGTTTGTTTATTTGCACATGAAATCCATCTAACCCAAGCCTTGACCATCATAACCAAGTATGATTTCATCAAAGCACGGTAAACCCTACTACTAGAGCTCTAGGCTTCCTCTAACTATATAATGATCATTGAAATTCCAAGATTCCTTTTGGATTGCGCTTGAGCCCTAAGCCTACCAATCTATGGACAAATATGTAATCCAAAGAACCAACCTTCCAAAGGAAATCTACGAATTCAATTGATTGTACTATTTGTTGCTTATAAATGCACATTAAATCCTCCATTAATGACATTATATATGTTTATTAACAAAAAATATTTCATTTTAATCTTGTATTGATTAAGATTTAAGTTTTAGCTTTATAATTAATTTTAAAAATTTATAAATTATTATTAATATTAGCATGTTTAATATTTTATATTATTTTATTAAGTTTTATGATAAATTTATTTTTTATGAAGTTTTAATAATTAGAACTTGCACCTAAAGGAGGTTCAAGGATTGTGTTGATAGAAAACTATATGTATTTTAATATGTTAGAGAGTATGTGTTTGTGCATGGAAATTCTAGTTGAATGTGGCAAGATTAAACAATTAATAAATGAAATGAAATAAACTTAAATAAATCTAGATTTTTTCCTTAAAGAAATTAAGTATTATTTGGTTATGAAATATTTGCATACAAATTTAGAACATAACACAATGCAAATGAAAAAATAAAGTTTCCATCAAATTGAAAAAAAGTGTTGCAAAGGAAAAATAGAATGTTCCCATCTAGTTGTCAAATCAATATTTGTTTGGCTTTTATGTGATAAGTGAGATTTTGGAGGCTTTTACCATTAAATGACAACTGGTTTACCATTAAATGTCGTTAAAACTTGTTTTCTGACAACTAAACAATAATTTGCAAACATGAGAATTGTTTGAGTCATATCTCACACTATGTGTAACCTATCTACTAATTACCAAAGAAAAATCAAAAGTATTTTTTTAAAATATTTATTCTAAATGAAGTATCCATAAATTGGATTCTCCTTGATTCTAACAACTTGAATCTAATCTACTTGATTAATTATTATTTTATTCAAGTTAAATATGTTTTAAAAAGAAATTATAGTCAATAGCTATGGAAATTCCATTGGAAGTCATCAATTAGATTCTTCTATCACCATGTTCACAACTACAAATAAATCCGCTAAATATATATGAAATTTTAGAAGTTTTGATAGATCCAAGAAAGAGGAGGAAGTATATCTCAAAAAATTCCACAAATTAATACCAGAATTAAACCAACGTTCTTGATTCTGTTGATAGCCAAAATATCACAACTTCAATTCTATTGTTTTTGATAAAGGAAAAAACAGATTTTGAAGGGACCCAGAACCCTTTAATAAAAAGAGCAAGGCTACAGAAAAGACAGCAAGCAGCTAGCGAAAAAGACCAGCTCCAAAATAAGACCATTCAAGATTTACATTTTACACTTTTCTTGTGGGAGCGGAGAATCATGTCGAAAGAAGGCTTAGAGGATTTATCTTTTTTTCCTTTAACTGTGATCCAACCTTCTTCCACTTGCGTCACCTTACCATGCCAAACCAGCTCACTACTTTCATGAGGATGAAAGCCAGCAACCAAATTATTTGGATTTTCATCTTGATTCCTTTGCACAGATAAAGACTTTTCTGAAGAGCCACCAAAAAGGGAAGCCGATGCACGTTCACCTGAAAAGGCAATCTTTGACTCAATAGGGTTTTCCCTAGCAACTCCACCATTTGAGACGACTGGAGGAGGTGTCTCGAGACCCAGTGATTCAGAAGCAACCACCTCTGAAAAACTCTTATTCTGATCAACTTTCTTCTCAACAGTATAATGCTGTTGAGAAGCACCTTTCCACTGGTGCAGGAGCACCTAAAATACAAGCATAATTTTAATGTATTGTTTTTAATCTTTTTGTTTTTGTTATGTAAGGTCTAAAACACCATTGATAAGGTGTAAAGGGACCTTTTTAGAGCTTAGGATTAAATTTGAATAAGTTGGGAATCTCGGTGTGCTTGATTCCTAGGATTTTGGTTATGTTGGCAAAACATAGTGTGTTTTCAAACGCGATTTGTTTTGTCATTTTTGAGCCGAAACAGAAAACCTAACCATTTTCTCATGATGCAAAAGAAAGCTCTCGACTTGTTGAGAGGTTGGATGCTTTTTGGTATTGGCAATTTTTGTAAAAAAGAAGAGGAACAACATTTTTTTTTCCTTTTTGATGTGAAAATTGCAGATTTTTTGTTTCTGCGTTAGAATTAGCAAGTAGAGGATTGATGTTAAGTATTTGTTGACTTGTCCAGTTTGTAGAGAAGCTCTTTATATCATTCTAGTGGCGTATTAGTTAGAAAGTCCATCGCTTTTACTATTTTTGTATATTCTCTGGTTTTTTTTTCTTATTTCTGTTATGTCTAAAATTAGTGAAAATGGGGTCTTAGGCCACATTTTTTCTGTGCCAGCAAGCATGGGAACGTTGGGAAGGTGGCCAAGATCCTTATTTGTACATAGGTTAGTAGTAGGGAATGTTAGAAGTTCTTGGAGCATGGCCAATGTCTTTTCCTAGGCGAGACTATAGGTACCTGGCTTGGAAAAGACAGTCTTTACACTGTTAAAGCATGGCAGGGGTGTTGTATATTTGACAATGCATAATGTATAGGGATTGCAGAGACCTTCTTAGTGGTAGACAAGAGAACAGAGCTTTTGGTTTAATCTTTTGGAGGTTAAAACAAGCTAAACACTCCAAGAAAGCACCAAGGAAAACCCTAGTTCTTGCAAGAACAGGGTACACTATCTGTACGGACAACAAATAGTCCAAGACTCTGGAAATCTATTAGTGTTCCAGATTTGAACAAGGGTGACTGAAGCAAGCTTGACTTGAGAAGGTGAAAGAGAGGAGTGATAAGTGTTTTACTTGTGTGAGGAGGCCTAATCCTAGTAGCCCTCCTAAAACCCTAACCTAGGGTATGAGAAAAGCGATGGAAGAATTGAGTTTTGTGATTGTGCAAGAACCTTCTATTGACTGTTTTAAGGCCTTGAAAACCCATACACACCCCTGTATTCAAATTGGGAAGAAGTTAGAGGCTTACTAGTCTTTATCAGAAATAAGGGCTAGATTGAGTGAATAAGAAAAACGCCAAGAACTCTTTGGAGGTAGCAAACTGGCAAATAAGCACCAAGAACTGTTTAGCAGCAGCAAACTGGAATTGATAGCAAGGTTGGCAAGTGACCAGGGGTGCCTATTCACTTTTAGGACCTATAGGTTGAGTGGTGGAGTGAAACACCAAGGGATTGTCCAACAGAGACCCAAAGCATTAAGATTGTGATTATCTTAATCCAACCCTTGTTATATCAGATTGGTATCAGAGCAGTGAAAGATTTGGGAAAGCAGTAGCTTATATGTCAGAGGAAGTTGAATCAAGTGAACCGCCCAAGATGGTGACAAATGCACAGTTAGCCAAGATGGTTGAAGAGCAAGAAGAGGATAACAAATCTCTAAAGGAAAGAATAGAATAGCTTGAAGCAGCACTGAACAAGGTGAAATTGGAAGGAAAAGTGCCAAAAGAAGAAGAGGTTGCAGAGGAAGACAAAGTCCCTGAACCTGACCCTGTTCTCGAGGAGGAGCCTTTCTTAAAGGCATTAAAAGCCCTAAGTGGAAAAGGACTTGAGGGTGTACCACTATTCCATGGAAAGATGGATCCTGATTTGGTAATGGACTGGATAGATGGAATGGAGCATCACTTCGAATGTGATGGAGTCATAGAAGCACAGAAGGTGAAGGTTGCAAAATCAAGGTTGAGAGGATCAGCATTAACTTGGTGGAAGTTTATTCAGACTGAAAGGGAGAAAGAAGGTAAGCAGCCTATATCAACCTGGAAAGGAATGGTTACAAAAGTGAAAGAAGCCTATATGCTAGATGATTACGAGATTCAACTCCATAAGAAGAGGAAAAGTTTAAGACAAAAAGACCAAGATGTCAACACCTACATTGAAGAATTCCAGAAGCTTTGTTTGAGATCAAATGTGGTAGAAGATGAGAGCCTGAAAGTGGCTAGGTATCTAAATGGATTGAAGTGGAATATACAGGAAGAGATGGCTTTGCTCAGCCCCAAGACAGTCCACCAATGCTATCAGCTAGCTATCAATATTGAAGAGAGGAATAAAAGGAAGCATGATCAGTCCTCTAAGGGTAGAGGAAGAGGTAGAGATCAAAGAGGACAGCGTGGAGGTTACCAAGGAAGAGGTGGTGACCAAAGAAGCCAAGGTGAATCAAAGCTTACTGAGCATGGAGGTGAAACCTCATCAAGAGGAGGATTTAATAGAGGAAGAGGACCTCAAGGGGGTTCAAATAGAGGTAGAGGAGCAGGCAGAGGTAACTCTTACTTTGCCACCATGAAGTGCTATCACTGTAATCAGCTAGGCCATCCAGCTTATAGGTGCCCAGAGAAAGCTTCATCTAGCAACAAGAAAAGAGTAGATTATGCACAAGAGGACACCGTGAGTGTAAAGACACCTGAGATCAGTCATATAGAATCAGAAGTAGGTGAAAATATGATGTTCAACAGGGTTTTGATTAGACAACCGGTCAAGGAAGAACCCAAGCAAAGGAGAGCTTTGTTTAGAGAAAGGTGCAAGATATTGGGAAAGGTATGCAAGGTTATTGTAGATTCTGGTTCTACGGACAACATCATCTCTGAGGAGGCAGTAAATAAGTTAAAATTGCAGAAGGTACCTCATGCCAATCCCTACAAAGTCACATGGTTGAACAAAGGGTAGAGTGTCCTAGTGAATGAGCAGGTTACAGTGGAATTCTCGATTGGGGGCTACAAAGACAAGCTAATTTGTGATGTACTGCCCATGGATGCATGCCATCTTCTCCTTGGTAGGCCATGGCAATATGACAGAGGTGTTGTGTATCATGGAAAGGAGAATACCATACAATTCAAGAAGGATGGTAAAACTTTCAAGTTGCAATCATTGGTTGAGGATGATGAAGGGCAGTCCAAGGTTCCAAACATTATGTTGAGTAGTGGCAAAGAGTTCATCAAGGATCTACACCAAGGGAATGAAGGGTATGTGATCATGATGCAGCCCAAAGAAGAGGAAAAGGCTGAAAGGACAGTGTTACCAGCAGCAGTACAAAACTTGCTTGACAAATACAAGAGCATAGTGAGTGATGGAACACCATCAACTCTACCACCCAAGAGAGCAATAAGTCATCAAATTGACTTCATACCTGGAGCCTCATTGCCTAACAAGGCAGCATACAAGCTTACACCTGAGCACAACCAAGAGGTGGCAAGACAAGTAGAAGAATTGCTGAATCAAGGTCTGATTCAAAAGAGTATTAGTCCATGTGTAGTCCCAGTTGTTTTGGCAACTAAAAAAGGAGGTAAATGGAGACTTTGTACTGATTCTAGAGCAATTAATAGGATCACCATTAGGTATAGATTCCCAATACCTAGAATTGAAGATTTAATGGATTGCTTTGGAGGTGCAAAATTCTACACCAAGCTAGATCTTAAGAGCGGGTATCACCAAATCAGAATTAAGGAGGGTGATGAATGGAAGACAACTTTTAAGACAAATGATGGTTTGTATGAGTGGAAAGTGATGCCATTTGGCCTCTCAAATGCCCCTAGCACATTCATGAGACTAATGAATGAGGTGCTAAAGGATTTCACAGGGATTTTTGTGGTAGTCTACTTGGATGACATACTAATTTTCAGTAAGACAGTAGAACATTTGAAGCATGTAGAGATGGTACTCAAAAGGTTGCAAGAAGAACAGTTGGCAATCAATCTTGAGAAATGTGAGTTCTTCAAACAAGAGCTTGTGTATCTAGGCTTTGTGGTATCCCAAGGAACGCTGAAGATGGATCCAAGTAAGGTAGAAGCCATCCTAAACTGGCCTACACCAACCACAACAACTGAGGTAAGAAGTTTTCATGGTTTGGCTCAGTTTTATAGGAACTTTATAAGGAATTTTAGTGGTATATGTGCACCAGTGTTAGATACAATCAAGGGTGGTCAGAAAACAAAGTTTAAGTGGACTTTAGAGGCTGATAAAGGGTTTGAAAAGCTGAAAAAAGAAGTGGCAACACAACCTATCATGTTATTGCCTAGTTTTGATAAATTGTTTACAGTTGAGTGTGATGCAAGTGGAATAGCAGTAGGAGGAGTCCTTAGTCAAGAAGGTAGGCCTGTAGCCTTCTTCAGTGAAAAACTTAATGAAGCTAAGCAAAAATACTCCACCTATGATCTAGAACTTTATGCTTTAGTCCAGTCCCTTAGGAAATGGAGGCATTATTTACTGCCCAAAGAGTTTGTGGTTTTCACAGATAACCAGGCACTCAGTTACATCAACACCCAGGAGAAGTTAAGTAATAGACACTTGAAATGGATGGAGTACATTCAAGCTTTCACATTTACCATTAAGCACAAGAAGGGACAACAAAACAAAGTGGCAGATGCATTAAGCAGGAGGATGTTGACAGTCCAAGAGATACAACTGAAAAGCATTGGATTGGAAAGTTTTAAAGATCTCTATGGTGATGACGAAGACTTTTCTGAAGCTTACAAGGTATGTTCAGATTTTGCAAATCATTTTCACAGTCAATATGCTGATTATACATTGCAAAATGGGTTGTTATTCAAGGGCAATCTGTTATGTGTCCCAAGAGGATCAATGAGGGAAAATCTGATCCAAGAGAAACACAATGGCAGTCTTAATGGGCATTTTGGTATTAACAAAACTTTAGAGCTGGTACAAAGGTTTTATTATTGGCCTAAGTTAGCACGAGATGTCAGAAAGTATGTTGAATAGTGTGTTGTTTGCATGAGAGCCAAAAGGGGAGCTAGCAATGTTGGGTTATATCAGCCCTTGCCTATTCTAAACAGACCATGGGAGTGTGTGAGCATGGATTTTGTGGTAGGTCTTCCCAAGACTACATCTGGTTTTGACAGTGTTTTTGTAGTTGTGGACAAATTCAGCAAGATGAGTCACTTTATTCCTTGCAAGACTACACATGATGCAAGTTATATTTCCCATCTCTTTTTCAGGGAAGTTGTGAGAATCCATGGATTGCCATTGAGTATTGTTTCTGACAAGGATGTGAAGTTCATGAGCCATTTTTGGAAAACACTATGGAGCAGATTGGGAACTAATTTGTCATTTGGATCAGCTTACCATCCTCAGACCGATGGTCAAACCGAGGTGGTTAATAGAGTGTTGGGTAACCTATTGAGGTGCTTGACAAAGGAATATGGGCAGACCTGGGATATGGTGATTTCCCAAGCTGAATATGCATATAATGATAGTGTGAACAGGACTACAGGACAAAGCCCATTTGAAGTTGTGTATGGGATGCATCCAAGGGGAATTTGTGAGCTCAGAGACCTTGGAACAATGGAGAATAGGAGTGGACATGTAGAAGATTTCAGTCAGACCATGAAGGAGATTCATGAGCAGGTTAAGAAGACAATTACAACAGCAACACAAAAGTTGAAAGATAAAGTTGATGAGTCAAGAAGAGATGTGCAGTTTCAAGTGGGTGATTATGTGATGGTTCACCTCAACAAATCCAGATTGCAGAAGGGGATTTCCACCAAGTTGCAAATGAAACGGGTAGGACCATGCAAGGTGTTAGCTAAGTATGGAAAGAATGCAACAAGGTAGAACTTCCATCGGATTTGGGTATATCTCCAGTCTTCAACGTTGCTGATTTGATCAAGTACAAGGGGACAATCAATGATGAAGTTCATAACAGTCAGGAAATCTTTAAAGATATCAGTAATATACCCCTTCCAAGTCAAGAGAAAGCTCAGGCAGAGAAGGTCTTGGAGTCCAGGGTGAAGAAAGCAACAAGACACAAGGCATATATGGAACACCTTATCAAGTGGCAGGGAAAACCTGAATCTGAGGCTACCTGGGTTGAAGAAGCAGATTTCAAGAAGCACGGAATTGATCTCTCACTGCGGACACCTCAAGTTCTTTGATCTTTGTGTTGAGAGGGGGAGAATGGTGCAGGAGCACCCAAAATACAAGCATAATTTTAATGTATTGTTTTTAATCTTTTTGTTTTTGTTATGTAAGGTCTAAAACACCATTGATAAGGTGTAAAGGGACATTTTTAGAGCTTAGGATTAAATTTGAATAAGTTGGGAATTTCGGTGTGCTTGATTCCTAGGATTTTGGTTATGTTTGCAAAACACAGTGTGTTTTCAAACGCGATTTGTTTTGTCATTTTTGAGCCGAAACAGAAAACCTAACCGTTTTCTCATGATGTGAAAGAAATATCTTGACTTGTTGATAGGTTGGATGCTTTTTGGTATTGGCAGTTTTTGTAAAAAAGAAGAGGAACAACATTTTTTTTCCTTTTTGATGTGAAAATTACAGATTTTATGTTTCTGTGTTAGAATCAGCAAGTAGAGGATTGATGTTAAGTATTTGTTGACTTGTCCAATTTGTAGAGAAGCTCTTTATATCATTCTAGTGGCGTATTAGTTAGAAAGTCCATCGCTTTTACTATTTTTGTCTGTTCTCTGGTTTTTTTTTCTTATTTCTGTTTTGTCTAAAATTAGTGAAAATGGGGTCTTAGGCCACGTTTTTTTTGTGCCAGCAAGCATGGGCACGTTGGGAAGGTGGCAAAGATCCTTATCTGTACATAGGTTAGTAGTAGGGAATGTTAGAAGTTCTTGGAGCATGGCCAATGTCTTTTCCTAGGCGAGACTATAGGTACCCAGCTTGGAAAAGACAGTCTTTACACTGTTAAAGCATGGTAGGGGTGTTGTATATTTGACAATGCATAATGTGCAGGGATTGCAGAGACCTTCTCAATGGTAGACAAGAGAGCAGAGCTTTTGGTTTAATCTTTTGGAGGTTAAAACAAGTTGAACACTCCAAGAAAGCACCAAGGAAAACCCTAGTTCTTGCAAGAATAGGGTACACTATTTGTACGGACAGCAAACAGTCCAAGACTCTGGAAATCTGTTAGTGTTCTAGATTTGAACAAGGGTGACTGAAGCAAGCTTGACTTGAGAAGGTGAAAGAGAGGAGTGATAAGTGTTTTACTTGTGTGAGGAGGCCTAATCCTAGTAGCCCTCCTAAAACCCTAACCTAGGGTATGAGAAAAGCGATGGAAGAATTGAGTTTTGTGATTGTGCAAGAACCTTCTATTGACTGTTTTAAGGCCTTGAAAACCCATGCACACCCTTGTATGCAAATTGGGAAGAAGTTAGAGGCTTACTAGTCTTTATCAGAAATAAGGGCTAGATTGAGTGAATAAGAAAAACACCAAGAACTCTTTGGAGGCAGCAAACTGGAAAATAAGCACCAAGAACTGTTTAGCAGCAGCAAACTGGAATTGATAGCAGGGTTGGAAAGTGACCAGGGGTGCCTATTCACTTTTAGGACCTATAGGTTGAGTGGTGGAGTGAAACACCAAGGGATTGTCCAATGGAGACCCAAAGCATTGAGATTGTGATTATCTTAATCCAACCCTTGTTATATCATCCACCAAGTAGCTATCTTTTCTTTTTTCTCAAGTCCGCAATGTGCAGCAGCATGTCCAGTATTGAAGCATCGTCTACACCGGAAGGGTATCCCTTCATAATCCAAAGATTGGACCCAAGAGCCTTTAGAAGATTTAAGGACCTCAACAAGCAACCCTTTTGAAACATTTATTTCAACCAGTATGCAAGCATAGGTAAAGATTAAACTTTAAACTAGAGCTTGACTGGACACACTTGATGAAGTTTAATATTGGTAAAGATTATGTGTCCTACCACAATTGAGTTCTAACATGGTGGAGTGGTATGAGAAACAATAGAGAAGTGATGAGAAAGTCCTTTGTGTTGATAGAACCACAATGAATCAAGACTTGCCTGCTACTTTTCTTACTCACATCAAAAACCTATGTGAATTTGAGCAGAGAAGTCATGGACTATTTATTTGAAGGATTTATATTTACAATTTAAATTTTTTGTAATCTATTCACACAAAATATTCCAGTCCTGAGGAAAGCAACTGTTACTATTAGGGTGGTATGCTTGTATGGATTTTTGAAGAGTAGCCTTAATATCAATAGGAGTTCCAATTTTACCCATTTGTCCTTTCTTCAGATTTGGATGACTACCATGGTCAGTTAGGCATCAGGAAAATTCACCGCCAACAATTTACTATGGGAAAATTCATCATCAAAAATTCACAACGGGAAAATTCACTGTTATGAAAAATTCACCTCAAGGAAAATTCACCACCAGCAATTCAGTGCCATGGAAAATTATTCACAAACTTTTAATGTGATGAATTTTCTACGGCGGTGAATTGTTGGTGGTGAATTTTCCTTGAGATTAATTTGTCATGGCTGTGAATTTTTCTACGCTGAATTGTTGGCGATGAATTTTTCTAGAGTCAGTTAGCTAGTATAGACTCGAAGCATACATACACTGTAAGTGTCAAGCTGTTCCTTTACCTAGACAATAACTTTGTCAACTATAGCCTCTTGTACCTGTGTCACCCACATTTCTAGTTTAGCACCAAACACCTCCAATTCAAGAGCCAATAAATAAAATTTAAGGGACTTTCGTATTCCCTCTTTGGCAACCCAGATTGCTTGTAAAGCTTCACTACTTCCTTCAGACTCTTGCATGTATATTTCTCATTCTAATTTTCCCCAAAACCAATTTATAATGGCCAAATTTTTATAACTCGAAGCTCTTTTTCTCTTATCATGGTCTGCAGCCGTAAGAGCTTCTTGGTATATATGAAAATATGAGACTTTCAAGCTACTGAAGTTCGATTTGATTTTGGACGTGAGACAATTCTAATGGACAGTGCCAATAAAAAGCCTATCAACTAAATATTAATACTATTCATAAATAAATTATATTTAAATATGCATGTTTATTATTTATTTTTATAAATTATTTTATAAATTAAAATAATAATAATTACATCAAAAGGCGTTCAACTACAGTGGAATTTGTTTCGTGTACATCAAAATGAAGTAAAAAGCATATTAAATTCGGTTAGATGGTTTTAAAAATAATAATTAAAAAATGAGTAATGGAGTGCCATCATTTATCTCTGGCTGGAATCTTAATGCACTGCCTTCATTCCTTCAAATTAGCAATTATTAGAGAAAGAGCAATTAAATAATTAACGAGTTTCATGCACCATCGTATTTTAGTAGTTAGTTTTTTTAGGAACATTGGCCAAATAATTTAACTATATGTTGGAGGTTATTGTTCCCAAATGGAAAAAAGTGGTGAAGAAAAAAACTTGTTTCTTAATGCATTTGTATGCCTATAATTAATGTGTAAATTGAGGTTCAAGAGTTTTGACCACCATGTTGCTTCAGCCTTTAGAGAAATATTAGAACCCAAAATTTGTTTTCTATTCCCTACTATCAGAAATGCCATGGAGTTCATAAATCATGTGCTTTGATAATTTCCTCCCCTGTTCCCTGAGCTGAATAAATCTAAAATTAAAGTTTCTATTCTTAAGATCTTGGATAAGAAATGAAAGTAAAATATTTAGACGTTGCTATAAACTAGTTGAGAGTGTCATGATCTCCCTTTTGAGATAAATTTGAGGTTGAATGCCTAGCCTAAGTTGAGAAATTATTCATGTAGTCAGTATCTACAAGGTTTTCTTCAGTGAAATGAAATTAGCATAAGTAGAAAAAGATCGATATTTTTTTACTATAAATTCACATTTGTAAGAAAGTATCTTTGGACATTATTTATATAGATCTCATATAAAGATAGATATACTAGTTTATTATATAATAACATATTAATATTATTTCTTTATTTATTTTTACGTTGATAGGGGTAACCCTACAATGGAAAAAAAAAATGCCTATAGAAGGTCGGCTTAATCCATCACAAAAGAAACACAAAAATAAACACATTTTAGAAACAAAACAAAAAAGAAAAAAATATTTTAAGAAAAACAAAAATAGTACATTTTTAATAATGTAATAATAGTATAATATAATACTTCTAACTCATAAATAATATAATACCATATTAATAATAATATAATATCTAATAATATGATAATAATACTACACTATTAACATATTTTTTGTTGCTTATGCCATGTTGCGCTCTGCTCCTTTTCGCTCCGCACTTGTGCCTTCCTCAGACGACTGCTCTAATGAATCCCACAATAGTTCTTGTGTTCATGGTGGAAATGATGGCATCGACCTCTGGAGTAAGGATTTTCAAATGAACTTTTCCCGTGTTCTACAGGGAAATACTAGGGCATTGGACTCGCAGGTCAAACATGAGTGTAAACCCTCCCTGCGCCGTCAACTTTCAAACAATGGGCACCCTAGTTGTCAAGGGTTAGGGCATGCTCCATCTGACATGAATGTCGTTGCTGGTATTCTTCCAGACTCTCATCACTTTGGTTCTTAGGATGTGAATGATGGCTTTTAGTGGTCCTCTAGTGCACATGCCTCCCACCAATCAGGTGGTTTTGTCTGACAAGGTTCCCTTATTCTTATGCCCCCCTCATCCACAACCCTAGAGGTGTGCTTGGACGACTTGGCCAAGGATCAAGAGGTTCTTTTGCATGATTATGGCCTTATTTGCAGATTCACAAAGATATGGCCAAAATTATGCAATCTTCACACATGGATTTTTGAGTAATGGAAAGAATTTATGGAAAGAAAAATTTGGATTTACCCCTATGCCAAGGGGTTCTTTATACCGTAATTTGACTCAAAGGAGGATAGGAAGCTGGTGCTGGAGAAAGACCCTTGGATCTTCCAAGGTGATTTTTTGAGCATAAAACCATGGTTCCCCACAATCGATCCACGCACAGATGTCTTCACTACAACTTATTTTTGGGTTCGGCTTCATTATCTTCCTCTACAATTTTGGGAGCTTGACTATCTACGAGCCATTGGGAATGCCTTAGGGAAGTATCATTGCACTTCCAAGGAAGCAATCGATTGTCAAAACTCTACTCGTGCTCGAATATGCGTTGAAATTGAGTTATCCAATGGCCTCCCTACAGACATCATGTTGAAGGTGGGAAATAGATGTTGGTCACAACCTTTGGACTATGAGAAAATTGTCTTCAGATGCAACCATTATTTTTCAACGGATCATCATATTTCCCACTGTTAAAAATATCTAGTTGGGAGGAATCTAGTGTCCTCTAGGAAACCTTCCTAGTGGGATGGGGTTGGGCGTCAACATTATGTCATTCCTCTAAAGTCCCCCCAAGCCTCAGATCAACCCCAAGCACCTCTAGTGGATACTAAGGCTTGTACCACCCCCTCTTTTGGTGTATGCTCTTTGACTCCGACTAATGATTGTCTCAAAAATGGATCTACGATGGATTCCCCATTGGCTCCAAGTTGTGCAGGTGGTACTAATGTTGAGGGACATCAATCAAAGGATGTTGCCCTAGCTTGCTCCCCTATGCCAATGGATAATTCTATGGTTACAGGCTTCACAGATGGTCCAGAAGTAGTGCATTGTCATCCAAAAGATGATGGATGGATAGAGGTAAAGAGGAAGAAACATAGTCCTCAGCACCAATCAACCTTGAGGTCCTCCAAGAAAAAAGGAAGTGTGGAATCTTAAGTCTTGTTACTGTTGGTGGCAACAATATTTTTTATTGATAGTGGCATAAGAACAATAGGTAGAGATTTGAATGCTCTAGGCTGACCATTGCTTAATGAAATGGATGTATCTACAAATTTCTATGAATTTTATTAGATTAATCTAATCTTTGTGGCTCTATCATATTTTACTGATAAAACAAGTATAATATCTGGTAATAATATTAAGATATATATAGACATATTTTATATAGATTATATTTTTAAAATAATAATAATGACTCATTTTTTATAGGATTTATCATATGTTTCTTAGTACTAATATGGGGTTTTAGGACCTAGTTTTTTATTAACGATAAACAGGTTTTGAAGGGTACCTAAAACCCCAAACAAAAAGAGACAATGGAAGTAAAGATGAAACAATGGACTGCCCACCCAAAAGCAACAAAATTCAAGCTGATTAACAAACCATCAATAGACCATCAATAGACAAAAACAACCAACACAAAAAATAGAGAGACACACCAAATGACCATTAGAGCAGTTCTTTAAGCATTTTTGTCACATCCAGATCCTTAGACACTAGCCTGTCATGCATCTCCATGATTTCCTCATCATGAGTAGGGACCATTTTACCTTTCTTTGTTTTGCTTTAAGCCTCCTATTTGCATGACTATTTGTTTTTAAAAAAAAAATTCACACTTAAATAAAGGAAAAATATTTTCTAATATAAATCTTATATATATTTTTATTCAAAAATAAAACTAATTTGAACCTCTTTGAAGGTTTCCTATGGTAACAAGTTTTTTTACTCAAAATACAAATAATTTTTTTTTTTAAGAAAATGGTAAAACTACATATTCAACTATATTTATTTTGGTTAAATTTAGCATTTTAAGTTTAACACTACATAGCCAAAGTAAAATAAATTTGATAAAAAGAATTTCTCGCATAAAATTGTAGTAGGCACACCTCCAAAGACCAAAAGATATCTAAATCCTCAATAATTAAGAAGAAAACTCTCCAAATCATCAACAATTAAGAGAAAAAATACCCATCAAAAAAAGATTGCTTGGTGAAGAATGTAAAGACCAATCAAATGAGTATAAGATCAAAACTTATTTTATTTCCAAAATCATAGTGTGATTATACTACAATTCAACAATATATTTCAATTAAATATATCATATACAATGTGTATTATGAAATTACATAATTCAACCTTTAAATATTAAGGTCATTTCCTTACCATAATGGTTCTTATTTGCCCACATAGTTTTTCATCCATCTTTATTTAATATATATATATATATATATATATATATATATAAGTGAAATGGCTAGACATTCTAAAATTTAAAAATTAAATATAAAAGAAACATTCTAAATTTACTATTACATATAGAAGTAAGTTTCTAAATTAATATAACTAGATTTTCTCAAATATTTATAAAAAATATGAAAAATAATTATTATTTCTAAAAAGTTCTAAATTAATGTATTTAAAATTAGAAAATTAAATAAAAAATAAAATATCCTAGAAATTTACTATTACACATAAAAAGTATTCAATACTTTATAAAAAAATTGAAAATGTTTCAAAAATAAAAAATCATTCATCTTTGTTAGAATTGGCTATGGATTCCAAGATCTATGGACCAAATGGAAAGCACAAAAAGAGAGAGATGAATATGACAAGAATAAACTTTATTCAATGTCAATGATATGAGATGATTGTGATTGATTTACAAATGAGAGATACCCCTTGGTTATATAGCCAAAGTGAGATGCAAGATTTCATAGGATTATGACAAGTGTCTTAATCATATGACATGAGATAACTAATCACACTTACCTAGGTTCACATGTAGTAGTTGTCAAAGGATAAGATAACAACTTAATGACAACTAACACCTTCTACAAAGATTCCTTCCTAGGACCTAAGTAAACTTAACTAAGATGTAAATAAGTTCCCTAGTAATGAATGAACTAGGTACAAGACTTTATTTACACCAACACCCCCCCTTAAGTGCAACTTAGGGAGTAGCAGATTATTATGCAAATGACACAAAGATGCAAGAATGGGTCCCAGCTACAAGCCATGTTAGGTACCCATGTACATATGCAATACAATGCAATCTCTCACAAACGGAGAAAAGGAGAAAACCCAGTGGGACAAAACTCCTCCCCAAAAGAGAGATGAAATACAAAAATGAAATAATCTCAATGATGCATGAGAATGTAAAAACCCCATGTGAGGAAAAAGACCCCCCCATAAGAGAGAAGTAGAAGAGAGACAAGGTAGCCCCCACTCAATGTTGAGTCTCTTGCAATGATGGTAGAAGCTCGACATTGAATCCTGAAGATGATCTAATCTCGCCGAACAACGTTCCTCCCCTTGGGAAGAAAAAAATCATGGATGTATTCAGGATGTCAAGAAGATGGATGGTGTATGATGATGTCTCTGAAGCATGCTCAAGTGTCTCCATGTTGATGCAGAAAGTTACCACACTCCAATGAGGCGTTCTAGGCCACACTGCTGAAGAGGACAATCCAACATTTATTAGAGAAGAATGTAGTGCACAATCCAAAGACAAGGATATCCCCTCTAAAGAAAAAGAAACCTCCTCCAAATGTTGTCCAAAATAATCCACACTCACGCCAATCTGTGAAGAATGATCAGGTAGAGAATGAACAATAGGGTCTTGTGTGTTCGTCATTTGACAAACAATCTTCTTTCCATTTATCAGATTACACATGGTGGATGGGAGAACTATGGAGTTCACTCCTGATTCTGTCATCATTCGAGACTTGGAGACTAGAGAGATCATTGCTACTGGGGTGGTTGATCATTCATCTTGGTTGTATACCTTTGCACAGTTTGCTTCTAATGGTGACATTGTTCCTTCGACTGTTGATCGCATGAACCATGATTCAGAGGAGACATTTGGCTTCTTGAACTTGGGAGTTCTCACATCAAATCTAGTTCTTGATCCATGAATTCTATCTCCTCCACCTACTATTGTACCTGAGGATACTTGTGATTCAAGAATTGGCTATGAAGGTAGCCACCCAAGATCTAGAGGCCTGATAGAAAGCACAAGCATAAGAGAGATAGAGACAATATGACAAGAATAGATTGTATTCTTATCAATGAATGCAAATAGAATGTAATGAGCTGATTGTGATTGATTTACAAATGAGAGATACCCCTTGGTTATATAGCCAAGGTGAGATGCAAGATGTCATAGGATTATGACAAATTTCTTAATCATATGATATGAGACAACTAATCACACTTACCTAGGTTCACATGTAGTAGTTGTCAAAGGATAAGATAACAACTTAATGACAACTAACACCTTCTACAAAGATTCCTTCCTAGGACCTAAGTAAACTTAACTAAGATGTAAATAAGTCCCCTAGTAATGAATGAACTAGGTACAAGACTTTATTTACACCAACAATCTTTCTATTTTATTCAAAATTAATATATATATCTTAAAGAAATATTAAAAATTTAAACTTTACTAAAGATTTTATTGTATAAAAATATATCAACTTAAATATATAGTAGAATTTTCATAATAAGTGCATACATATAATCAATTTACAATTAGAAAATTAAATACAAGGAAAATATAATAAATTTATTTTACACATAAAAATAAGTTTTTAAATTAATATATTTTTAAAAACTAGCATATCTATCTTTTAAAAGCAATGTAATTAAGAATTGCATTTATACTTAACTTTATCATATAATTTAAAAATGATTTAATATATAACATTATTATTATTTATGTATTTATTATTATTTAAAATAATCTTATGATTATGATTATAATTTAATTAGGGTTAGGGTTTAATTATGGTTAGGGTTAGGGATCATTTAGGATTAGGATTTAATTATAGTTATACTTCAAATGGGTTTAGTTAAGGTTAAGGTTATGTTAGGGTCAGGGTTCTTGATAGGGTTTAATCAGGATTAAGATTAAGGGAGGGTTCAATTACGATTAGGGTTATAGGATAAAAGTTGGGGAAAAGGTTATAGTTAGGAATCAACAATAGTTAGGGTTAGAAAAATTAGGGTTAAGGTTAGGATTAATGTTAAGTTAGGGTAAGGGTTCAACTAGGGTTAGGTTTTAATTAGGGTTAGGGTTCAATTAGCAATATAATTAAAATTAGGGTTACATTAATCCTTATTCCTTCTTTTGTTACTTCATATGTGGTGGTGTTGTGCATAATTTTTTGTTTAGGGTAAACCCACAAAACTGGTTTACAATTCCATTGAGGAAGAAAAAATGCATTTTCAGATGGAAAACACTTTAGGGGATTCGCTAGTACTAGGAGGGTTCGCTAGAACCCCCTAAAGAGTTAGTTAAAACTAGGGGGGTTCAAGCGAACCCCCCTTTAATGGGTTTATTTTTTAATTATATTAAAGGGGGGTTCACTAGAACCCCCCTTTTCCCCCTTTGGCACTAAAAATCTCCAAAAAATTTCCCTTGAAGCTCGAATTGAGGATGAAAATGAAGGAGACTTCACAAACCCAACTAGATGATGGTAATCCTCAAAATGAGCTATCTAATGAATATAATTTTAATATTTTTTGGTTTTATTATGTATTTGGTTTTTTAGTTTGATTAAACAAAGGTTTCTCACTGAAAATCAAGCTCTATGTTCTGCACATGTGGAAAAATAGCATATTATCAAACAAAAAAATGAAAAATATCAGTGCACTAGGTATTGTTATCCTTGACCCAATAAAAAAAATGAATTTTGATACATACAAAAAAAGTTATGTTGTATACGATCTGCCTATGTATGAATTGTAATTAGTTTGACTTCAAAACTTGATTAAGGAAAAAATATTCAATAAAACACTATGAAACCAAATGAAAGCACTGGATATCATAGTTATAAATCTAAATTCAAAAAAAAAAGAATTTTATCCTTCATGAAAAAGAAAGTTATGTTGTATAGGGTGAGCATCACTCCTTCAAAATGGTGTTTACTAAAAAAAACTAGTTTTCGAAGGAGATGGAAAAAGAAGTGCAAATTGATTCCAAAAAATTTGAAAAAAAAAAATATTTAGAATCTACAGACAAAATGTCACAAATCACTAGCTTGCATCATCTTCAAATTCCTCATGGTTTAGCCGCTATAGGTTCTCGAAAGTGGAGAGTTAGTTAGAAAAAATTAGTCCAGTGTCCAATTTGGCCAAAAATTGTAAACTAGTATTGTGGGATCACCCTTCAACTAGGGTTAGGTTTTAATTCGGGCTAGGGTTCAATTAGCAATATAATTATAATTAGGGTTACAATTAGAATTATAAATAGAGTTAAAACTATGCTTATGGTTAGAATTAGAATTAGAGTTATAGTTATGTTTAGGGTTAGAAAGAGGATAAGGATTTGGATTAGAATTTAATTAGGGTTAGAGTTAGAGCTATGTATAAGATTAATACTAGAATTCAATTACGATTAGGTTTCTACGATAAATCTTTGGGTTAATAATAGTGTGAAGGTTGGGGTTAGGAATAGGGTTAAATTATGATTAGGGTTCTAAAATAACCTTGGTGTTAGGTTAGGGTTAGGGTTCAATTAGGGTTTTGGTTAGGGTTTCGGCTCAATTAGGGTCACAATTTAATTAGGGTTAAATTTTAATAGGGTTAGGGTTAGGGTTGTAAGATAAATCTTGGGGTTAGATTTCACATCCAATTAGGGTTAGAGTTAGAGTTGAATTTCTATTATGGTTAGGGTTAGGGTTATGAGTTACAAATCAAGATCAAAGCTAAGGATGAATTTAGGGTTACGATTAGGAATAAAAAAAAAACTAACATCAAATAGTGTTAGGGCTTAATCATGGTTAAGATTTAAGTAGTGTTAGGGTTCAAATTCAATTGGTGTTTAATTAGGGTTGGGCTATAAGATAAATCTTAGGTTTATGGTTAAGGTTAGGTTTATAGTTAGAATTCAGTTAAGGTTAGGGTTAGGATTACAATTTTAGTGTTATAGTTTAATTAGGGTTAGGGTTGTAAGATAAATCTTGGGGTTAGGATTCACAACCAATTAGGGTTAGAGTTAGAGTTGGATCTCTATCAAGGTTAGACTTAGAGTTGGATTTTTATTAGGATTAGGGTTAGGGTTAGAAGTTACAAATTGAGATCAAGGTTAGGTTTGATGTTAGGGTTATGATTAGGGTTGTGGATTAATAATATTAGGGTTAGGATTTAATTATTATTAAGATTTAAGTAGGGTTAAAGAGTTACAATTCAATTGGTGTTCAATTAGGGTTAGGGCTATAAGATAAATCTTAGGTTTAAGGTTGGGGTTAGATTTGGAGTTAGAATAGAATTTCTATTACGATTAGGGTTAGGGTTAGGAGTTACAAATTGAGATCAAAGTTAGGGTTGAATTTAGGGTTACGATTAGGGTTGGAGATTAAATAGTGTTAGGATTAGGACTTAATCATGGTTAAGATTTAAGTAGGGTTAGGGTTAAGATTCAATTAGTGTTCAATTAGGGTTGGGCTATAAGATAGATCTTAGGTTTATGGTTAAGGTTAGGTTTATAGTTAGAATTCATTTAGGGTTAGGGTTAGGATTACAATTTTAGTATTATAGTTTAATTAGGGTGAGCAATATAAGATAAATCTTGGGGTTAGGATTCACAACCAATTAGGATTAGAGTTAGAGTTGGATTTCTATCAAGGTTAGACTTAGAGTTGGATTTTTATTAGGAATAGGGTTAGGTTAGGAGTTACAAATTGACATCAAGGTCAGGTTTGATTTTAGAGTTATGATTAGGGTTGGGGATTAATATTGTTAGGGCTAGGATTTAATTATTATTATTAAGATTTAAGTAGGGTTAGTGTTATGATTAAATTGGTGTTCAATTAGGGTTAGGGCTATAAGATAAATCTTAGGTTTAAGGTTGGGGTTAGGTTTGGGGTTAGAACTCAGTGAGGATTAGGGTTACAATTATAGTAATATTTAACATCCAATTAGGATTTAATTACGATTATGGTTATGGTTTATATTCAGTTAGAGTTAGGGTCAACTTGGGTTAGGAAATTAGGATTCAACTATAGTGAGGGTTAAAGGCAGGGTTCAATTAGCATAATATAGATAGTTATAATTGAGGTTTCCATTAGAATTAGTATTATGAATAGGGTTCTTGAATTACCTGCTAGATTTAGAATTATAAATAACGTTATAGTTAGGTTTAGGTTTACAAGTAAGATAAGGATTAGGATTATAAAATTTATGATTGGAGTTGGAATTAAACCATAACCCTAACTCTAACTCTAACTCTAACCCTAACTCTAACACTCATAATAATTCTAACTCAAACCCAAATTATAATTCTATCTCTAACCCTATAACCCTCACACTAATACTATTTTTAACCCACCATAATTTTATAACTAATATTAATTCTAATTGTAACCCCAATCCTAACCTAATTCTAACTTTGATTCTAACTCTAACCCTAATCCTAACTCTAACTCTAATCCTAACCTTAACACTCATGATAAAACTAAACCTAGTTCACTCACAATAACACTAACCCTAACACTCATAACAACACTAAACCTAACCCTAACCCTCACAATAAAACTAAATCAAACCCTAACTCTAATTATATCTCTAATCCCTATACTAATTTCATAGTTTTAAATCGAACACTAATTAAAACCCTAAACTTAACCCTAACACTAACGTGTTATTTATAAACCACCCTAATTCTATACTAGTAACACTAATTATAATTGCAACCCTAACACCTAACCCTAACACTAACGTATTATTCTCTTTACAAGTATTGGAATAACACATTTTTTTGTATTTATAGGATGTTTTAATTTTTAACAATATGGTTTTGCAAGATGTGGTTCCTAATGTTGTGGTTCTGTAGACTACTACACTTGAGGCTTGATTCTCTCAATTAGAAAATGTTCTACATCCTTTATAGTATCCTTTTGGGTATCTTTTATGATATGATTTACTTTTAGTACTTTAGCTTGCATATGCACATAGTGTCATATGGCTACTAAAGTGAGGTTTAAATGTAACATAAAAAATGTACTCTCTTTAAGGTGATGGTACAATTTCATGTTCTTTTTGGAACTTGCTTTAGTAACCTTTTTATTTATGCATTTTAAACATTGCCTAACCTTAAAAATTCCTATCAACCCAGGAAAATGTGTCTCTATTGCATTAGAAAATACTTATCAATCAAAATATCATCAAATAAACTATGAAAAGTGCTCTCACCTTGGAAATTATTGATTATAGAAAACCCTAAACACCCAAATTAAGTTTTTTTGAGTGTGAAAGAGTCATTCTAGGGCACCCTTGTTGCAAGTATGAGAAATTTTGGTGGTGTTGTCATTAATGTTGTCATTCATGTCAACATAGTTCAGTATGTTGCATATTGTACATGAATAGTTGATATACTATTGAGATGTTGTGAGTACATGGATCTATCCTTATGATGTTCCAGATGTGTTGAATTGATGAGTTTCCAAGTGCTTTTGAGAAAATTAATAAAGAGAGAAGTTAGATTATGGATGTGTTTAGAATGTGCTTCAGTATGTGCTCAACATTTCTAAATGTGTTGATCCTATGCTTGGGCAGATTTGAAAGTTTTTTTTATGAGATGATGGTGATATCTACTGAGTTGTAACTTCTAGTTTGATGGGATGTAAAAGTTACGTTCACCAGTGTGTGAAATGTTCTGGAAGAGTTGGTCTTCTGTGGATTGGGAGAAATGCTTTTGTTCTGTAGTCCTCCGCTCTTCTATTTTAGATCTTGCAGATCTGGAATGTGTTTTATAATGGTGCTCTCTTGGTTCTAGCAAAGATGTGTGTGGTTTGGTGATCCGAAAGTCAATTTTTAGAGTTGTATGTGTTTGTACAGTCCGAATGGATTGATTGAAGGTGTTCGGCATTCAAAGATTGTTGCACTTGTTGTGGATGTATCTGAAGGAACCTAAGATGTGTTCATGTGCATAATAAAGTATTTTGCATCATTTTTGTGCTATCTTCTTGTTGGGAAGCATGTACATCAATGCTCATTTGTGTCTTCATTAGGTTTGGCCGACCTAGTGTTTACACTTCATTTGAAGAATTAAAATTAATTAAGGAAGTGTGTGCTTGATCTAACACATTATTTTTGGTCTTGGTTAAGTACTTTTATTGCTCCATTCTCATTCCTTTCCTTCGTGGGAATGTTGATTTGGTGACCTAATTTGAATTTATGAAATGAGGCATATGTGACCGACCTTGGAGAAAGTTCTTAAGGTTGAAGATGGTATAAATGCAAGTTGAGTCGTGAAGAATTGGATGATGATGCAAAGTAATGAAGTAAGCCACAAATTAAAAGAATAGAAGTGTGCAAAAGTGAGTTGAGGCATGAGTACTTCATTGTGTTAGATTCTTGAAGCCAGTGAGCTAAAAGTTTTTGCAATATTCTAATCAAGGCTACGAATGTGTGTAAATTGTTGTGGTGGATCTTTTGTTCTCTTTTGTATCAACATGCAGTGAGCCTCCCTATTGGATACTGAGTCATTTCTATAGGCAATGAGCTTTTGTATTTGGACAATGAGTCATCTTTTGGGTAGTGAGCCCTTGGCAGTGAGCCTTTGCAATCGGATTTGCTATCTCTTTTATTGTGAGTTAATCCTCATCGTGGTTTTTCCCTCATTGGGTTTTCTACATAAAAATCTGGTGTTCATTGTGTTGATTTTACTTTTTGTTATTTGTGTTGAACATGTTCATACTTAACAACATAATAGTGTGGTTGTGGGATTGATAAGTGTTGAAATTTTAAGTTTGAATTTTTGTGACAACTGATTCAGCCCCCCCCCTCTCAGTTTTCCTACGCTCTTTTAACAATCCTATGCCCTATACCAACTATTTTTTTGAAAAACTTTATTTGCCATTTTTGTCAGTCTTTAATTTCGAAGATGTAATTTTAAATTTGGGCCTTGGTGTTAATTTAATCCTAAAAATTTAAATTTAAATGAGTCAGCCTACATTTTAATTTATTCTAATTTCCACTCTTTGAACATAAATTATTGTTTCAAATTTAGAGGATAACAATTATAAGTACAACAAGACTACCAAAATAGATTCATTATTATAGGTTTTCAAGAAGAATTTTAGTTTTATTCAAGTTGCCACAATGATTGGAGTTTGATGCCGATGGAAGGAGATGATGGAATCTAGGTTTTGGAGATTGCTCTGGCTCTCTTCAAGCACTTATTGACTTGTTTTCAAATTGTTCTCATCTTTAGACTTCAATCTACTTACTACCCTAAGCAAGGTATTGTTACATTTTAGATTTTCATAAAGGTATTTGACTTTCTCTTGGGTTGATCTCATTTATGTCATTTAGGAATCCTTCTCTAACAAATTTGAGTAGGTTTTTTAGAGTTTTAGCTCATAACAGCCTTAGATTCACTTAAGGTTAAGAGCACACACAATATATTAGTCAATTAATCGACTATTCGTGGAGGTAGAAATACCAAAATGGGCATTAGGTTTATAGTTAAGATTCTATTATGATTAGGGTAAGAGTTAAATTAGTGTTACGGTTAGGTAAGGGTTCACTTATGATTAGGGTTTAATTAGGGTTAAGCTTAGCATTAAATTAGGGTTAGGATTCCAATTAAGTTCTAACTATAATTCTAATTCAATTAGATTAAAACTAATATTTAATAACATTAATTTTATAATATTTATTAAATATTATATCAAAATATAATTTAATATTATATTATAATAAGTAACATTATTATAATATTATATTATTATATTAATCTCTTACATGTTGCCCTGCAACTTCTTCTAGCATACATATATTAAATATTAATATATATAAAATATGCCAAGAGTTATCATTCTTGAGGCCCCTGTTTTCATCATTTTTTCTCAATGCAATAAAAACCTCAATAATGATAACTCTCAATGTATTTTATATATATTAATATTTAATATATATGTATGCTAGTTATATTTACACTGGTGAAAAAGCATGAAGGCCACCATTACATTTTCATATGTGTTGAACAATTTATTACAGTAAAGAATTAATAATATTTGAAAGATTTTAGGATCAAGGAGATATTACACAAGCACAAAATGATGTAAAAACCAACTTATTAGATTGATTGAATGAGCAACCTTAAATAGGAAAGTACATGAAAACCAAGATCCACAAAATGTGGATAGGAGTGGAGTGGTGGAAAATTACCAACCAAGAAGATAAGGAGAGACTCCTAACCTCCCATGAATGAAGGGAAAGACTTCTTCAACACAGAGGGGTGGTGGATAACCACCCACAAAGATAGTGAGGTGTCAAAGACCTAAGTGTAAAGACACCTAAGTAGGCTTAAGTAAGCCAAGCGTACACCTATGTGTACACCAACACCCCCCCTTAAGCATAACTTAGGTGGGCATAATAAGGATGGGTCCCAGCTACTAGGCCATGTTAGGTACCCATGAACAACAAGAAAGTTTCTCACAAACAAAGAAAAGGAGAAAATCTTGTGGGAACAAAACTCCTCTCCAAAAGAGAAACAGAAAGGAAGTACAAATGAAAAGTCTCAAGAGACTCTCTCAAGAACATATGCAAATATACAATAAGATACCCCCCCATAGGAGAGAGTGGAATTAAAACCAGTATGACCCCCCTTTTTGTCAAGCTCATTGCAAAAGTGAATCTTCTTTTACCAAAATGTAAAATTTCACCCCCCTTAAATTACAAACTCTTGTGGTTGATCAAAACCACTATGTTAATGTGGATATTTTAACTAAACCATGAAAGTTAAATAACCATAAATGATTAGTATAAAAGTTTGATTTTACAAATGGCAAAACAAATTTCCTCTCCCACCCTTTTTTTAACAAACTTTTGAAGTTGATTAAAACCACTATGTTAATGTGGATAATTTAACTAATCCATTAAAGTTAAATAACCACAAATAACTGAACATAAATGCTAGTGGTTAGTACAAAAATTTGCGTTCTTTACGAAGGGGTAAAGGTAAGTATTTGACCATAGTCAATAGGGAAAATACGCCAAGTGTGTTTAGAGCGGAGAGGTGGGCGGAAGAGGAGAACTCCAATATGACCGAGTCAAAAGGTGGAAGTGGGCGTTGGTGTCTGCACCAAACAAGCAACCAGCAAAGGAAAGGGGGTGGGTCTGTGGACTTTGCGCCTCTCTGTGCTCTTCATGCCTGTGCAGCAAACAGCTTAACGCCAAAGGCTAGTGCAGTGAACACTACGCATCAAACTTTGCGCACCAAGTCTCCCTTCAGCTTTACAATCCTCAACTTCTTTCCATGCAATTGCCAACATGAAATGAGAGACTAAATAAGAAACATCAGCCAGCATGGAGAGTGTGTGAGAAATAAGTGAACGGAGGACATGCGTGAGGAGTAACAGAGTTGGTCGCCCCTCATTGCCCCCAAATATGCACATAGAATGGCTGAAATTCATGGCTCGGGCCTGCAAATCGTGGCCCTTTTCAAACCCTCGCACCTCCAAAAAAGCGCCTACAAATCATGTGGGGTGCCAGATGGATGTCTCACGCCCTCCCTACTAAAGAACAAGCTGCAAATGGATGAGGGAGACCTATTGATGCCACTATATGCAGCCTCAAGGCCCTCTGAAACTTGCTGCTTATACCTCATTCAAAAATGCGCCCAAATGAAGGAGAAACCCCTTTGCAGAATGTTATCACAGCCAAATGATGGCGCGGCATGTCAATACTAACGCCCAAATCACAGGCTGAGCAAAATCGATGCCCCCACGTTGGTTGAGGAATGATGACCTCCACGCAGTTTGGGGCGACCTGCGTAAGATTCACGGCCACACGGGCATGTAGCGAATCGCCTATGGCAGTTTGCTCGCAGATCTATGAGGACTCCAAAGGAAACACTCCCTCCAATAACTTGTCGATGCTTCCCAAATGCCCAAATCTTGACCTGCAGATCAACTGTAACGACATTCAGGGAGATTAATGCCTGCGAATTGAGAGATTTAAAATGCTGATTCCTTCCTACTGTCAGTAAATGTGCAAGTTGACTCCAAACGATGCCTCAAAGACGTCTAACCATCTTCTTGCAATTGTTGTGTGTTGCACACAACAATGGCATTAAAATGAAGGGAAAGACTCCTTCAACATGGAGTGGTGGCGGATAACCATCCACGAAGATAATGAGAGGTGTGAAAGATCATTTCCTTGACATCAAGTGTAAAGACATCTAAGAGGGTTTAAGCATGCCAAGTGTACACCTATTTGTACACCAACAATATCATATTATCACATATGTACTGGAAAGTCGTTGGTACAGCAGGTAGCCCATGGTAATAATAATTTGCCAAGAGAAATCAAAGGTTCTCGTGATGTCATAAAATTCAAATAAGATACACCTTCCACGTTACTAGTATATTATTTGAATATTATTATATTTATATATTTTTCCTCCAAAATCATATTGCTATAACGATTTATCGCATCCATATGCCCATACTTGAACTCAATAAATTAATTGCTAGGAAAAAATGTGTTTTATCCTCTATTTTATTTTATTTACGTCTCTTACCAGTTTCATGTTCCCCGGTGTCTTTAGGGTAGGAGCGTCTACCAATTTCAAAGGAATTCATGCGAATTATTTCAAAAAAAATCTAGGTATTATAAGGTTGATGATAATCTGAATAATTTTAATTTTTTATTTTAATGTGCAATGTGCTCAGTCATTTAAATAATTTTAATTCCGTCTAATGCAGTTCCAAAATAATTTAATCAAATATCTTAGTTTCCTAAGGGAAAAAAATGATTTAGAGCTAAAACAAACAGTGGCATACATTGTGGAAGATGTAACAAGGGCATTCTGGCATAAACCGCAGATTTGAAGCCTCTCCCCAAATAAGTAGATAAAGTCCCATATAAAGAAGTTTACGCTGCTGTATTTCCTGGAATATAGTAGGCAACCTGTGGTAACAAAACTAGAAATCAGCTTTCCCATACAATGCACATTTGACAGTGTTAAAATAATAGAATATAATAAAATTTTAATTTTAATTAATTAATAAATTGAATGAGACTTCAATTTACACGGTCAAATGTGCACTCTGGGGGCTGCATAGACGTAATTTCCCCATACAATGCAAACCAAAACTGCTAAATGCTACCAGGGTAATCTGACAACTCTGCAAAAATAAACATTAAAAATAAAACTAAGCTTATTACCAGATGCTGCTTCTGCGTTTGAAATGTTTGCACCATTTCTTGTAATTTTTTAATAATCCTTTCATGACATCATTGAGAGCCCGATCATCCAACTGTCAGGACAATAGAAAGATGATGATTACAATATCAATGCTCGTAATTTGTCTGCGATCAAAATAATTTTCATTGCAGTTAGTATATCTAAGTGGCATACCTCTGATAGTGGAATTGGCTTAGGAGTTTGCCTTACATGGACATTTGCAAGGAGCAAGATTAAGTGTTCCCTCTGATTGGCTGCATTATCTTTCTGTGAAACATGTACACCAGCTAAACTTATTATCTGAACATCATTTAATACCAGCATTATGTAACTCCCATATTTATATCAGTAAGGAACTAAAATCTACTTTTCTCAGCCCCGAACGTAAGAATACAGTGGAAAACAGAAAGCAAACAAATTCCCACGAGAAATGTGAGAACCGTGCCTCGAAACCTTCAAATCTACTTGCCTGAAATCCAAACGTTACTTGAAGCCAATCAAGCAGATCATCTTTTCTTTTTCCATCTGCCTCTCTTGTTATATCATCTACATCTCTTGTTTCATGATAGTTATCAGGCCATTCCAGACCACGAATGTTCTGTAAAGCTTTCACTGCAGCATTAATCTGAGATCACAAGTGAAGTAGGAATTTCCGAAGAATCAAATCAATAATATTCAGACAATACACAAGCATCTTGAACTAAACGTTTGAAGGGAATGTGCAGGTAATCAGTTTCCAGCAAAAACATTTCAAGCAAGCATAAAAACATCGACAGATGCAAAGAACACGAAAGTTTGACAAAAGCATAAGTTCACGAAAATTTAAGTTTTATCAAGTCCAGAAATGGACACAAGTGGGCCATGAAACTGAAAGATATGAACAAAGAGTAAAGGAACCATCATACTGTCTGGAGAAATTAAGACAGAACATGAAGCAATCAAGTTTATTATTTAATTGATGCAGCAACTAACCTCAGGAAACTGCTTAATGGCGGTCTCTGCACCTCCTGGATCAAGAGGAAGAATATTATAGGGGGCATGATCTGCTATTTTCTTCTCAACAACTTTACTAAGTTTTATAAGCTGCATCCAAAGAAACAGCTTATTCAATGTTTACATCCACAATTATTTACCTAGTGTAATCACCTTTCATTTTGCTGACTATGAGGAAATTTATGCTTTGGCTCTTGACCATAAAGATTGCACACAACTAGTGTTACTTACCTCGCACTACTACATAAAGCCCCGGTTTAAGACGTTAATTTAAGACAAAAGATTAATTTTGTCTTAAATATATTTTTAATTTTTAATTATCTTAAATTAAGACAATAAAAAAAAGAATTTTTTATTTCCCTCTTCTTTTTCATTTTCTTTCCCTCAATATTGGGCATGCATTTTCGACATGCATTTTTCTTTTTTATGAAGCTTCTTCCTTCCAATAATTTGCACAGTAAACCACAACGATCCAGAACACAAAAAAAAATGAGAAGAATCAAAGTACAAGAACAGAAGAACACATGCACAAGGAATAGAGGCACGGCACAACAGGCACATAGAACAGTGAACAGCACAGGAAGCACAACAAATGGGGGTTTTCCAATAACACAAGGGCTTTTTCATCTGAAACGACAAGGGGCTTTTCATAAAATCAAAAGGGAAAAGCTCAGAGCAAGTCACGAGTCCAGGATCTTTGACAAGCGACAGTAATAAGGCTTCTATGAATGGCCTTTCAGCAACAGACCAGGTTTGCCCACATCTTTTTCTTTTTTGTTCTGTTTTTCATCTTTTTTATTGATTCTCTATGTACTATTGCACAATTCCAACGTTTGTAACCTTGAAAACAATAAACAATTCACAATTCTCTGTGTGTTTAACCGTTCATTAGATTAAATTAAACACCAATACTGGTTGCACAAAATAGAGACTTCTAGGGTTTACATGAACAATCGATGCCCAATATTTATATAGCCTAATCTGTTAAAATAAATGTTGTCTCCATGCGGTAGTTTGGTGGACCTGACATGGTTTGGGCCTCAACTGTTGACGTCTTCGGTATAGTGTTTTAAGCAGATTTTGTTGGCGCAAAGATGTCCCACACACACATTATCGCTATCATTGTGTCTGTGATATTTATGTTCAATCTCGTGTAAATGCCATGCTATATACGATTTGCTGGCTCAATTCTCTCGCAAGATTAACATGGAGTTGGTTGATCTAGTGATATAATATTTGTTGCTTCGCTTGAGCTGCCAGGTTTCAAAAGCAAAAGAAACAGGAAGAATTCCCATAAGTTTAAAAGGAGTATTTTATTTCGGTTGGGGATATTTCATGGGCATCTTGGGAAATGGTTTAAGCTCCTGAGACGAAACCAAAATGCAAGGTTCCTTTTAGCACCTTGTTTGTAGGCGAGGGGTGAAGTTGGAAGAAGATGAGGAGATGGAAATCGACGGTTGGGCTCTTTATCTCCTCCATTTTAGTGGTGATTGTGGTGCCCCTGCCAGTTGGTGGAGTCACCAATGGACCAGATGGTAGAATACATTCAACTCTTACCACTTATTTATTTAGAAAAACATAATTACTTCCATGTTAGGCCGTTATTTTTGCTAGGTGTTACCAAAAACACTTTGAAATTCACATTTTTTGACTATTAGATGACATCCGAAGACATATATCCTAAGAATGCTTATACTGAGAATTTTTTTTATGGCTCCTTTTCTTATTAGGTGAATTAAATCAACTACTTCAGTTATTCTATCTGTGTTCAATAAGGTATAGGGTTTATGACACAGAAATGTAGACGAGATTAGACATGGAAAAGTTCCTTGGCCTCTTTGAACTGGGAAGTGCGATTATGAAATGATACTACCAAATTAGTTATGCGGTTGGTGGCAATGAACAAGCATTTACCAACATTGGCTGTGCCCCACCAAAATTATTTGAGTAAACAAGTATGATTTCTTTTGTGGGGATATATATTTTAATAATGTTGTCCACTTTGTCTGCTTTGCAAGCCTCTTTAGGCTTGTTATATGAATTATCAATGTACTTAATACAATTTTATATATCCATCTTATATTAATTTGATGAACATGATTTTTTTGTGGTTTACCAGATAACAAAATCTTTGTCAATGTAATCATCCTCACTATAAATCATTTCTCTATTATTAGTATCATGTTGCAGTAGGTCTATGTTTGAACATGAAGCTGAATAAATTTTATGCTCGGCAGTAAAAAAAATTTAATTCCAGAGTAAAACAAAATTCACAGACATGATGAATGTGGAAGGATGGCTGTTGAAGATCACTATTTAATTATGATTGATTTGTTTTTCCATTTCTTTCACTATTTATTACTTTAAATTCTACTTTAGATTTATATTTATTATTTCTTAATCATTTTTCCTGTTATTGATGGTATTTTCCTTCTTTTTCCAACTATTGATATGGAGAGATTATGATAAATATATACTCATTCACCGTTCAACTTAGATGATCATTTCAACAAGGAAAAGGTTAGGAATTTTATGCTAAAGTTAGTATTTCTCATAGAGAGAGGGAGAGTCTTCTGAATATATTGTAGCCTGTATGCTTTATATATCAAATATTGTATTGCAATATCTGTTTGTGGCACACTATATTTAATCTCCTGATGACCCAAGCACCAACTCACTGCCCAAGTCATCATTGCATATAATGTTTGTTTGTAACTTTGTAGTGATCAGCTTCACCTCCCAACTATAGCTAATGGCGAGACCTGATCACCTTCCATTCAAACTAGCCATTTGCCTTTGTGTTAAGCTCTGGTGGCACTTTGTTTGATATTAGAAATGCAACAAAAAATTCAAAGCAAGTACAATCAGTAGCTTTAACATTGACATGTAAAGCCACATGCAAACTTACAGCCATACCGTGTGATCTTCAACATTGTCTCATTGAATTTTCGTTATTTATTGTGCATGAAATCATTTTTATAGTCCAAGCTCTAGGTTTTGCAGATAAAGCTGTTGAAGGATTGCAAAAATTCAATTGAATCTTAACAGCTTTAACAAAAAGGCAAGGTAATATAAACTACAGAATAAAGGAGGTGGGAAGATAAATGACTTTCAAAGTCAGACGATAGGCTGGATGAGTCAGCAGGGCATAGCAGAGCAGACACATTTTAGTTGTTTCTTCCCACTTAAATGTCCATTAATGACCTGTCAAACATATCCAATTAAATGGCCATAATAGACATAGTCGTACATGACATCTCAATGTTTGTTTTTTGTTAGAAAACCTATACAGCCTATACAAAGCCTCAAATAACACACAAACTTATGTATAAATACTTGAACCCCATCTCTCTTAGAATCCCATTTTATTAGCATCACTTTTCTTCCCTATTTTTATGTTCTGTGATATCTTGGCTCTGTTAGGAAAAAGAAATTAGAGCAAAAAAATTGGTGAACTTTGTTCTAATAAAGCCACTGCCATTGGCTTCTTTTAATTGCATATCTCTTGTATGCAAATCGTTAGAGGAATCAGTTAATTTCTATGAAAATGTATTGGGTTTTGTTCCAATCAAGAGGCCTGGATCCTTTGGCTTTGATGGAGTCTGGTAACTTTTTTTAAAATTCTTTCTACCATTTTTATTATTTCTCTGTTTATTTGAATATCTGATCTCTATGTGCATTTCTAGGTTGTTTAATTATGGAGTAGTTATACATCTTCTGCAATGCGACAACACTGATAGTTTTCCCAAGAATTCTGAAATTGATCCAATGGATAATCACATATCATTTTTGGTTGGATTACTATCTTATCTAATCTAGGTTCTCTGTTTTTTTTTCTGAAAAATCTGTTTTGATGGTTTTTATTCATGTATATATATAGTGTGAAAATATTGACCGTTCAACTTAAATGATCATTTCAACAAGGAATTATTTGGTAAAAATTTGTGCAAACAAAAAGGATTCAAGAGTCATATAAATACGCAATGAAAAACCATCGCTCTTCCAATATTAGAATTACCAGTGACAAGGGACAACAAATATAATATTCAAAACATCATAATGGAAATTACTTTACACTTAATCATTTTGAATCAGTACATGGTAAGAGCCAATAATCATATAATCATATGCAGAAGACTCTCATCAAAGGATCAAAATAATAAATTTATATTACAATGAATACTTGGTCTAAAAAGCTTCACATTAGATAACTTAATTTTTTTTGGTCCATGATGTATATTTGTGTGCATTCCATTGTCCCCTGACATCTTTTTTCCGTACTTCTCAATAGTTTGTCTCTGTTAATCATCTGTTTATATGTCTATAGGGCTTTGCCATCCCTAAAGATGCCTAAGGTAAGGTTGCAAAGTTCACATTCAATGGCACACCCACTGAGATCAAGCATGGTGATGTTGTAATAGCAACCATCACTTGTTGTACAAAAACTTCAAATCCAAATGTGATGCTTGGAGCTGCACTTGTTGCAAAGAAAAGCTTTAGAATTAGGTCTTGAGGTATGTGCTTTTTTTGTGCACATAATTTGAATATATTTATGACAAGGGAAGGGAAATCATTTTTGCACATGCTTCATGTGGTAAACATGAGTATTGTTTGTGAAAGAGTGTTGTAAAATGGCTAGGTAAAGCTCCCCAATTTTTAAGACTGAGCCTGAGTTCAAGTATGAGTTTAATATTGTGTTTAGTATTAGAAGGATCTAGTGGCTATATGCTACTTTCATTTTTGCTAACCATAGATGCAGTGCTGCTCGGGCAATTAACCTTTTTGTTGCTGGCATGTGTGCCTCATCTTAGTGGATGACCACAATCTACGGTTAGCTGATTTTACTCAATTTTGGGCAGTTGCAAAGGTATACCCTCTTCTCTTATTTTTATAATCTAGCTGATTAATTACTGCTCACTTGTTCGTAACTGGTTTTTTCCACATAAGATTTATCCATGAATTTAAACCTTTCATCATAATTTTTCCAAATTGTTATAATATTTGTATTTATTGTATCCTTTTAATCATTTGGTAGTTTGTAGCATAATTGAATTGAACATGATTCATGTGTTTTGGAATTGTGGTTGATTTTTTTCTTGTATTTTAGATGCTAACATTCTGTGTATTTTTGTTCATATCAGTTAAGAATGATTTTAAAAAATGTTATAGACTATTCAGAAATAGAACAGTGAATTAATTTTTTAATTTTTTAATTTTTTATAACCAGACAATGGGAGCTTCATTTTAATTCTAAATACTCTGATCTTATTATATCTACAAAAAAAATTTGTGGGAAATAATTAGATTTTGTTATTTATAGAATCAACTCCTTTCATTAATTTATTTTCTTTGTATCATTTTCAGTTTGGGAATTTTTCCAAGTAGGATTCTAGATTTTAGAATGCTTCTTGATTTAGCATGGTCTGTTGAATGTCCCAAGAAAAGGTTTTTGTATCATTTGGTTTTTGGAAAAGGAAACCTAAATGCTCCCCTTGTGGAAAAATGAATTCCTTCACTAGTGATGTTTCTGGCTGTTTTGATGAATATGCTTTTATTGCAAACAAAGATCGGGTTATGAAGTATACCTATTGGATGCTCCTTACAAGGATGTTGCAGTATATAGTCTTTTCCTTATATCACTATTTGAAAAATATATTCAGAAAATGTATTTTATTGAAGGAGTGTTTTTAGTTAAGATTGTTTGATGGACAATAAAGCCATTATCTCCTCTTTACACACAATAATACATTTTGTGATGAAAATAGGGGTGTGCAGCTTGGAATGTGCACAAATTTACTGCTCATAAAGTGTGAGAAATGGCAAAGTGTTGGGAACCTACCCCTCCTCTATACCTACAGCTTGACATATTGGTTTGTTATCTTTCATTCTATCTGAACTAACTATTATCTTCATAAAAGGCTTGAGAGACTGATATCTTTCTACTTCCATTCTGAAATGAAAATTCTGTTGTGTAACATCTATGGCAATATTAAAGGGGGCAATCATCTGTTTTTATTCGTTTTCTGTCAATTTTTAATGCTTTCCTTTTTTATGAATTTTTACGATTTTAACTTGTTCATTTGCAGGCTTTATTTCATGGTGATGATTTAAATGCACAAAATATGACAGAGGTAAATTAAGCTAGTTCAAAAATTCATGTTTTCTTTTTAAACTGTGTATATTTTTAATGCATCATTATTGAATTATCCAGAACTCGCAGATCTAAAATATTGTTGTGCAATATCTTAATCATGTGAATAGCATCATACACCATAAGTTATAGTTTTTTCTGATATCTTGTAATTTGGAACTTTGGTGTTGTGTTGTCTATGTTGTAAAGATGATGGTTTAACTTCTAATCCATTCAATCACTTACTTGCTTTAATATTTATAAAATAATTTAGTTCTATTGACAGTGGCTTTAGTGTTCTGTTCAGAATCTGATTTGCTATTGTGAAGATTAAAATCTAATTTGTTTCCAACCTTTAAGCTATGATATGCTGCATCATATTTACTTTGTGTGTGGATTGCTAATATCTCTAATACTATTAGGTGGAGATGGATACAGATGATACAGGAAATAATGTGGAAGATCAAGACATGGACTAAGCAGAACAAAATCAGGGAAGACATATTCACCTTCTAAGTTTTCACAGCAAAATGGTCAGTGTTGGATGTGATTTTTAAATTTCATTTGTGCTCTTTTATATGTTTATGCAATTCACTCTACATATTTTCTACTCTTCTACAATCTATATTATGATTTCAAATACCAGAGCATACAAGTTTAGAGGATTACATGCTACATATATAGAGTCTCATCTTTCGATCTTGTAGCTTCTTTGGTTGAATATACAATTACAAAATTCTTTAGGAAATATAACTAATGTTTTTATCTATTGAGTCCATTGTTCATATAAATCAATAAATTCCTATAGGAGAGACTGTCCCATGATAGTTGCAAGTGTTGTGTTCATTTAGTAAAGTTTCCTACGAGTTCATAGTTGAGTTTTATTTAGAATTATTAAGGTCGCCATTGTAACATAAAATCATAGCTTGTTGGACTTCAATTTTGTTATTGTCCAGGTCAATTGTGGGTGCACTCCCAAAAGAGTTGCCTTGTTTTGTATATAGTAGCAATGACACCCAGTATAAGCTTTCAACATTTCTTGTGTCTCCAGATGCCAAGAAGTGCATTCAAACTTCCCTCGTAACAACCAAAAGATGCTAGATGGTGCATCTGCAGTAGTTGAGAAAATGATATCACACCTCTTTCTCCATGAAGAATAGTGACAGATCACTTTTTTCTATTGGTCTTTTGTTCTGTATGCAGTTTATTCTATGCATGTTTATCATAGGGTAGATAGATTTTTAAGTGTAAACTCTGAAACTCCTACTATGCTATTCTTTGTAGTGCTGAAATGTTTTCAAAACAAAATCTTGAGCTTTTTCATAGCTAGCCATGTACATTCTTGTTTTATGACAGAAATGTTCTTGATTCTAAAAAAGATGGAATCCATCAAGTAGTTCTTTTTGATAAAACTTTGTAACTTCTTTCCATGCTGTATTTTTTCTTGGCTAAAGGAAGCACGACAACCTCTCTCAAGAAAGATTCCTATCTCTTCTTCCGAGATTAATCTATACAGGATGGTTATTGTTATACGACTTGTGGTATTGTTTTTTTTCTTTCGCTACTGAATACTGAATCCTGTTTGTAATGCTTATATACTCTGGTTCACTTCAGTGATCTGTGAGATTTGGTTTGCCATATCATGGATTCTTGATCAGTTTCTTAAATGGTTACCTATCAATAGGGAAATGTATCTGGAAAGACTTTCTTGAGGTGAGGCTATCATGTGCAAGAATATATTTGCCCACTAGGTTGCTAGTACTGTTCAATTTTCTTAAGGTGATAATTTTGCAAGCTAAATAGATGGGTTTTGTTTTTTTTATTGTGATAGTCTAATTATGTCTATGTGATTATGTTGTCTTCTGATCTGCAGAAACATATAGTAATGGCTATTAGGCTTAGCATGTGTGAGTGATCAAGAGAAGAGAAAAGTAGGATACAGTCACATATTTACTAAGTTAGATTCACCATACTTAGCCTCGGGATCACGATCTGATGCGGTCGAGTCGGGATTAAATACTGATGCGATCTGGTTCGTCCGAGATTAGGTTTTACTGCGGATACGTATCCAGTTCTTCATGGCACTCGGATTCTTCCAGGATTGCGTGACGAATCCGAGCCGAATCCGAGCCGTTTTTCGCGTCAAAAAGCCCAGTCCGAAAAAAAACGTCTTTTTTTAATCATTTTTTATTATTTGTTTGACCTTATGTTGACTTCTAAACATTAAAATATTCATTGCAACCCTAATTTCGACCTCCAAACACACTAAATAGGTAAAAACAATTTCATTTTAACAATTTGTGAAAGAAAAACGAGTTTTTTTGCCTCCATTGCTGAACTTGCTCTCTTGCTTGCACAAGCTCGAACAGAGTTGAAGGCTGATCGTTGGTTGTTCAAGGTTGATTGTTGTGCTATTCCTAAGCACTTGCAAGTGTTTGCCAAGATTCAAGAAGACTGTAGAGCAAGATTTGTTCAAAAAAGGTAGGTTTCTTTGAAATTTTTTGATTTTTTTTTTACATTTTTTTTAAGTTTCTGTTTAACAAATGAACTATTTTGTTTTGTTTTTATTGTATTACTATTACTTTTGTTGATTGTTCTCATTCTTTTAAGCTTTTTAGTTTCAAATTTCAATACCAAAATTATTTCAATCTATTGTGCCCTGGCCCTTAGGTATTACAATGGCATCTGCTTCTAATTCAGGCCAATCTCGTTTCAAAATAAGTGCAACCTCTCCCCTTTGGAAATATGTAGAAATGGTTCAACAATGTCCAGGTGGTGGAGTATTTGTTTGGATTTGTGGTCATTGCAAAGTTCAATACACGAGCTCATACAGTTGAGTGAAAGCCCACTTGTGTAGTATCCCTGATATTGGCATCAAACCTTGTTCGGGACCTCCAGAAGGTGATGGCAAAGGCCTTGCAGATGACATAGTGTTGAAATATATTGCTGAGCAAGAAAAAGCAGATCAAAAAGCTACTAGTGTTAAAAAAAACCATCCTTTGAAGAAAGGATCTCAATCCATGAAACCCCCTACACCACCTACTTATATTCCACCTACAGAAAGCCATCCATTTATGAACATCCCTCAAGAGCAAACCGTGCCCTCATCAAATAAAAGATCTAAGGGACCATTGGAAGTTTCATTTCAGAATGAGGCAAGAGAGATTGCTGATCAAGACATAGCAAGATGTGTCTATGCCAATGGATTGGCATTCAACGTTGTTCGTTCACCATATTGGCAAAAAATGGTGAAATCTATTAATGAGGCTCCAAAGGGGTATAAGGGCCCAAGTTTTGAGAAGGTGCGTTGCACCTTATTGGAGAAAGAGGTGAAACATGTAGCAGACTCTTTGAAGCCCATAAGGGATTCATGGATTGAAACAGGGGTGACCATCGTTTCTGATGGATGGAAAGATGCAAAAAATCGCCCATTGATCAATGTTATTGCCGTGTCCCCTAAAGGGGCAATGTTTTTGAGAGCAGTGGATTGTGAGGGACAGGTGAAAGATGGTCCATTTATTGCTAACATCCTTTGCCAAGCCATTGAAGATGTGGGCCATCAAAATGTTGTGCAAGTTATAACCGACAATGCCAGAAATTGTAGGGCTGCTGGGTTATTGATTGAGGAGAAGTATCCACACATTTTTTGGACACCTTGTGCTGTCCACTCCCTCAATCTAATGCTACAAAAAATTGGATCCAAAATTGAGTGGATCAAACAGGTGTATGCTGAGGGCGAAGACATCCAGATGTTTGTCACCAACCACCATATGACACAAGGAATATTTAGACAATTCTCAAAATTGGAATTGTTGAAGGTAAGTTAATTGAAATTCTCAATATTCTTAAATTTTTAGTTTTCTTTTAATTTTAAATTTTGATTTTGTAAATTTAAATTACATTTTAATTTTTATTTTGATTTCCAAACAGGTTGCAGAGACCCGTTTTGCCTCCAACACAATTGTGTTGAGACGACTTATAAAGGTTCGTGAGGCACTTTGTGCCATGGTAATCAGCCCTAATTGGGCCATATGGAAGCAATCTAGCAGTGAAAGGGCAAATAGGATCAGGCAAAGGATACTAGATGATTGTTGGTGGGATCGTGTTGAGTACCTGGTCAGTTTCACTGAGCCTATACTGAGCATGATCCGTTACACAGACATGGATAGACCTTGTTTGGGAGAAGTATATGATGGTATCGACTCAATGATTGAGAAGATGAAAACCATCATCAATGCAAAAGAGGAAGATCCTGATGAAAAGTTCTTCAAAGAGCTACAGGAAATCATGGTTGATAGATGGAACAAAATGACCACTCCATTGCATCTTCTTGCTTTTGCATTGAGTCCCAAATATTATAGTCCTGAGCTTCTTTCTGTTACATCAAGAGTTGCTCCATATAGGGATGTTGAAGTGGCTCAAGGTTACAAGGCAGCAATTCGGAGACTCTTCACTGATCGTGACCAACGTGATCGAGTGAGGGCTGAGTTCATGGCTTTTGCATGCTCCGGTAGTGTTGCTCAAAATCTTGATGCTCTTCGAGACAAGTACAGGGTAGATGGTCATAGTTGGTGGTATTTCCATGGGCAAGAATACATGCACATCCAACCAATTGCAATAAAAATCTTATCCCAAGTAAGTTTTATAGTTTGTAATTTTAATTTTAATTTATAATTTTATATTAATTAATAATTTTGTTTAGTTAAATTTTGTAACTCTTAACTATTTAATTTGGTCTTGACTCTTAATAGGTTGCTAGTTCATCTTCATCAGAGAGGAATTGGAGCACATACTCCTTCATCCACTCAATAAAACGCAATAGGCTGCATTCAAAAAAGGCAGAGGACTTGGTGTATGTGCATTCAAACTTGCGCCTCCTTACACACAAGCAAACTTCCTACAAAGAAGGAGACACAAGGAGGTGGGATATTGAGCCAGAGCAGCTTGACTTGGATGCTTCCACAAGTCACTTAGCTGCACTTGATATTGATGATGAGTATGAGCCTGAAGCAGCTACTGATCGTGAGAGTGGTAGTGTCGGTGCTACTGCTACTGCTAGTGGCAGTGCTTGTGCGAGTGCCACGAATGCTATTTGTGGTTCTACGCAAAATGTAGCATCTAATAATGCTAGTTTGTTTGATAGTGATGACCCATATGATTCAGATTGATCAATGATCAATAATGGCTGATTGTAAACGTTTGACATTTTATGTTTGAACTTTAATTTATAATTTTATATCATGACAATCGAGTAATCACTAATATTTTAATATTTGACTTAGTGACTATGAAAGTGGTGATGTATTTTTGCTATGTTATTAGACTATTAATATGGTGGTGTATTCTGAACTTAATTACTACTGCAAATATGTATATATTTCTGATTTTTATATGTTTTTGTATTGCCGTACCCAAGCCGTACCCAAATCCAAAAATTTTTGCCAAATCCGTGCGGATTAAATACGTGCGAATCAAAAGCGAATCATTAACTTAGCATATTTATGTGTTCACCCCCTAAAAATCATTTGAGTAATCATGAAGTTGTCCTTATCATCTACCAAGCCAGCTACCTTGATAATCATTGCTACATGACCCAACCAATTGACAATCTAGTTGTATCTTCCTGGTTAAGTTGTCAGTCTCTTTCCTTGATTCAATGGATCATTGATTGGCCTATTAGATCAGTTGCAACTATCTATATGTCTGGAAAGCATTCTCAGACTTTGCATTGGTACTCCCACTGTGTATGATGGCATTTTTCTTGGCTCCTCTAATGCATCTCAGAGCATGGACACTTGAGGATTTTGGTTGCTCATCTAGATGGTTTTTTGTTATCATCTTATGGGGTCCTCCCTCTCCTCTTATATTACTATCCTTGCATGGTGGTTTGTTGTTTTTAGAGTAGATGATGTTTATATTTGCTTTTTTTCTAGGGCCTCTTTTTTGGCCTTAGTCCTTTGCTACTATACCTGCTGTATGTTCTAGTCTTGTTGATCCATTTTTGGTCATTTGTGGACATTAATTTTCTTTTCTTTCTCTTTCTTTTTGTAGAGATGTTAACACAAAGAAGTCAAGAAATGAGGAAAGTAGCTAAGCAATACACAATTTGTTAGAGGATACCTTTTTTTTTCTCTTGCATGAAACTAAAGATGAGAATCTGCTCTTGCATTGTTAACACTGGGTATGCACTAAAGCACTTAATGCATAAGACGGTCGTCAAATTAGCTAGCCTTCCTGATGAAGGCATTAAAATAGAGCCATCAACAAACCTCCTTCAAAGAATCAATTCCATGGTCAGTGCTTGACCTACTTGTTATCATGTTTCACAGGGATGAAGTCTAGAAAAGACAAATTTGGGATGACCTACTTGTTCTCATAAATTTTATCTTAAAAATCACAGGTATGACTTCTATCATAAATCCTGAGCTTGAATTACCGGATTTGGATTTGTGGGCAACAAGGTCAATTAATCAAAGGCAACAAAATGTATGGATGGTGAAGGTTCCGCCGGCACCTTATCTTCCTTAGAATGATGCTGAGATGTTCGAATTTTGAAGTGGTGAGGAGACTTCTTTTTTTGCATTTTCTTGAGCTTTCTTTCCTTGACTTCAAATAAAATGTAATATGTAACTTTTGTCCATAATAGACCAAGATCCTAGACTCTAATATAACATCGGAGTTTTGACTCATCATCATGTAGCTTATATGTGAGAAACTGGTGTTATTTTACTTCTAATTGAAGGTTCTTGATTGTCAAACTCATTAATTGAGAAAACTACTGGTCATTTCCATCAAAAACATGTTGTTGTGTATAATCTCTCATATTAGGATGACTAGATTGTAGAGGGAAGAATTATATTTCATATTTTCCTTTAGTCTACAATCCAGTGTCTTCATCTCCTTTGTGTTATTTTGTCATGATATTAGTCTAAATTTCTCTCTTGTTGTGTGGTAATTTCTCTTCACGTTATATTAGAATGGGAGAAGGTTGGGTGTCATTTATTATTGTTGGATAGGAAGTGGTCTTGATTTACTAATTAATGTTGTGCAGAAGCTGCTAGGTGCTTAGGTTTGGCTATTAATCTCTTCTTAGAGTTAAGAAGATTGTTGATATTTGCAAAACACTACAAGGTAATTCAATGTTTGAATTGGGTTTGGGATGACCTAATCTTTTGAGGTTGTCAAAGCTCGACTTTGAACTAGTGTAAGGATTCTTATTCTCATGATAATATGTTTTGATATGTTGTTAAGACTACAAATTTCTTGGTTGGATGTAATGTACAAGGCATTCATTGCAGAAGATGTATGGTTATTTTGTGAATATCTTTATGATGATCAGGTTATAAGTAAATTTACCTATTTCTTTTGGATAGGGATTTTTATTGAAATTCAAAATATTGTTTTCTACAGGAATTCGGTGAAATATATGAAGCTGAAGAAAATTTGGAACTGGCTTTAGAATAGTTTGAGTGAGTTGCAGAGCTCTATCGAGGTGGAGAAGTTATTAGTACAACTAACCAGTGCCAACTTAAAGTTACACAATTTGCAGCCTAGCTTGAGCAGTAAGTTAATATGAAAGAAAATATTTGTAAAAGTTTTTTTGGATCACATATTTTCACTTTTGAGCTATCAAATGACCATAGTGTAGTGGCTACATATAATTGGATATTTTTTGGGGGTCTGATTTGCAAATTTATTATTTTCAGTTCATGTGTAGAGACTTGTGGATTTCTGGTTCTTTAAATGAATGCAAATGGATTTACTTGTTAAATCTAATATTGTTTTCCTGCAGGAAAATTTTGCTTTCACCCTATTGATTTATCTTAAAGGAAGAATTCAAATCTCTCCAAAATTGTATCAAAATCTTGAAAGGTTGTGCTATGCTCAAAGGCGATTTGGAAATCCTATCATTCATCAATAACAAAGTACATGATTTAGTGGATTGTTACAATGAAAGGTTATCAGCCTTTGAGAGGACCAAACATAGGCACACAAGAAGAAGAAAGTTCCCACTCTGAAGCAAAATTGTCCAGTCCAGAGAATTGAGTCAACTCTTTGTTAAGCTACCTTGCCATGCTCAAAAGAGTTATGCTGGTAGTTGAGTATATTCCACTGGCTTTTAGGAAAATATTAACATTTTCTCTTTCCTTGAAATTAATTGTTTTCTCACACCATGTTATGATGTACGTGTTGCTCATGATTGTATGAACAATTTTATAAACTATAAATAAAAAAATACTTATTGGCATTAACTTTATGAATTCAGATTATGATGCATTATTTTCTTTGTTTTTCTATGAACATTATGTTTTGCATATTCGACAATTGGTCATTGCTTTCAGTGTCAAAATCATTGATAATTTCTATCATAATTTTCCATCGCATTTGGAAAAATAAAAATAAAAACTCCAACCAATAGGAGGACAACGAGAATTTGAAAACATTGAATGTTGAAAACCACACTAAAAAAATATTTAAAATAGATTTTTTTTTTTTAATACATTTTTACATCTTGTCTCTAGAGAGACAATTTTTACATATTGTCTCTGTAAAGACAATATGTATTTAATCCCAACTATTGTCTCTAAAGAGACAAAAATATTTCTATTTCATATTGTCTTTATAGAGATAATTTTTAAGACAATATTTTAAGATGCTCGTTTAAAGACAGTATTTGAAACAATACAGATTTTTTTTTTTCTCAAGTTGAGACAATTTACTCAAAAATTGTCTTAAAATTTGTCTTAAACTGCCCCTCTATGTAGTAGTGTCGGGATCAACTTTAGCATTCTCCGTCCGAGTGACTGCCTTTAATACTTCAAACAGCACTGCAGCAGTTTGATATGATTTTGCTAGCTGCGCACTGAAGCAGATCCAAAACAAACATTAGGATGTAAAATCATAAAATGTTCTTCAACATGTCAATGCATGTAACAAAAAAAATTTCCTAAGGATGAAATCCATCATTGTGTAAATTTCTGCAAAGGCCCTGGGCATTGTACAAATTGAAGAATTTTTCGATATCTTGTTTCTGGAAATGAACTTACTGCTCTCATTCAATCCATCTACTTATCTTTTCAATTAGTAAGTATTATGAGAGTACGGACTAGTTGTAAAAATAACTTCAAGGTATGTTTAATATTAACCCTAAACAATAAAATATGCAAAACTATAAACAACTTTGCCTCCTTCCGAAGCATAAGTTAACCATTTATGCAAGACCTTGAAGACCTGACTAGTATTAGTTCAGTGTCAAGATGTTCTATATTTTTTTATGAGGGAAGCAAGTTATTTTTCCTCTTAGTCCACAGATAGGCTCAAGTTGACATTTAATCTAGAGGTTTTCTTTTAGGCCCTGTTAAAAAAACCCCAGTCACACTCTAAACCTTAAAAAAATTAAAAATATGCATGCCCACCCTCAATCCAAATCACCGTCAAGAAGAGGAAGACTTCAATCATATTCATCAATCAATCATTCAAAGCATCCATCAAGACTTCAAGGTAAGACCTTACAAATTTTGTCATTTATTCTTTATTTTTGGCATTTGCATTTTCATTGCTAGAACCGAATCACTTTTTTTTTCTTCAATGCAAATAATTTGTAGGTTTTGAGAATTATTAAATTCTGTTTTTAGAGTTTAACTGCTATTTTTACTATTTGGGGGTTTTAGAACATCAGTTTTAGGGATGTTTTAAACATTCAATATTTTAGGATTTTAATTTATTTATTAATTATTTTTAAATATTTGTTGACATAATGATATAATTAATATTTTAATTTTTATTTGGTTTTTGTGTATCCTCTATTTTAATGTCTTGTATAATTCGCAGAAAATATATAAAAATAAAATAAAAATTAGATTTTTTTAATTTAATTTTTAAAATTTTGAATTTGGTTTTTTATTTTAAAACTTAATATTTATTACTGAGAGTTAAATTAAGATTTCATGTTTTGTATATTCTCTACTTCTATGCTTTGTGAAACTTAAAACAAGAAAAAAAAAATTCCTTTAAAAAGGTTAAAGAATAAAGATTGTGACTTTTGTGTATCATCTACCTCTATGGCTTTGTGCAACTTTTCTCATTTCAATTACCCTTCTCAATTGTTGGGAAATATTTCCAAGGGTCCCTTCTATAAGAAATCCCCTTTAAAACATTTTTCTACTAGAATACAAGCGAGGATAACACATCAAGGAGTAACACTAGACTATGGAAATAACATTTTTGTTCAACCTTGAATTTAAGGCAACATTAAAAGAGTTAATGCAAAGATAAATAAAGTGTGGGGTACCAATGAAGACAAACCACCTAGTAGTATGCTAACAAGAGGTACTAGCACTTTCCAATAGATACAATGTCCTCTTTTTTCATCTAGAGTAGCAAAGCCTAAGGGGAAATATAGGGTGACAAGTTTTGCTCCCAAACTAATGGAAAAGTTGTTGAACATTCAAATGAAAGATAAGGTAAATGATGTCAATGGGAAATTCTTCTTTTCATATGGTATTCCATTTCATGTTGCTTCCTCTCCTTATATTAAGGAGGTTGTGGTTAAGATTCTAAAAACAAGGCCTTCATATGTGCCACCAAAGAAGACAAAACTAAGGGCCACAATCTTGGATAAGAACTATTCCAATATTGACATTCTAATAGACGAAATAAAGGCTACATGGGTCAAATGCATGCATCATTGTGATGGATGAGTAGACAAACATTAGGTACATCCATTTTTCAATATCATGTTGACATGTACAAAGGGTCCTTAGTCCTTACGATCGTTGAATGTTTAGGGTACCAAAAGGATGCCAATTAACAATTTTAGATCCTTTGAGATTCTATTGAGGAGTTTGGCCCTAAGAATGTGGTGCAAGGCATGAGAGATGCAACCTATGCATGCAAAGATGGGGGAACTTGGTTGAGGCGGCATAAAAACATATATGGTAGACTCCTTGTTGTGTGCATGCCATGAACAATGCACTCAAGGACATGAGGAAAATAAAATGGATCAAACAAGCGGTTCTTGATGCTAGAGATATGTAAAAAAATTTCTACAACCACCACATATCACATGCACTATTTAAAACCTTCTCCAATAAGGAATTTTTGAAAAATATAGAGACCAATTATACATCATACTTCAATCTCTTGGAGAGAATGTTTGAATTTCAAAAGGCATTGAAACTAATGGTCATGACAAAATAGTGGAATAGTGATGCAAAGGGAAAAAATCCCTATGTTTAACATATACACTTCTACTCACAAAATCACACAATAAACAAGGAAAATTTCCGCCCACAAAATCTAAACACAAAATCCACAAAATGAGTATAAATATGAAAACATTTGCATCATCTTATTGAATAAATCTCCAAATTACATCATACCTATCACAAACCAATTTACAAATAACTGGTGCAAAATATTTAAGTGGCCATATCTACTGACATCACCCCGTTTCAATCTCAACTATTTGCACAACATGTTCTCAATAAAAAATTTGCAATTTATTATTTGTTTCCTCTACATCATGCAACCTTGTCCTCTTATTTCCTTCTCCACTTGTCACTTGACCCTCTTGCACTCTTCGACTCTTGCCATGCTTGAGTACCATCGCTATCTATTTCCCTTCCCCATCACTCTACATCATGGGCTCTTCTCACATTTCTTGTTCATATTTCCTCTTGTTCCTAAGGCATCAATCCCTCTTCTCCTTATACACAACCCACACTACTTTTCCCTAACTCCATTTCCAACAAAGTTCTTCCTTTTCATATGTGCAACCTTCACACTTTTATGCAGATCTTAATTAGAAAAAATCAATCCCCACAAATTTGCATCCCTTCCTCTTCACATTGGTTTAGCATTTCCTTTGTTTGCAATAAAATCACAAGTTCCTAGAATGGGAAGCATTGCCTCAACCGAAGGCCCAGCCGAGTCAAATTTTATGCATAAAACTATTCACCATATGCATTGGAGTTGGCAATTATATTTGTTACAAAGATTAAAATTTTAATGCTCTATTTATCACAAGGTCACACCCTCTCCAATCTACTTGTCATTGCACTTTAATTTATTTTTAATTATTTCTAAATGCAAACTTTGTATGCCTATTCCATTCTCCTTTTAGGTTGACCTCTTAATCTTCCAACATTTGTTTATTTACTTTATACACTCATGATCTCTGACTGTGACTGGTAGATTGTTTTTCCCAACTCATTCATTGGAAATCCATAAGCTTTGTCAAAGCAATATTGTCATTTTAATTTATGGTAATTAAATCATCGGGGAGAAGACACATAATTAGATTTCTCAAAATATTGAAGTGTAGGATTGACATTTTGATAATCAATGTCAAACATGTCAATTAATCATTGATGAAGACAACTAAAACCAAGTCGATTCATAGCCCAAGAGAAAAATACCACAACAAAGTTGAACTCAAAATGAAGTATCTTTTTGGTCAACACAAGATCGTGCATGTCCCTGGATGATCCTGCATTAAACACACTGGGTAGAAAGATTGTGAGCATAGTCTCACAATGGTGGAGTTGAATAGTTGCACTACTCTTCCAAGTTTCCATCAACCTGCAGTGAACTCCTTCGCTATCAAAGTGCTGAAAAATAATATTTATTTCACCTTTTCCAGCTTCGTGTCGAAACACACACCACCTTCCTCCAATAACACAACATCTTCCTCCCTTTCCCCCTCATGGACTCATGTTTGCGACAACCAGATCTACTCTGCCAAATACATTCCACTCTCCTCTCCTCCATGGGTTCAAACCCACCTCTAACCATCCACCTCCACAAAAAACACCCTACAAAATATTCCACCATTTCTACACACAATCATGTAACATCTACAACATGCTTTCATCTTCTACCCAACTCACCTTTTACTATTGCATCTAGAAATAAAATAACATCACTAAACTAATTTACCTCATCTTTGCTAGTAGCTGCAACATCAAACTTCACTATGACATCTTGAACCTCCTCATCAACTGCAACTTCTCGCCTTTCTCCTTTCATTGCACTAGTGGGCTTCATCATCCATTCTTCCTCAATCATCAGCAAATGTGCTAACAAATCCTCTTCGCCATCCACTGCAACCTCTTCATTGCTTGCTTCATTCCTTTCTTCTTCTCTCGTTATTCCTTCCTTGTGGCATGTCTTTGTTGCAACCTCATTTTTATACTCATCATGTTGGACCAATTCTTCCCAATATCTTGCTTCCAATCTATCCATTCTCATGGTTATATCAACCATCATCAAGAATATCTTCATCTTTTAGTATTTCCTCCATCCATCCCATATGACAAGCTTTTTTCTCACAAATATCCCCATCTCACTTGCTACAATCTTCTACAATCCACATCACACTCTTCACAATCTATAGTTATTCATGGCTCTTTAGCTCCCAATTGCTCAGGACATCACAAACTTGCAATAGTTCTCATGAGCTCTTCTTCATGACAATTCTTCTACTCTACCCATAGGTCCTAGTGAATCCTCTCCACTCTCAAGATTACCCACTCTTATACCAATTGATGCAGAGGGGAAAAATACCTATGTCCAAAAGATACACTTATGCTCACAAAATCACATAATAAATAGAGGCTTTTCACCCACAAAATATAAACACCAAATCCACAAAATGAGTATAAATATGCATACATTTGCAACATCTTATTGAATCAATCTCCAAATTACATCAAACCTATTGCAAACCAATTTACAAATAGTTGGTGCAAAATATTTAAGAGGCCATATCTACTACCATCACCTCCTTTCAATCTCAACTATTTGCACAACCTGTTGTTCTCAATAACAAATCTGCAATTTATTATTTGTTTCCTCTACATTGCATAGCCTTGTCCTCTTATTTCCCACTTCACTTGTCATTCAACCCTTCTGTACTCTTTGAATCTTTCCATGCTTGATTATTATCGCTATCTATTTCCCTTCCCCATTGCTCCAGATGCATCATGGCCTCTTCTCACATTTCTTGTTTAGATTTCCTCTTCTTCCTAAGGCATCGATCCCTGTTCTCCTTATATATAGCCCACGCTACTTTTCCCTGACTCCTTCGCCAAAAAATTTCTTCCCTTTTATACCGTGACCTCCACAAGTTTATGCAAATCTTAATTTGAAAAATTCAATCTCCACAAAGCCATGTCCCTTCCTCTTCACACTGGTTTAGCATTTTGTTTGTTTGCAGTAAATCAAATCAGATCACATGGTGAGACACTTGAAGATAGGAGAGTGGTTGAAAAGATCCTAAGGAGTTTTCCCACAAAACTTGAATCAATTATTGTAGCCATAGAGGAAACAAAGAACCTATCATAATTTTTAGTTGATGAGCTCCATGAATCTCTCATTTCACATGAACATAGGCTAAGTAGGTTAGCAAACACATCATTGCAGCATACATTCTAGTCACAAGTTTTAATCAGCCTTTGTAGAGGCAGAGGTAGATCAAATTTCAAAGGTAGCAGAAGAAATTATTATAGAGGTGGAAGAAGCAGCCCATCAAGCTCAAGTGGAAGAGCCAGCAATCAAAACTCAAGTCAAATCCCATCTCAAAATCAATCACAAGGTCAAAGGTATGAAAAATTTCAAATTTAATGTCATTATTGTAAAAAGTATGGGCATTATTCAAATGAGTGTAGGAAGAAACAATATGATTTTAGCAAACCAAATGCAAACTTCACAAAAGAAAATCAAAATCAAGGTAATATGTTCATAGCATGCAATGTAGCAGAAGAAAATCAAAAGGATGTATGGTTCTTAGACTCTGGTTGTAGCAATCACATGATCAAAAACCTAGAAATGTTCTCAAGTTTAGATGAAAATGTAAAATCTAATGTCACATTGGGTAATGACAATAAAGTGTCAGTTATGCGTAAATGAAACATCAACATTCTAACTAAACAGGGGGAGAAGAAGTATATTTCAAATGTGTATTTTGTGTCTGGTCTAAAACACAATCTAATGAGCATAGGACAACTTATTCTTGAAAGGGGTATAAAGTATTTTTCAAAAATAGAGAATGCATTATTTTGGATAAATTTCCAAGTAACCAACTCATTGCCAAAGTCAAAATGACAAGTAATAGAATGTTTCCCCTAAAGATTAAGCCAGATTTGAATATAATATGGTCAAGCACAACCCACAATGAACTCACAAGTGGATAAATAAGAAGTTACAACAATCACACAAACAATCTTTCAAGCAGAAATAAAAGATGAAAATTGGTTATGGCACTTAAGATTTGGGCATCTCAACTTTGGAGGTTTAAACCGGCTAAATAGAAAGAGTATGGTAAAGAGTTTTCCATTAATAGAGAAACCTGAAAGAGTTTGTGAAGGATGCATCTTAGGAAAACAACATAGAGAAACATTTTCAGTAGGCAAGTCAATTAGAGCAAAAACACCTATGGAGATTATACATTCAGATTTGTGTGGACCTATGCAAACACCTTCTATTGGTGGAAGTTTTTACTTCTTGACTTTTATTGATGATTATTCAAGGAAAACATGGGTCTAATTTCTAAAGAAAAAGAATGAAGTGTTGATTTCCTCCATCAATTCAAGGCTCTTGTTGGAAAGCAAAGTGGGTACTACATCAAAGCATTGAGAATTGATAGAGGTGGTGAATACATTTCAAAAGAAGTTCTAAACTTTTGCAAAGACCATGGAATTCACAAGCAATTCACAACTAGATACACAACTCAACAAAATGGGGTAGCTGAAAGAAAAAATAGAACAATCATGGAAATGACAAGAAGCATGGTGAAAGTAAAACATTTGTCAAATGAATATTTAGCTGAAGTTGTAGCTTATGCAATATATATTATGAATAGATGTCCAACCAAGAGTTTGAAGAACATGATTTCAGAAGAAACATGGACTAGAAGAAAAAAAATGTTGCTCACATGAGAGTATTTGGATGTGGCATATGCAAATGTTCCAAAGGAGTTAAGAAGAAAATTAGACAACAAAGGAGAAAAATGTATATTTGTTGGATATAGTGATGAATCCAAGGCATACATACTCTACAATCCAATAACCAAGAAATTTATAATCAGAAGAGATGTGTAGTTCATAGAAGATGAAGCATGGGATGGAAGTTTGGAGAAAACAATCAATATTGCAACCAACTCACCACAAGAAGATAAAGAAGTTTTTATACCAGCAAGTACTCCATCAAATGTGACTCTTTCCATGCCCATTCATGGTCAACAAAGTCATCAAAAAATGAAACCATCAACAGGTGTAAGGAAAACCCCACACATTCTAGCATCTACTCCTTCAAATGGACAATAAACACCAACTACAAGTGGTATTCAAGGTGTAGGACCATCAAATCCACATTCCAAAAGTTCTAATTCAAGTGATATGTCAAATCCTACATTGGCAAGCTTGAGGAGACAAAAAATTAGAAGTATAAGGGACATTTATGAGCAAAATGAAGGTGAGAATAATGTTGTTCGAATTTCTCTTTTTGCATTTTATTCACAAGTAGAAGATCCAATTTATTTTGAAGATGCAATTAAACATGAAAAATGGGTAAATGCAATGGATGAAGAAATTGATGCAATTGAAAAAAATCAAACATGGGAGTTAGTGAGCCTTCCAAAAGACAGGGATGTTATAGGAGTGAAGTTGGTTTATAAAACCAAAGTAAAATGAAAATGGTGATGTGAAAAATCATAAAGCAAGGTTAGTGGTTGGGTATGTGCAGGATCATCATAGAAAAAAATAGGCCCTTAAGTGGCAAAAAATTTAGAAAAATCAGAGTTAGGCAACTTCACGTAAAAATTTGAATAAGTTATATATATGATTTCAAAAATATGTAAGAATAGAATATGTAGAAAATTGAATGCAGTTTCTAAACTACTCGGTTTGTTTAAAAAAGAAAAAAAAATATAGTTGGTGAAAATTTGAAATTTTAATGCAATAGTACTTAAATTTTGGGGGAAAAATAAGAAGTAGGTGTCTGTTTGACCACCCTAACTACAATAAAATGATAATATTTTTTATAAGATTTTATATATAAGTAGACGACTCATGTCCCGATGTGATGCATAATTTTTTGTAATTTTTTTCCAAGTAAATAATTAATTATGAATTTTTTATTACAACTTTTAAAAAATATTAAAACTCATATGTCTGACCACCTTAACTTGGTCAAAACTTTATGAAATTCAAATTTTCTTTTTTTAATCCTATATTATGTGAAACATAGAATGTGATGCATGTTTTGGATTCAAAAAATGTGATACCATTTGAAAGCTATATTTTTCAATCATCCTATTAATTAGGACTTTAGTTGTAATTCAAATAGAAAATGAATAATAATTACTTATTAAATTCAAAGTAAGGCATAATTTATATCGGCGGAAATTTGAGAATCTCCTTTAGAAACCCTTTTTGTTTCATCAATTTTGGGTAAAAAAAGTCGTTAGCCACATACCCATCTATTGCCACTTTTTGGCCCATTATGATCCTGCACATACCCGGCTAAGGGATATTCACAACAACTTGGGGTTGATTATAATGAGACATTTTCTACAGTAGCACATTTAGATACTGTGAGATTAATACTTGCAATAACAACTCAAAACAAGTGACTCGTTTACCAAATGGATGTAAAATCAACTTTTTTGAATGGCTATTTTGAAGAAGTTTATGTGGAGCAACCACCTGGGTATGAGATTTTTGGTCAAGAAGATGAAGTCTACAAGCTCAAGAAAGCACTTTATGGACTCAAACAAGCCCCAAGAGCTTGGTATAGCAGAATTGACTCTTAACTTTTGCAAAATGGCTTCAATAGGTCCATCAATGATCCTACATTGTATACCAAGATGAATGAGAAAGGTGAGATCATAATTGTTTGTTTGTATGTTGATGGCTTGATATTCACGAGTGATTTAGCAATTGATTTGTTTAAAGGAGGAATTGGGGTGAATCAAATTGGTAATAGCATTTTCATCTCCCAATCTAAGTATGCTAATGAAATTTTGAAGAGGTTTAACATGAAAAATTACAAATCAGCTCTAACACCAATTGTCACAAGTCTGAAATTAAGGATGATAAAGGAGCTAACATTGATCCTACTTTGTATAAAAGACTTGTTGGTAGCCTCATGTATTTAACAACCAAAAGGCTAGACAATATGTATGCAACTAGTCTTATCTCAAGGTTCATGGAGTCTCCAAAGGTCTCTAATTGGTAAGCAGGAAAAATAATTCTTAGATATATTAGTGGAACAAGGAAGTATGGTATTCATTATTCAAGATCAAATAAGTTCAAACTCATAGGGTATACAAATAGTGATTTTTCTGGAAGCATTGATGATAGAAAGAGTACTTCTGGTTATGTTTTTCATTTTGGAATAGGTGTAGTATCATGGGTTTCAAAGAAACAACCAATTGTCACTCTTTCATTTGCTGAAGCAAAGTATGTAGCAACCACAAGTGCATTGTGTCAAGCAATTTGGATGAGAAGAGTTTTGAATGATCTTAGGAAAGAACAAGAAGAGGCAACAAAGATATATTGTGACAACAATTCAACTATAGCATTGTCAAAGAATCCAGTATTTCATAAGAGAAGAAAACATATTGACACAAGATATCATTTCATTAGAGAACTAATCAACAATGGAGAAATATTTTTGGATTTTTATAGGTCTCAAGATCAATGTGTAGACATTTTCACCAAAGCCATAGGGAAAAAAATGTCTATCAAAGAGATTGATTGGGAATTATAGATGGTAGTAATGATTAAGGGGGAGTGTTGGAATTAATGCCAACTACCTTCCTTAATTCCAACCCCGTATTTCATCATTCATCTCTCACCGTACCTTGTTCTCTTGATAGTGATGAAGACTTTTTCAGCTCTTCCACACGCCACCATTCTACATGAGGACAATTTTAGATATGAAAATATTACATAATCTTATTTCTTATATATTTTCCCATGTTGCAACATTAATTGCAATTAAATGATTTTGTTTTACCTCCTTTTGCTTAGGTCATAGGTAGATATCAAGAAGTCTTTTTGTTTTGAAAGTTGTATGTATGAAATAGAAATAGAGAGCTAGTATTGTTATTTTGTAACAACTCCTTATGAATATAGCTTGCTGCAACAGTTTGAAGAAATGTAAACAAGGATAAGGAATTTTAGTATTTTTTGAGTAATATCAAGAGGATCAACTCTGTAATTAGTTTCATATGAAAGATATTTGTATGTTTTGATATATATAAAATATAAATCATTTCAAATCTCTATGTTTTTTATTTCTACCCTTTATTTTGTTTTTCTCTATTATATTTTTCATCCTCCACCTGTCCCCTTCAAAAGCAGGTATACTAAAGAGTAGGCTCTTCCAAAAATTAAGCACTATTGAAAGTGAAATGATTGATTATGATTTGTAAATTGTAACACACGATAATTTTTATTTTTTTTTGTTTATATAACTTTGACAATTTGTAGAGCTTAGAAAAGTTGAAGGAAGACAAGATTTCATGCAGCAAAATGCAACAAGCAATGTGAAGAAAAAGAAAGACAAATGTTCATATGGTGTAAACTGTACCGATCTACATCTTCACCTGCTGAATCCAGTGCCTTAACATATTTTTCATAGTATTGATGATAGAAGTTTTGGATTTCTTTAGCATCACTTTTTCTCTTCCTCACTTTGAGGCTCGTGTCACTATCCTGCAATTACATATCTCATAAAATATCTGAGTTACTTAGGAACAAAAACAAAAAACTGTCAAACATACCATACTCACAAAAGTATATTTTCCTAGAAGATGTAACATGTACCTCTATAAATCAGAGAGGAAAAAGAAGAGAATGTGATATTTAACATGCATAACAAATCATAAATATTTATGGATCTAAAACTCAACAGCTGTTTGTACTTCAACTATGTAAGAAAATTATGATATTTTCAGGAAAGAGATAACAAAATCTGTATACATCTAAAAATAATCACATTAAATCAAGCCTAATAAGTAATTAAATATGAATTATTTAATTAATCTTCTAAAGTCATCTACATATGATAAATTTAATTATTTATTTATATCGTTCACTTTCCAATTCTTATAATTTAATTAAATAAATAATTTTATTTAATTCTTACCATCTTCCATATTCCTCTTAATTAATTAAATATATTTTATAATTTATTTATATTAATTATCATAAGTTTGAATTTTAAATTCAAATTATATTCCTCTAAATTCCTTTTCCACATTTAATTAAATATTCTAAATATTTAATTAAACACTTTCTAATTCTTCACCATTCATATAATTAAATATTCTAAAATATTTAATTAGAAACTTTCTTCACTTCATATTTAATTTAAGTATTTTATATATTTAATTAAACGCTTTTCTATCATCTTCTCACACATAATTAAATATTAATTATTTAATTATGGAAACTTCTAAAATCCTTGTCACACATAATTAAATAACTTAATTATTTAATTATGGGATTTATCTTCAACTATCAACTAACTCCTCAAATGGAATCTTTCCTTCAATTTTGAATGGAAAATATTGTGTAGGAGGAAACATCTTCCATTATTCTCTCAACCTCCCATCTTTTTCTCAACTTCTAGAATCTCTCACCGTTCATCTTGACAGGCTTATTTTCAACCGTTGATCTTTGCCAACTAGATTCTTGCCTCTAAAAATCTATAAATACAACCTCTTTGTGAGTTGTAAAGGAATCCTAGATTTTGTGAATTTACTATAGTTGCATTCTAATCAACATTTAGCAATGTCTTCAGGCATTTTTATTTCAAGTTCATAGCATCTTAATTTTCACATCATGGCTTAAATCATTTAGCAAATAGACATGCATTTTGCATAAGCTCATTCTCCGAAGTTGTCATTATAACAAGCTGTTGCTTACACCAACTGAGGATCAATACTTGCAACGAATCCTTGGAGATCGAGTACAATAAGACGCTTTCAAAGGAGTTGTTTTAAGAGTTTGCTTTACTTTTCAATTAGTTTCCTTTGATTTAATGTCTTATTGGTGTGTTGGTTTATATTTCTTTAGTTAGCTCACATATTTGAACACACATTTTTTTGGCACCCATCGTGGGGCATTTGCCCCATTTTTGACATCTACTTGTAGGATTTTTGATAGGATTTCACATTTTGGAGTTTAGCTTTCCAAAAAAAATCGCGTTTTAGCACATCCGTGGGTTATTTTAGCACATCTGGGACTTCTTTTAGCACTTCTGCAAGTCTTTCGGCACATTCGGGAACTATTTCAGTGCATCCAAAAATTACTTTAGCGCATGCATTTAGCTCACTTCATCAAAATTTTGTAAAAAAAATTGCAATTCTAGATTAGCACATTTAGGATTTCTTTTAGCGCATTTAAGGTTTTCTGCAACGCTTTTGATGTATGTTTCAGCACATTGACTGGTTGTTTTAGTGCATATGTATGATCTTTTAGCGCATGCAGGTTATAACTAAACAAGGTTCTAAGTCTGACGCCTTCTGCAGACGGGACCTTTTTTGGCTTAAAAAGAACCAATCTAGGATAGTCACATTTGGTTTTAAAAAGAAGCAACCCTAGGGTAGACATGTATTAAAATGAAGCAATCTAGGATAGTCACCACACAATAATTTTTTACGGTTAAAATGAACAACTTGTTTTCGTGAAGCAATTACCTTCAC